>CM050166.1:90093974-90693974 GCA_027410445.1 Discoglossus pictus
ATAAATTAATTTAGTCTATTAGATACTATAAAGGAATATTACCCAGCATTATACATACTATTTTTTTAGACAATCATTTAAAGGCCAGAAACCCATAGCAACATATTAATGCAGAAATAGAGTATACACAGCTGATAAATGTGGCCTTCAGATGATAGTAATACTGTCTATAATTTCATGTTAGAGAATTCAATGTATGCAATCTATTTTAAAGAGATATATTTGAAATTTAGCTTCCATGATTTGCAGACAGCATTTCCTCATAGGATAATTGTTGCTGATGATAAGGTTAACGTTACAAAATTGCAATAACATGTCATATTCTTTTATTGTATGTGCACCAGACATCACCATTCACTATTCATAAGTCATCATAGTACATTGTACACATCAAAATAAAACAAGGGCAGTCACAATGAAATTAGCTTAATACATAATGGTGCTGTGAATATATTTTGATGAAATAAAGAGAAAGTCAAAACAATAAATGGAGGCTTCTTTTCTTTCACTATTACTGAAATGACTGTCTACCAACATCGCGTTACTAATGATTTTGGGTATATTTTCTAAGCATCACAGAAGCTGCAATGGGTCGCAGTGGTCATTTTCAGCATAAGAAATAGGTATTGAAGCCATCAGTGATTTGCTTTGCAGCCGCTACAAAGCTTAGTGAATTGAGCAGCACATGTCCATGTTTATAAGGGTATAGAAATATCTTCAGGGCTGGCTGGATTAGGAGGGCAAAATCCCCCCTCCCCCCAGAGCTGGTCAAAATATATTAATGTGTACCACAATGTTTCCAATAATTTAAGTTAAAAACAATTCTCACGGGTAGGCCTTTAAATATGTGGCACCATTATGGAGTCTTATGGAATGGCAGGCTTAGGGGCAGAGCAGTGGTTATTTGCTTTAATTATATTATTTTTTAAATTAATAAAGCTAGCCAGGCAGAAACCCACATGGTGAAATTTCGGCTGCACATCCCTCCTTGTCATCTCATGGCAGCTTCAGAGAGCCTAGAGTGCTTGTATATGTGATTAAAATAAAAAAAATAAAAAACACTGTAAACACTTACATTTTGAACTGTTTTATAATATACAAAATAAATATTTATTCATGTATATGTTCATATATATATATATATATATATATATATATATATATATATATATATATGTGTGTGTGTGTGTTTTGCAATGTTGTACAGCTTGCTGTCATTCAATTTTCTTTAAGCCTTGCGGTGTGAAAAATTGTTAAAGGAAGTGGTGCAGTAAAAGAGCTTGCAATCTGTTATAGGCATAGCAATCTGGATAAAGAGCATCCTATCACTCTCAGGACTTGCATTGTCATAAATGGACTTGCTATCTGTATTATGACTTGTCATGTAGCTTTCAGTCTTTTTAAGGCCATACTACTTATGCTTTGTGTTATTAGAATGAAACTGATATGGGCAATTGATACATTAGCCAACATGATTGGTTTGCCCACCAGGCTAAAAGTTGCCAACCAACCCCTGCATATTAGCCATGAGACCCATTCAATTGAGCTTTCGGGAGATCCAGGAGCCCATAAGTGAGTTGCAAGCTAATTTGCTATGCAATTGGTGTCTTTTTGTGGGCTCAAAACGGCTTCCGAGTTACAGGCTTAAAAAAATTGCGATTGTTAAACTCGTAACTTACAGTATCCAGAAGCCTTTGATCTTTCAATTTCGCAAGGCTAAAATCGCAAATTGCTATTCAATTGGCCAATATCCCCAAGCTCGCAAATGTTTTCACACCCGTAAATGGCAAATGAAGGAGAAAATCCTACGAGTGCTAGAGAGGACTCGCAAGGAGGTTAAACACCTATGCGTAGCACTGTAAATGCAAATAAAACATCAATACTGTACTGTGTATAAAATATAATATTGATTTATTTTTTATCTTTCATTGCGGGGTTATATCGATCTTGGGTATCAATGAGTTAATACATATCAGGCCACCCATATGGACTAGAACAGTATTGGCATTCATTTTAATAATTCCTTTTTGCGGTTTTGTGAGTGTGATCGCATATGGGACCCCTGAACCTGACTGACATGTAACCTCCATGTTTTACTGCCGTAATAATGACAGTCTCATTTTCTATTGGCTGATTCAAAATGGGAGGTTACGGGCTTGCTTAATTGATTATGTTCCCGCCCTGAACTGCTCCCAACCAGTGCATGGTTTACGGTTTCGGCTTTGGGAGCGTAACTTGTGGGCTTGAGCAATTGAATAGCATTGCAATCGGAGACGAACCGGAGCCCGCAACTCACCTGTAGACATTCGGCTGTCTGTGTTTGAGTTGCAGGCTTCAAATTGAATATGGCCCATAGAGTTCCAGAAAAGCATGTACTTTTGCTTCATAGACTATTCTACAGCCTATGACTGTGTGGATCACAACAAAGTGTGGCAACTTCTTAAAGAGATGGAAGTACCAGATGGCTGTCTGCGATCGAGTTGCGAGCTTCAAATTGAATATGGCCCCATGAATGTAACAAGCAATGTACATGGCCCTATATTTAGTAAGTGGTTACAAAATGCTTTGCTGAGAAAGTGATAGCAGTTTCCCCTATAGAAGACGAGTTATCACAGCCCTTGATGAAAAAATTAGCTGCATCTGTGAAAAGAGAGTTTTTTCAGTTGTTGGGGTGCATTTTAGATGAATAATAATGATTACATAAAGATTTGAATACCACATCATTTTTACTTATTTAATAAAACAAATCTCACATTGTAATGGCAACTTAACAATTCAATATTGAAGCCTAAGAAATACTGTTTTGGTGCCTTGTTGTATATTTTATATTCACATTTCCAAATAAAACAAACATTCTAGGGGGAAATTACTAAGCACCTCAAGTGGCTGAGATGTGCATCCCTATGTTTACTATGTCCTACAGGTTTTTACTTTGTGGAAGCTTTTAAATCATAACCCTTCACACCTCATCTCAGCTACTTAGATGCCTAGTAAATTTCTCAAACTGTGCACTGCAGGGTCATTTGCCATCTGATCCTTATTTTTATTTTTAAATGTTTTAGATTTTAGACAATTTGTGGCATTTTGTGGTTTATGCATCCAACATTTTATCATTACACACATATTGTCATTCTTGTGATAGTGCAATGATATCTAATGCTGCATTATACATTTGATACAACAATATGTAAAACAAATATCAAAGCATATTTACAGTTATAGTTTGTCTCTTTCTTTTGTTTCTTTGAAATAATGTAAAAACCATGTAAATACAGTCATACATGTGGGTGACGTGTATATCACAGGGGCTATTTACTAAACAACTCAAGTGCATGTCAAGTTCTCCCCTGATTTACTATGTACTATTTCCTATGAGTAAAACAGCCCTTCTCACTTTATCTCAGCTCGTCTTACATCAATACAGATGAGAAAGTACTTTGTAAATTTCCCCTTGCATCTGGCAATTGAGTAGATGATGAAGCCAAATGTTTGTTAAGTGAGAAATTAAATTCCCCAAAAATTAAGAGGTTAAAATCTAATTAGGCTGAACATGGTATTTGATGTAGATCACAAATTATTAATTTTGTACCACATTTATTTCATATTTACATTCTAACAAGAGGATGTAGGTTAAATTGAGAAATCTAATCTGTATGAAGAGCACAATTTTATATTTTCTTCTCGTCCACTTTTTCCAAATTTTACTTGCAAGATAGAAGGCTCACGTGCTTTCCCTTTCATTTCAGGAGCCCCCAGTTGAAGGCTTGAAGCCCAGCCCAAGGGGTAAGGGTGGGGGGCATTCCCAGTTGGCAGACCACTATTCTGCATCAAAAGAAGAAGCTTATTTAATGCTCACAATAGCCTTATGCATACCCCAGACTTTTACTGATAACACTATGCCATCTTATGTGCAAAGGATACAGTAAGGGAGGAGTTCTTCATCCCAAACAGACTCATTTTATTTAATCATTGAATTAACATTTCTGCTGTATAATACATTGTTCAGCCGAATACCAATGGAAAATTACATTTTAATAAAACATTTTTATACAGATTTGTATTTTTTTAAACTAGTTCTGCGGTCATTAAATGCTTTCAATTACAGCATAAATGAATTGTAAAAATATCTGAGGTTGTAGATTGTTTTGAAGTAAAATGTAATGCAGATAGAGTACTAGCAGAGGTAAATTAACATTGATTTCTTTACCACAGATTTTTACTGTAGGTATTTTCTTTTTTCTGTTTAAGGACCAGTGTTGTCTCCTGTGTTTCTCACCTGAGATGAGGTGAGAAGAGTTGAAATAACACAAGAAGGGCTGTGTTTCCCCCATAGGATACAGTAAAATATTACATCAAGAGATAATGAAAGATGCATTTGAGATGTTAAAAAATATATATATAAAAAAAAACACAGCTTCTAAATATTTCAACTTTATATGCAAACAATGTTTGGTTCCTTACTAATATGTTTTGCTTTTAAATTTCATATGAACTTTTCAACCACTGATGTTACAGTAACATTGGACAAGTACCTCTCTGAATTAAACAGAAACAAATACAGTGCCATCAACATAAGCAATGTTTTCAACTTACACTAACTCCTTGCAGTCAATTAACATTGTAATAATTGAATAATATGTGCTATCAAGATTACACATTAACTAATTGTAAAATATTCTTGAGATACTGGCATTTGTAAACTCAGAGTAGCACACTGACATTTCTTAATGTTATGAATAATATCAACACAATAGAGGAAGCAAATAATGTCTTGGGCCTATAGTTTAAAAGTATACTGCTTGCCAAAAGCATTCTTCCAAAGTTAAAACTTTGAATTTTAGCCATTGATGCTTTGAAAGTTAGTTGCATACCAAGTTAAACATTGCTAATTTAGTCCATTATACTTATTAAACTTAATGAACTTAATGATATGAGTGATTAAATAATTTGACAACAATGTCGATAAATTAATAGGCATATAATATAGATATACAAACCAGATAAAGATGGGATGAAGAGATGATTGACAGAGCCTATGGAATGTAACATATAACATTTATGATCTGACTGCTGCACTATTTCCCAAGAAATACTAAACTGGCTCCATTAACAAAACACATATTAAAAACAAAAATGAAAGACCAATATTGTGGCATGTAGTAACACAAGAAGCACATACAAACAATCAAAGAGACCATAGGCCATTCCAGTTTGTATTCAACTAAATGCTGAAAAATATAAAACTGCCCTCAGGAAACCTCACAATCCCAAAAATCCCACTAGCAGCCTAGGCTATACTGGTCTTTCATTTTTGTTTTTAATATGTATTTTTTTAATGGGATCCAGATTAGTATTTCTGGATATAATTGGGAAATAGTGCGTTAGAGCACACTAGCGTGCAGCAGTCTGATCAGAAATATTGTATGTTACATTCCATACCTAGGCTTTTGTTGTCAGGTACAGGACATATAGCTAGAAATTGGACACTAACATAGGTTTGTCCCTCAGTTTCTATCTACCCCTTATATTGGCTATTTGGATATAAAATTACCATTTAGTGCATTTTTTAATGCACTTTGATTGAGAGGTGCCTCTCCCTATTGTGTATATATACTCAAGGATTACTGGCTATATTTATACACATTTATTGTCTTCTTTTATTATGTATACATATTTAACTATCCATTAGCAGAATGCCGGATACAGACTGACCCTCCTTCTGTTATATACTATCATACCTCTCTGTTGGTGTGGATGAATGATACTAATGCCCATGTACCAGCTGACATGAGTACCTTGCCGTACAATTAATGACTGCTACACTATTTTGATTACCTTTATTCCCAACAATTTCTGGCATATTTCACCCTTTAATTGCAGTGTTTTTTGTGGATGTTAAATACAGCTTTTTTATTTCTCTATTGTTGAAACACTTATCTTATTGACTATTGATACTAGTAGTCTAGCTCATCCTGTACCAATGTACATAAAACAGCACAAAGAAAGCCCCTAGCAGCAGTCATGCACACTGTGTTCCTGATGTTGGAGGAAGGGACATCTGTGGCAGGGGGCAGTGCTTCTGTCCCAATCCATCTGAGGCATTCGATAATACAAGCTGATAGACATTAAAATCATACATTAACATTTTATTGTTTTACCAGTCTCAATATTATTTCATCTGTGTCATTTTTTATATTATTCCTTCTATGTTTTCTGTTATCTTTTGTCTCATCAAATGTAATCCAAAACTCAAGAGTTACTCAGTTGGCAATGAAAGGAGCGTGAGGCTCATCAATGGAGCAAGCTTTGCTATATTCACTAAGATTTACTCATTATAATGAGCTTTGTGAAGATAACCAGCACTTTGCTATAGAAGTCAATATGTCCATAGTGATATGAAGAATATTGGATCACTTGAAAATATTAGTGAATCTTGTCTAAAGTCATGTAAGATACACACACACATATATATATATATATATATATATATATATATATATATATATATATATATATATATATATATATATATATTTGAAACAAGCCAGTACGATGGTAGTTATAGGTAATAATTTTTAGAGGAAAAATAACATTTTCAGGCATTACATTTTCAGAACCTGAAAAACTACATTTTCAAATTAAGAAACTCGAAGAAGAAAATTAAGAAATTGTTGTCAATTTTTTTAAACACTTAATGGTTTTTAAATAGTACATTTCTGTAACTGTATGTTATAATCTGAAACTTAGATTATTATATTATAATAATTTGTGGGTGTAGATTATGGCATATCATTGGAAGGTTTGTTCCGCTTTTCCACTTACTATTCCATGCTATTCCATTTAAATTGTTTTATTTTAATCCCCAATCAAGTGTAAGGTTTTTTCATCCCCTTTTACTCGCCTTTGTTCAAAATTGTAATTTCTGCCATTTCACCTTATCTGGCTTAATAACAACCCTTCTTTGCATAATTGATTTATTATATTGCTTCTACCCTGCTCATCTTTAGCTGGAGGGAGGGGAGGGGCACAGGTCAAGAATGGAAAGCCTAAAACACAGATGCCGCCTTTTGGTGTCAGAATGACCCTTAGTTCTTTGGATGACTAATTGCTAATAATTATTAATAACTACTCAATGAGCAGCACATGACAAGGTAATTTGTCATGTGTAACATATTCCGCTAAAGCAGATTAAAAATTATAAACTTCCATTATCCTTGACTGGACTGTTGTTTATGAGGCACAGTTTATAATTTGTTGACAATTATGTTTTTGAATTAAATAGAGCAAGTGAATATTTCATTCAGACTCAGTGGCAAACAAAAGACACCATTCCATCAGTGGCATTTTGAACTGGTGAACTGGATAACAGATAAAATAGCTTATATTTAAGAAATACAAATTTGACTTGAAAGTGGATTTGTATAAAATTAAAATACTGACATATAGTGACATTTTCATTCAGAAAATGAGCCTCGCTATATAGATAAGAAGCACTTTCTGTCTTACTGTACGTTTGACTTTTTACTATGTATAGAGTCCAGTAAAAGGCAACAAGCAAAAACCATTTAAATTGCCCAGCGGCATGGCAAGCTCTTATTATATGTTTAATAAAAAAACACTGTTAACGTTTTTACTTACTTCCCTTGTGGTTCCATTAACAAGATGTTAAAGAAGACAAGAATTCAAGAGAGTAAAATATTTTGATCAACAAATTATTTCTGACAATAATGTAAACTTTTACCCTGTTTACCATACCTGGGGCCTCATTCAATTGAGAAATCATAGATTATGGGAGCCCGTAATGTAGCCCGTTAACTAATTTGCTATTCAATTGTAGTCTTTTTGCAATCTGAAAATGATCTACGGGTTACGGGTTTAAAATCCCTTCGGTTGTTACAACTGTAACTTACAACCCATCTAAGCCTTTGATCTTTCCAGACTTGCTACAATTCCTTAAGCCCACAAATATTTTCACACCCCTAAATGGCAAATGTAGAAGAAAATCCTACGAGTACCAGATAGGAGCCGCAAGGGGGTTAAACACCTATTGTAGCATTGTAAATGCAATTAAAAAATCAATACTGCACTTTAAAAGACAGGGAAAGAGGTAAAAGACAGAATTAATTGCACAACAGTCTCAAACTCGTAAATCTGCAATCAAAAAACAATTTTTGTTATGTGTAATTTCGGTGTTATATCAATCTCTGGAAACAACGAGTTAATACATATCAGGCCACCCACATGGACTAGAACATTTCCTTCATTAATTTTTATTAATTTGTATTATTGCAGGATTGCGAGTCTGATGTCATATCGGATCCCTAAATGCTAATTGAGTGACATGTAAGCTCCATGTTTTACTGACCTAATGATGACAGTCTCATTTTCTATTGGCTGTTTCTAAATGGGTAGTTACGGCCTTGCTTAATTAATCATTTTCATGCTCTGAAATGCTTCATACAATTTCACGGTTTACTGTTTCGGCTTTCGGCCCATAACTTGTGGGCTTGTTCAATGAATCGCTCTGTAATTGTAACAAACTTCAAGCCTGCAGACATTTGGCCTGTAGGGCGCAATCTACAGGCTTGCAATTGAACGAGGCACCTGGTATGTTTAACAACATATTCATTGATATAGAGCATAGTCATGAAAACACACAAAGAGGACCCTACTAGTATTAAAAATATGAAATTGTGTTCACTGATCCTCAGTCCACAGGTATTACCTGATGCAAACAAATGTCCCAAAGTGCTTCTCCAAAGTTATATCCAATAAATGCTTGTAAGGAGCTCAAATGATATTTCTTAATGGATCTCCATTCTACCAAACAAACTGCTTATGTGTCCTAGAGTTATACTCAAAATATATATCCACTACATGATTTTACGGATCTCTGGTGCTCCTTGATGAAACTTTACAGAAAAGTAAACACTCAAAGTATGTTACTATTTATTAACACATTTTGAAAAGCAATTTTTTATACTCACAAACAATATCTGAGACTCATTACAAAATCTCTGATGAAATGTTATTTGCAAAAGATCCATATTTATCAAAAGCTTTTTGAATAATCAGAGTTACACGTAGAAACAGACAGTGTTTGTGCTTTTTTTTTACATACATTTTTACTAACATCAGTAAATATGAAGAATTTGCTGAGGCTTTGAGGGTTGTTTCCTATGCTATTAATGCGTGGGGTAGATTAAGAAAGGTGAGTGGCCTTGTAAAGAATTTGAACTAGTATTTTAAAGTTCACACCTTAGAATATTTAGCCCCAAAGGATAATATAGAAACTAAAGAGGCTCTCCAAAATGCCTCCAATACCTCTTGTAGGCTTCTCATCTTGTTGAATCTAGCCCACTGACTTTACACATAATTACACATCTTTGAAGACATGAAATATGTTTATTTATTATACTACAAAAGCAAATCGTTAAAATTTTAATGAAGCTCAATGTTATGAGATGTCTCAAGACTGACCTATAAGAAATGAATGCACAAAATTACCTCTCTCTGAAACTAAAACTTTAAAAAGAAAACATAATAGTTCTGAAATTTAAGGCTTCAGTAAATAAATACATACATTTGTTGTTAAAGATCATTTGCTTTTTTTGGTGTGAGAAGTCATTAGAGATCATCTGAACATCCATTGAACTTTCAACTGTCCAATCTATTGTAGTATACATAATGTAATAAAGGAATATGGGATATTAAACATGTCTAACATTTATTATAATAGCAGGTTTTAAACATTTTAAAAGTTTTTTTGCAGGAAAAGATGCAAACCGAGAAAGAGAGAGACAGATAAAGAGAGACTACATTAAAAATGCAAACCTTGGACCGATACTATACATTAAAGTAATCAATACTAAAGCTTCAAGGGGGCTATAAAAAAAATACACACCAAAGATCTAGAAAAAATATACTGATAGTCATGTTCGGCCATGTCTGTCTATCATATAGTGTTACAGTTATACACTGGTACCTGGTCATTTACTTAGTCTACATTGGCAATTTGCTTGGATCCAATCTTGAATACTGTCTGAACATATTTTGTATGGCGGTGTTGAATGAACAAAATATAAATTTTCACAAAAGAACACAGTTTCTGTTAATAAACTTTAGTGAATAAAAAAAAATGAGTGTCACTTTAAACAAGGCTTAAACTATGTAAGAACTTGTCTGTATTCTATAACACTTCTGTATTAAAACCTAGAACTTCAGGGGAGCAGCTGAAGTAAGCTTTTCAACAAACATCCATATAGTACATTAAATCCAAAAAGATGAGAAGAGATGTATTTTGTCTATAACAGAGCACTGAGATGTAAGAATGAAAGTACTGCAGAATACATATTTGTACTACCACTACATTATAGAATACACTAAACTACTGTATGTAACCCCCCCACACTAAGGATGATGAAACTATGGCAGAGTCTAACCATCCCATAGTCTCCCAATTCATTTCATATTCATTAGATACATTTCATAGGCAAGCTGAAATGTAACTTAGCAAATGGAGATGTCCCACACTAAATTCCCTAAATTGTAAATAGACGACTAGCCTCACTAATCTACTTCAGCAGCTTATTCTAGTGAGACACCTATTATAACAATGCTAACTAACATTAGAACCATATACATTACATGGTGCATCATAATTGAAATCTCTGGTCTAACATTTGCTTGCTAATTAAAAGTACAGCTAGAGGAGAACCTATACATTATCTGATAACAGATGTTATAAATCATGCAATTATTCTTGTAGTTTTATTATAATATAAATTGCCTTGGATTCTAAAAAAATATTAGGACCAGTTCTTTGATTACAGTACCATGGGAGGCAGATAAGAGAAATGGCAAGGTGATGGACAGTGGTGTTTTATTCTGTGTTACTACAAGAAAATCTTAGTGAATATAATGGTGCTTGAAGAAGGCAAGATCTCAGAAAACCTTCCCGCTTTGTCTTGTCAGCATTTCTTACTATATAGTGAATGCAGGCAGTAAGCTATGAATTATTTACTTGCACTAGAGAAATTAAGTAACTTATCATTTGCTGTTGTACATTGTTGTACACTGTTCACATTGCCAAACATTTTAATTAAGCCAGTCAAAAATGTGTATAATATAAACATTCAGTCGTCACCAAAGTATCATGGATACCACTATGGATTAATATAGTTATCGTTACATAGTTACATAGTAATTGAGGTTGAAAAAATACTTTAAGTCCATCAAGTTCAACCTTTTAAGATCTCCTCATCTGCAGTATTCAGATTAATTATTCATTGTTAATTGATCCAGAGGAAGGCAAACAGAAAAAAAAACAAGTTACACTTTGCCAATTGTATCAAAAGGGGAAAAAATTAATTCCTTCCTGACCCCAGAAACTGGTGATCGGATTCCTCCCTGGATCAATACTCTCTAATTAACCAGGATAACCCTGAATGCCCTTTTTATTTAGTAATACATCCAATCCCTTTTTAAGGTTATCAATCGAATCCGCTGTCACCACCTCATTTGGTAGGGAATTCCATAGTTTTACTGCGAAGAGCCCTTTTCTTTTTTGAGGTGAAATCTTTTTACTTCTAACCTCAAGGGATGTCC
Organism: Discoglossus pictus; assembly: GCA_027410445.1. Lineage (NCBI taxonomy): Eukaryota > Metazoa > Chordata > Amphibia > Anura > Alytidae > Discoglossus > Discoglossus pictus. The sequence continues at coordinate 90,105,582 of CM050166.1, forward strand.
TATTGTCAGTTGAAAACCTCTTGGCACAAAAAGTTCACTTGACAAAGCTTTATACTGACCCTGGATATGTTTATATAAGGTAATCATACCCCTTCTTAGATGCCTTTTTTATAGATAAAATAAGTTTAATTTGCTAGTCTTTCTTCATAACTTAGCCCCTCCATTCTTCTTATTAGTTTAGTTGCACTTCTCTGAAGTTTTTCCAGCTCTAAAAATTGCCCAAAATTGTACTCTAGGATATCCTGATTTAATCATCTATACTAAAATGTAATCTAGGAATCCTGATTTAATTCCCTAGTTCCTAATTGTGATTTAATCAAATTTCTTTATCGCTTTGTATTAACTTTAATCACTACAGGATAGGGTTTGGCCAGTGGCAGAAATATCGGTGGTGCAAGTGTTGCTTTGTACCAGGGGCCACGTGCCGCACCCCCACTCTTCTCACTGTCTCACTGTCCCTGAATTTGGAGACAAACCTGGGGGGCAGTGGGAATGGGGAGCCAAGATAAGATGGGCTAGTGCACTTTATGGGGGGGGGGGAGCCTGGCTGGCCCAGGACATAAAGAGGTTTTGTTGGCCCCTTACAGTTTTATTTTTTTAATTCAATCTCAATTGAGACTGTGCTGTGATCAATGTTTCCCAATGATTGCCATATTTCAACATTTGATACCATATCAATATTATTTGTGATAACTAAATCCAAGATAACCATATTTCTAGTAGGTTCTTGTATAACCTGGGCCATATAATGATCTAATTTATCCAGTTTATTCCTCCTCCTGTTCTCCCTGCTTCACCTTGTAACTGTAACCCAGCTACCACCCTTGCCTCACTAGCCGCATCTCCATTCTCCATGCTAGGACCAGCTAATCTGTGCTCCTTTTCCAGTGGAGCAATATCTCTCAGTGCTAAAAATTCTCCTCTTCAGTTCTCCAATTTGAGCCTCAAGATAGGCAACATGCTCACACACTGTTCCAGCATTTCATATATGTGACAGGATGTACACAGAGTGAGTTTGTCACTGGACTGACTCATAATTACAAAAAAGTCCCATTTTCTTTGAACTCTCTCCTTTTATTTAAACTCCTACACTAGAACTGCACTTGACACTAGAACTGTTCGCAAGCTCACAATTTTGCTCCTTCCCCTGTTTAAATTAGCTTTTGACAACTCACCTGGACAAAATCAGTGCATATAGGAAATAAACACACTTTACTTTCTAGAAGTAAATCAAAGTTGCAAACAGACCCAGACACAGGCAAACCGGTCCCCTCTCATCTGGACAAAAACTAGTGCACACAGCAAATAAACACACTTTACTTCCTAGAAGTAAAACACAGTTGTAAATTGCAGTAGTCGTAATTTGTTTCTATGTAAAAACTAATTTTGATTAGTCCCTATCAGCAGATGTGAATAAGGGAGGAGCCCCTCCCATCTAACCCTACCTACCCCCTACTCTCCCTTCCCATGGGTTCTCACATGGATCCCCATGTGTAACAGGTCTATATGGTAGGTAGAGTTATATGGGGTCGATGGCTCACCATAGCCCACATGGGCTGTTAATGGCTAGGATGGACCTACATAGTTAGGGCGTTAGTTAGGGTGCTTTGGGGTGGGAAGATTTAATGCCCCCCTCCAGTTTGTAAGGGTTCCATGGGACCTACAGACATATTTTGTATTAATTACATGGAGAGGGTGTTGCTGGAGGGTTCCTAAGAGGGACATTTTTTATTACATCTCCCTGTCCTAGGACGGTCTTTTTAATGTATGCACAATAAATCCACAGTTTCCTTATTTTGAAGTCAGAGAGCTGTGGTCCATTTGTTCTGGTGAAGTTCAGCCTGGCAAGGTTGTTACCACTTGCACCAACAACCCATTGCCTAAATTAATGTGAGTGCTGTAACAACCCAGAGATGATAGGCCCATGTACACCCCTAACTCTCCTGTTTTAGCTTTCAGGAGCAATCTCCAGGTTGTAACTTTGTGTCATCTCAATGCCCAGCATGCCAATTCAGATCAGAGCACCTCTCAGGAGAACTGATGAAATCACAGATTACAGGCTCAGCCCAAAGGTTACTAACTTGTTGAAAACAATAACACTCTTTTGCATTCCTTTATTTAGGATTAGAAGAATACAAGACATTGAAGCATACATCTTTGCTAAGTACATTAGACAGTGACTGCGAATTTATTCTTCTTACACAGATATTTTAAACAGCACAAAAAGATCTACCTTCCCATACCTCCCTTCTGACATTCCTTCCTCTGAGATATAACTGAAATGGTCTGTTTCTCCTTGCCTCCAGACCTGATCTGTTGTACAACCCCAGAGGGACAATAGACTACCGGGTCTGGTTTTACAATATTCTTGTACATATGTGCCATTGGGGGAGGGAAACATGCAAGATGAAAGTCAGTGTAACAAGCACATGCATTCTTTAAACATTATACATAAAGGGGAATACCACCTGTCACAGTCCTTAGACTGCATGCCCATTTGATAGCCTTCCTGGGCTAGGGATCCAAATAACAGAGTCTGTGAATTCAGGGGGCCGTGACAATACAGTTTTGGACCATACAGGGTCCTTCTTGTGGGATTCAGGGTAGCCCTTCCTTGGCACTCCTAAGTCAGTCATGACAAGTGCTGTTTCCATTTTGAATAGTGAAGCTATCCTTATGTCATTTAGAGGACTATAACTATTAGTCAGTTAAAGATGAATGTTCTTTAAAATATGTATTTCATAGATTTGTAACAAAGCTGTGAAAGAACCTCACTGTTAATCCTGTGTCAGCATATGCAAATTTCAGTTAACCTCACTTGGCTCATAAAATAGGCACAGCCAAACTTTAAACTACTTTACTTCATGTTTTATAACCATGTCTAATTATACTATACATCAGAGTCTCTATGTTGTCTTATTTGTTAACATACAGGTTTATAAGCAGGGATACAAGTGGTTATAAGTGGAGTTAAAGGACCAATGTAGTCATATTTACTTTTTTAAATAACTGCACTTGAACACATGAGGCATATGTTCAGAAAGTGAAGAAAAATAATATCTAATTTATTACCTTTTATATGCAATTATGCTGCTGTGGAATCTACCATTTGGTTACAACTGATCAACTTCCTAAGGTGGGAGGAAACTTGGAATGCACAAGAACTTTATTTCTGCACAGTGGGAATCGGGCATCTGCATGTGTAAATCTTCTCAGCTGTACGAAAAGAAAGCTTATTAGTTTACAATTGCAACATTTTCAGAACTTCCTTAATTTTTATCTATCTATCTATCTATCTATCTATCGATCTATCGATCTATCGATCTATAAATCTATCTATATGCTCCTCTATGCTCAGAGCTAATTGGATTTAACCATAGTGCCTTATCACTTATTACGGCTATGACAAAGCTTTATTATTATTATTAGTATTACTATTTGTATCCTTTATTTGTAATACACTAACATAGAGGGGGTAAGTACAAGGCAAAAACAATTTTAACATATTGCAAAAGAATGGAGGGCCCTGTCTTGTAGCTTGATATCAAACGTACATAGTGCTTTCCCCAAAGCACCTTACAAGATTGAAACATTGAAAAACTTACAACCTAAAGGGTGATAGATATGTTGTAAATATTAAGGCTGAAGGTGATAAGCTTATTTAAGCATATATGTTTTTTTAGTGGGTTTTTGAAGGTTTTGTGACAGGAACAGAGTTTAGTGGAGCGATGCAAGGAGTTCCAAAGAAAGCAGGAGGAAAGAAGATGGTCATTGGCAGAGTGAAGAAGCCAGTTAGAGGAATCTTTTGAGACAAGAGCAGAGATGTAAGGGTGTGCACTGTTGTTGAAGGCTTAATAGGGGTCAATATTTTTAATTGTATTCTGGAAGCTATGGAATGCCAGTGGAGTGACCGACAGAGAGGTGCTGCAGATACTGAGCATTGAGTACTGTAGATGACTCAAACACAGGAGTTCATTATGGTTTACAGTGGAGAGAGATGGATGATGGGGAGGCCGACAAGGACTAATTTGCAGATTTGCAATAGTTGAGGCAACATATGACGAAAGAGAGGATTAGAATTTCACTTGTGTCATGTTTAAGATAGTGACATATTTTTGAAATTTTGTTTTAGGTCAAAATTACAAGATTTTGTGATTGATTGCATGTGAGGAATGAAAGTTAGGGCAGGGTCCAATAGAACCCCAAGACAATGGGCCTGGGAGGTGGGAGTAATGATGGCATTGTCAACAGAGAAATATATTTGAGGAGTGGCAGCTGTAGTAGAGGGTGGAAAGATTAAGAGCTTTGACATGTTGAATTTTACTTGATGGGCAGACACCTAGGAGGATATGCTTGAAAGAGGGTTGGCAACCTGTGCTAGAATAGAGGGGGTATATCTGTTGCTTAGAGGTAGATTTGAGTGTTATCAGCATATATATCCAAACAAAAGTTTGGAGTTGGAGGACAGATTTGACATTAAAGATGAGAAGTAATGCTGTCGGTGTGATGAAAAAGTTGAAGGTTGTGCAAAGTCTGGTAAAAATATGGTCAAGGGAATGTCCATCACAGTAAGTTAAGCATTCTATCCATTTTGAGAGGCCAGGGAAAAGGTAAGTGAAAGTAATTTTGCAGCTGAAAGACGAGGTGGAGGTAGCTAAATGATCCAGAAATTTAGAGGGTGGTCCAGGCAGGTCACCGATCACAGCGGAACACAGATGGGTGAGAAGAGGAGGATAATTTGAAATTCAATAAATGTGAATTGTAGAGAGAGGATCCAGGGGGATGCAGTGAAAAGCGCAGTGAGAGGAAGGCAATATTGCTATACCTCCACATTGCTTGTTCCAAGGTCTAGGTTTGTGACTGAAGTGTAAGCCACCATATGAGAGTGCCACAGGGGAGACAATGTATGATGGAGTGAATCAGTTTTCAATCATAGCCAGTAGATTGAGTGAGTTGGAAATAAATAGGTGAATTAATTGCAAGTAGACCATGCATTCCAAAGGGCACAGGAGAAGGGCAAAGTAAATTTTTTTTTTTTTTTTTTGAGAGAGTGAGAAAAGAGTGAGAAAAGATGGGAATGGGATTTCCTGAAGGATTTCTGCCTGCTTTTGAGATTTAGAAGAGGGAAGGAATAGTGTCTAGACGAAGGAAAGGTGCTTATAGGAGCATAGAAGAGGAGAGGGTAGTAAGGAAGGTGAGATGGTTATGTTATTAGAGATGTGATGTGGAGAAGCTGAGGAGAAGAGTCTGAGAAAGAGGAAAGTGGTTATAAAGAAGAAAGTATGAGGAAACTTTGTGACACAATTTGTAAGCAAAATGAAATATAATATATAAAAAGAAATTTGCTTGCCTAGGTTGTTCCTGTCACAGGTGATATACAATTTAAGCGTGTTGTTCAATCCTTTTTAATTCCAGTGTAATTCTAATTGCAGGTGAAAATGAGTGTGTTGATCAGGGTGGCCATAATTGGTGGGTTAGTAATAATGTACTAGGTGATTTGTTAGCAGGTGTTACTGACTGATCAGGTGCAGATAGTTTGTGTGACTCAATAAAGTAAGTCAAACCAGGGGGTAGGAAGGGAGTGGTTCCAAACAGCTGGGCCAGATATTGTTAAGATGGCTCCTATAAGGAAGAGAAGTTTGGTATTACAGGGAGAAACTTTTGAGGGGGTAAGGAGTGAGAACAGAAATAAGAAGGTAATTAAACTGGGGGTTTGAGTAAATAATAATAATAATAATACCATGGAGGTTGGAAACAAGTAATGGTATTGGTAAACAATCTACAAAGAGAAAATTTCAATCACCTTAGTTATTATTCATACATTCATACTAATACTAATAATCAAAGTGCAGATAATAATATTAACAGAAGTGATGGATTCCTACATTGTCTCCAAATACCTTTGTATTGCTGTTCAGATTGTTCAGTGGTTCCAAATATTAGGGAGAGCAGGGCCAGATATTGTTAAAAAGTTAAGATGTCTCCTTCAGTTGCTGTGCAGATAATTTTGTTGTTTCAAATAGCAGGGAGAGCAGGGTCAGATATTGCTAAAAAGTTAAGGTTGCTCTTTCAGTTGCTGTACAATGGAATTAAAGGGATCCTCTCATCCTAAAATAAAGAACATAAATCACTGATTATACATTGCATTAGTATTCTTTTTATTGAAACATACTGTAAATAACGCCTGATATATTTATCATTGTTTATGGTATTTTTTATTAGCAATTAATAAAAACCTTAACCTATTATGTTGTTCAGCTACATGTAACCAAGCATATCTCAAAATAACGATGTACCATTTTATAAGTACTTTGGATAAACATGCATAAACAATCTCACATATGTTTATTTCTGTCAAATATTAATAAGCAACCTGATTTATTTCAAAGTGCATATATATATATATATATATATATATATATATATATATATATATATGTATGTATGTATTTATATATATATATATATATATATATATATATAGATAGATAGATAGATAGATAGATAGATACATTGGCTGGTAATTAATTCCAGAAGGCATGGCTAGTGCCAAAAACTATGCATACAAGTCCCATAAGGAGTAATGTAAATTGACTCATATGATGACTACTGAGAAAGAGTTGAGTATCAGAGCAATTTCTGCTCAACAAAACACATTGAATACTAAATTCAATGATCATGGAGTCAGACAAGTACCAAGGTACCACTGTATGTATATATATATATATATATATATATATATATATATATATACAGTATATATAAAGAGTGAGGTAAGCATGATTCTACCGTAGTCTAGTTGAATAATCAGAGTATTATTTTTTTTTTTATATATATATAAATATACATATATATATATATATAAATATACATATATAGTAAGTACCCTTTAGATTGTAAGTAGTGAGTTTCCATTCTAGTAAGGTGCTTTGGGAAAAAACACCTTTACAAGACGAGAAGCTCAAAACAGGGCCCTCCATTTTCACCAGTTGTTAATACTTGTATAATGTTGTATATTTCCTTTTTCCTAATCCTTGTACAGCGCTACGGAATATGTTGGCACAATACAAATAAATTATAATATATATATATATATATATATATATATATTCTTTATAATTATTTTTTTGCAGACCTGTAGCTGCTAGTGGAAGCATGATGGTGGTAAGGAAACAGAGATGTACATGCTCCAGTGCTAAGGTGTTTGTGCCTTGGGACGCCAGATGTGTAAATGTGGCCCTGCTAAAGACCACACTTCTTCTTATATTTACTTTCTTTTGCAGCTTTTGTTTATACTGGATATTTTATGTCTTAACCCTGCTAAACTCTGCTTATTCCCTTACATACCCACTTTAGGCACTGCTTTATGAAAAATAAAAAAAAACACAGTGTTTTTCTTTGGTTTATTGAAATGTAATGCAATGCATTAATATCTGAAAAAAACAATAAAGAATGTATTTAAAAAAATATATTAATGTCATATTTAACATTTCACTACTTGACTATTTTTGATATCAGAAAACCAACTGAATAATATTAACAACTTCATTGAAGATGTTGTCTAGTTACCCTACAATATTTACATCAGTGTAGAATATGTTGAAGCAGAAATGGGAAGACGATCAGTGGATCAGTTGGAATCATTGCGCTAGAAAAGTAAATGGTTTTATTTTACTATGCACGTTGCATTGTTTTATCGAATAAGCTAAGATTTTATATAAGCTCAATATAATTTTTCAATATCAATTCTATGATGAATTTTAAGCCTGGCAAGATATATGAAACCATTGCAGTGTTTTCAACATGTTTCTGATTGGCATTAATGGGGCTCTTGGGAATACCATAAGTAAAGAGACTATTCAAAGCAGAAGTGCACTGTATGTGAAGTAAAAGTGCCTGGTCACATCACCTGACCTTTTCCACTGACATCTTGGCAATAAGGAGCTCTTCATAAAAACTGTAACTTTTACTGATTGGAGAAAGGAATAAAGGTATATTCTGCTCATTTCAATATAGCTGAACCTCTTGAGACTTCATTAGGTGGCTCAGAGAAATAAGGTAATTTTTTGTCTGGAAAAATGTCTTTCCGCTTCTCTAGCTATTCTAAGGAAGGTTATTATGGAATAATGTTTTCTTTTACAGAAAATAATAGCATGATAGAATTTGAATGTGAATTAAGTGTAATAATGGTGGAATCAGAACTCCAAAGGGTTGACCCAATAAATTAATTAAAACATTGATAGCCACATTTTAGAACTTTAACCCACTCTCATTTAGACTTTTCTTTAAATAACTTTTAGTTATTCCTGTATAATATGTAATAAAAATATGTTTTTATTATGACAACCAAAAATGTACTGAAATACTTTTACTTTTACTTTTCAATACAGTCATTAAAAGTTAACATTTAAAACAGGAGGGCTGTTTCATACACTGTAGTAAAATGCTTGTGAAAGCTTGGTAACTTGGGCTTCCATTCCATGGCAATAGAAAAATCGGAGTGAGTTTCACTCAAAAAACACTACTGATCAATCAGATCACACTCTAAAACTTGAGAAATGCCACCAGAGTGGTAAAATGTCTATAAATTCCATACTTCCTGTGTGGATGTCCCACAGATAAATTCAAAATTGCAATTATGAGTCTCCTCAAATGATATACAAGATCTCATAAGTTAGCTCAAGAAGTCTGTCAAAGTGCTCGTAATTTGCAAAAAGCCTCTGGACACCTTCAACCAACCATAAAGTTATACCACGTCCTCAAATAAGCCTTGATTTCAAACATCTGAGTCAATAAAGAAGACACTACTACTCAAAATCACCTATTAAAGAGGAAGAAAGTAAGCATTGCTAACATATAGAAGATCATCATAGCCCATAAAAGTGACATTATAAAACATATATAGACTAGTATGATATGTGAGGTCTGCATATATGTTTGAACATCATCTATTGTGAATAATACATGCCATCATCATATATATAAACTGCAACGGTAGCCCTGGCTCCATCAAAACCAATGTGAGGTTAACAGAAATAATTAAAGTCATAAGGAAGTATGCAGGTGTTGTAATGCATCTTTGTTTATAAAAAGCACATCCACACTCAAAACCATGAAATTTGTCTATATTCATTGAGAGCTGCTACAAGATGGATTTTGAGAAAGAGGTTTGACAAGAGATGGTGCATGCTAGACAATTGAAGGTTGGTTAAGGTAAGGTTGAGGTGTGGAAGTAAGCAGATGATGCTATTGAATGTGGATAAAAGGGGGCTGGAAACCATCCTGGAGGTGAAGCACAACAGGATATATATAACTCAAAATAGCCCTTACACAGGGTTATTGTAGGTACAGTGTTTGTGTGAGAGGGACCCCACAGCACCTAATATTAACCACTCCATCAAGGGTCCCCTAAATAAGCACCTAAATAATTAACACTTGCTATGGGTTCTTAAAGGACCAGTGGAATCTACATCATTAACCCCTGCGGTGGGGTACTATAATTACCCCTGCTGCACATAATCAATCAACCCCTATCAACCATTGGGGTCTATACAAACCCCCATGGAATACTACAGTAAGCCCTATATAAATAAACCCCTAATTACAGTGGTTACCTAATTACAGTGCCTTGCAAAAGTATTCACCCCCTTGACTTTTTACCTATTTTGTTACATTACAGTCTTTAGTTCAATGTAATTTAATTTAAATGTATGTGATGGATCAGAACACAATAGCCTAAGTTGGTGAAGTGAAATGAGAAAAATATAAATATAAAACTATTTTTTAGAAATAGATAACAGAAAATTGGCATGTGCATATGAATTCACCCCTTTGTTATGAAGCCCATAAAAAGCTCTGGTGCAACCGATTACCTTCAGAAGTCACATAATTAGTGAAATGATGTCCACCTGTGTGCAATCTAAGTGTCACATGATCTGTCATTACATATACACACCTTTTTTGAAAAGCCCCAGAGGCTGCAACACCTAAGCAAGAGGCACCACTAACCAAACACTGCCATGAAGACCAAGGAACTCTCCAAACAAGTAAGGGACAATGTTGTTGAGAAGTACAAGTCAGGGTTACGTTACAAAAAAATATCCAAATCTTTGATGATCCCCAGAAGCACCATCAACTCTATCATAACCAAATAGAAAGAACAGGGCACAACAGCAAACCTGCCAAGAGATGGCCACCTACCAAAACTCTCAGACCGGGCAAGGAGGGCATTGATCAGAGAGGCAGCACAGAGACCTAAGATAACCCTGGAGGAGCTGCAGAGTTCCATAGCAGAGACTGGAGTATCTTTACATAGGATGACAATAAGCCTTACGCTCCATAGAGTTGGGCCTTCTGGCATAGTGGCAAGAAGAAAGCCAGTACTTTCAGCAAAAAATAAAATGGCACATTTTGAGTTTGCGAAAAGGCATGTGGGAGACTCCCAAAATGTATGGAGGAAGGTGCTCTGGTCTGATGAGACTAAAATTCCCAACACATCACCCAAAGAACACCATCCCCAGTGAAACATGGTTGTGGCAGCATTATGCTGTGGGGATGTTTTTCAGCAGGCGAGACTGGGAAACTGGTTAGAGTTGAGGGAAAGAAGGATAATGCTAAATACAGGGATATTCTTGAGCAAAACCGGTACCACTATGTGCTGTACCACATGTTAATGTGTTGGAATGGCCTAGTCAAAATCGCAGTGGTAAGATTTGGCAAGCTCATATAGACTTATCCAAAGTGACTTGGAGCTGTGATTGCCGCAAAAGATGGCTCTACAAAGTATTGACTTTAGGGGGGTGAATAGTTATGCACATTTACTTTTTCTGTTATGTTGTCCTATTGTTGTTTGCTTCACAATAAAAAAAAAAACATCTTCAAAGTTGTGGGAATGTTCTATAACTTAAATGATGCAAATCCTCAAACAATCCATGTTAATTCTAGGTTGTGGGGCAACAAAACACGAAAAATGCCAAGGGGGGTGAATACTTTTGCAAGGCACTCTAACCCCTATAGACGCTATAAGTAAAAAAAAAAACATTACAGTAAACTAATAAATGACCCCAAACACACAGCTAAAGCAACACTTGAGTGGTTTAAGGGGAAACGTGTTAATTTGTTGGAATGGCCTAGTCAAAGCCCAGACCTCAATCCAATAGAAAATCTGTCGTCAGACTTAAAGATTGCTGTTCACAAGCGCAAACCATCCAACTCGAAGGAGCTGGAGCAGTTTTGCAAGGAGGAATGACCAAAAATCCCAGTGGTAAGATGTGGCAAGCTCATATAGACTTATCCAAAGTGACTTGGAGCTGTGATTGCCGCAAAAGATGGCTCTACAAAGTATTGACTTTAGGGGGGTAAATAGTTATGCACATTTACTTTTTCTGTTATGTTGTCCTATTGTTGTTTGCTTCACAATAAAAAAAAAACATCTTCAAAGTTGTGGGAATGTTCTATAACTTAAATGATGCAAATCCTCAAACAATCCATGTTAATTCTAGGTTGTGGGGCAACAAAACACGAAAAAATGCCAAGGGGGGTGAATACTTTTGCAAGGCACTCTAACCCCAATAGACGCTATAAGTAAAAAAAAAAACATTACAGTAAACTAATAAATGACCCCAAACACACTGCTAAAGCAACACTTGAGTGGTTTAAGGGGAAACGTGTTAATTTGTTGGAATGGCCTAGTCAAAGCCCAGACCTCAATCCAATAGAAAATCTGTCGTCAGACTTAAAGATTGCTGTTCACAAGTGCAAACCATCCAACTCGAAGGAGCTGGAGCAGTTTTGCAAGGAGGAATGACCAAAAATCCCAGTGGTAAGATGTGGCAAAGTCATATAGACTCATCAAAAGCAGCTTGGAGCTGTGATTGCCTCAAAAGGTGGCTCTACAAAGTATTGACTTTAGGGGGGTGAATAGTTATGCACATTTACTTTTTCTGTTATGTTGTCCTATTGTTGTTTGCTTCACAATAAAAAAAAACATCTTCAAAGTTGTGGGCATGTTCTATAACTTAAATGATGCAAAGCCTCAAACAATCCATGTTAATTCCAGGTTGTGGGGCAACAAAACCCGAAAAATGCCAAGGGGGGTGAATACTTTTGCAAGGCACTGTAACCCCTATAGACGCTTTAAGTTAAAAAAACATTACAGTAAACTAATAAATTAAACGCCCAAATAAACTAATAACTAAAAATAATACTAAAATAACAACAATAAAAAACCCAATTAGCTACAAAAAATAACAAAACCTAAATAACTACAAAAAATAAAAAATAATTGCAATATAAAATAAAAAACTACAAATAAAATAAGATAGATATTAAAATAAAAAAAAATGCATTAAACCTGTAAAAGAAAAATATTTAATAATACTTTTCCACTACAAATGATGATCCATTGATGATCATCGATGCCCTGAACTATGTAGGCTATGCATATTGATTGAAGAGGTTCTGGGCACTCTTCTTGATTGAAACCATTGTCCTCATTTTCTGAGCCAGGAAAGGGCCCTTCAATTAAAAATCTGCTGCTCTAAAAAAAAAAAAATCAACTGAACTGATAAACGCAAATGGCAGATCACGCTTTTTGGGGCTTAAATAGGATTTTTGAGTGTTCTGATTGGCTGAAATAGATGTCAATCAAATTTCCACAAATCAAAATGGGTTTACAGTTGTCACTATGCTCCCAAGCAAAATCATTGCAGGGGAACTGCCATGAGTGGCTGCGGCAAGAGAAGTGACTCATTCCCAAAACCCTATTCAATTGCAACTTTACTGTGCACTCACAAATTACAGCAGATTCGTAAATAGGAAAAGATGAAGAAAAATGTACTGGTACTGAAGTGCACTTGCCAATGGTTTGTAAACCATTCCTGACAGCCGGAGCAGCACTTAGCAATAGTAAAACACTCAAAAACAATAGAAAAGCATGGAAGATCATCAGAAATTAATGCTGTATATTACTATAGGCCAATACTGTATGTGCAATTAAAACATTTTTATTCCATGCGTCACTTATCAGAAATATGTTGTGCTCACAGCTGGATAAATCAGCACTTACAACTGTATACAGAATGATGACCAATTCATAAAGCATAACAGTTAAGTAATTGTTATGTACTGTATGTTAATGTCCCAAATCATTAACCATCATAAACACACACAGAGGATAACAGTATAACAATATCATTGTTTATTATATACACAGAGCACAGTCATAAACATATCCAACCGTGCATTGATATCATGGGTGTTTTGTAGGCGGTTCTGAGAGGACAAGAGGCTGTTGTGACAAATAGGAGAAAAACTTAAGGGGTAAAGGTTATACTGTATAATAATACCGATTTGTAGCATCTACTAGAGTCACATGTGGTCATTACACCACAGTAACCATAATCAGATGAATAAAAATCTCATAATTCAACACTCCATATAATAGAAGTAACCAGTAATGAGAATATCACATACATCATGTCTTCATTTGCTCCATTACACAGATGCATTAAATCATGGATTATGTAATTCAATTCAATTACACACTTACAATCCTTCAGAAAATAATGATAAAAAAAAAGTGATGATAAGCTAAAAAAGATAGAGGTACAGTACGTGGTAAATACTGTAACAATAAAGCAACTTACCTAAAGCAGTGAAAACCGTTCTGTATCTGTCATGAGAAATCACTTGCTATCACCATGTGTAATGATGTGGCCTCCCACAAGGAATGCTGAACGGTGACCACATCATCTTTCTATTATATTTTTCAACATGGATATGACAATCATCTGGTATACATGTGTTATCAGATTATAACAGCTTTTTAGGATATCATGATATATGATCACGTACCCATTAATACCGAGAGAGGAAAAAGGCCATCAGCCATGAAGTTTGTTGCTTACATCAGACAAAAGCATCTGTTCTAATTTAGATGAGATGATGACATGATTAACTAACTTGGAATAACAGGCACAGGACTTAACAACCATGTGTTTTTAAACATGATCTATGATTAATTAATTAATGGCATGTGAGATCATTCTGCTGAGAGGTTGTCATTGATGGAGAGTAGTCATCTGCTTACTAAGTATCACCATCACATAGGCCATGATCCTCTCTTCTGTAGCCAAGCTAGATTATTTTAACATTTGGACCAATAGATTGTCAGAGAGAGTAGTGGTGTTGAGAAGGCCAAATCCAAGGTGCGGCCAATATCTCCTCCTCTGCCTTGACAAAGGGCCCCCTCTCCTGTGCCACCACACTTTGTCCCTAATCCAGGGGGCTGCAGAAAGGAGGCATCACCTCCGAAGGCAGTAAAAAATAGCCCCATGCCAGTCACACTTAACCAAAGCCATTAACATTTAACGCAAGCCAGTAACACGTAACCCAAGGCCATAACACTTAACCCAAGTCAGTAACAATCATCGCGAGGCCCCTAAGCTACACAGGGGGAGAGGAGAAGGTGATCATTGCAAAGCAGGAAAGTTGCGGATTGCAAAAAACAGCAATTAGCGGCGCAGCCTGCAAAGTACACGGGGGAGAGGCTTGCAATGAGCGCCAAAGGCTCTCAGCGCAGGGTTTGCGAGGACCGCCGAAGGTGCTCAGAGGGGCCATGGCCTTGCATTGTGTTGCCATCATTTTTGATGGGCAAGTGGCTAGTTTTTAAGAATTATATGAATAGAGACATTGACTGTTAATAAATAAATGTTAAAAAATATTAAATATATTAACAATATGTAATATGATTCCAATGGACCTCCATTTGATGACAATATCCACATTTAGTATGCCTTAACACATGAGAGGTATACAAAAGTATAATCATTATATATATATATATATATATATATATATATATATATATATATATATATATATATACAGGTATACCCAGCTTAAAGCTACCCGTTTAGAGCTGATTCACTATAGAGCTGTTTTTCCTGCCAGACCCCTTTTAATGCTAAACCCTGCTATAGTGCTGTTTTTGCCTGACAGACCCCTTTCAACACTCTGATTTTCTATAGCATTGATCCACTGTAACGATGTTATTGCCTGCCGGACCCCTTTGAACGCTCTGATTCGCTATAAGAAATCAGAATCCAGGATGAGCCAGAATCTTCAACATCAATAATTTAAAGTTTATATTTCTGATAATGTTCAGTTAGTGTTAGTGCCATGTTTGCTGTGTCTTTGAAGTTCATTTAAAACCCCAAAAGTTTACATTTCAATTGAAATTATGTGTTTTTTTCATGAGTTCCCCTATCCCTATCTTCCCCATGTTAAACAGCCCCATTTAGAGCTGTTTCGCTTAACACTCCTATTGCCTGGAACCTATCTACAGTGTTAAATGAGTTATAGCTGTATATATATATATATATATATATATATATATATATATATATACAGTGGATATAAAGTCTACACATCCCTGTTAAAATGTCAGGTTTCTGTGCTGTAAAAAAATGAGACAAAGATAAATCATTTCAGAACTTTTTCCACCTTTAATGTGACCTATAAACTGCACAACTCAATTAAAAAACAAACTGAAATCTTTTAGGTGGAGGGAAGAAAAATAAAAAATAAAAATAATGTGGTTGCATAAGTCTGCACACCCTCTTATAACTGGGGATGTAGCTGTGTTCAGAATTAAGCAATCACATTCCAAATCATGTTAAATAGGAGTCAGCATACACCTGCCATCATTTAAAGTGCCTCTGATTAACCTCAAATAAAGTTCAGCTGCTCTAGTTGGTCTTTTCTGAAATGTTCTTAGTCGCATCCCACAGCAAAAGCCATGGTCCACAGAGAGCTTCCAAAGCATCAGAGGGATCTCATTGTTAAAAGGTATCAGTCAGGAGAAGGGTACAAAAGAATTTCCAAGGCATTAGATATACCATGGAACACAGTGAAGGCAGTCATCATCAAGTGGAGAACATATGGCACAATATTGACATTACCAAGAACTGGAGCTCACTCCAAAATTGATGAAAAGACGAGAAGAAAACTGGTCTGGGAGGCTACCAAGAGGCCTACAGCAACATTAAAGGAGCTGCAGGAATATCTGGCAAGTACTGGCTGTGTGGTACATGTGACAACAATCTCCTGTATTCTTCATATGTCTGGGGTAGAGTGGCAAGACGAAAGTCTTTTCTTATGAAGAAAAATGTCCAAGCCAGGCTACATTATTCAAAAACACATCTGAAGTCTCCCAAAAGCATGTGGGAAAAGGTGTTATGGTCTGATGAAACCAAGGTTGAACTTTTTGGACATAATTCCAAAATATATGTTTGGCGCAAAAACAACACTGCACATCACCAAAAGAACACCATACCCACAGTGAAGCATGGTGGTGGCAGCACCATGCTTTGGGGCTCTTTTTCTTCAGCTGGAACTGGGGCCTTTGTTAAGATATAGGGAATTATGAACAGTTCCAAATACCTGTCAATATTGGCACAAAACCTTCAGGCTTCTGCTAGAAAGCTGAACATGAAGAGGAACTTCATCTTTCAGCATGATAACGGCCCAAAGCATACATCCAAATCAACAAAGGAATGGCTTCACCAGAAGAAGATTAAAGTTTTGGAATGGCCCAGCCAGAGCCCAGACCTGAATCCGATTGAAAATCTGTGGGGTGATCTGAAGAGGGCTGTGCACAGGAGATGCCCTCGCAATCTAACAGATTCAGAGTGTTTTTGCAAAGAAGAGTGGGCAAATCTTGCCAAGTCAAAATGTGCCATGCTGATAGAGTTCTGTAATAAAATTAAAAGGTGCTTCAACAAAGTATTGGTTTAAGGGTGTGCATACTTATGCAACCAAATTTTTTTATTTTTATATTTTTTCTTCCCTCTATTTTTTCAGTTTGTTTTTCAATTGAGTTGTACAGTTTATAGGTCACATTAAAGGTGGAAAAAGTTCTGAAATGATTTATATTTGTCTCATTTGTTTACAGCAGAGAAACTTGACATTTTAACAGGGGTGTGTAGACTTTTTATATCCACTGTATATATATATATATATATATATATATATATATATATATATATATATATATATATACAGTATATATATCATACATGTAATATATGTTTATGTCCCGAATGAGTAACCATGAAAAAACACTGACACACTCACAGATACACACACAATCAACACCCCCTCTCTTGTTTAAAACAAAATATGTGCTATGTGTATTAATATGTTGTTTAGGGTGCAAGGGCAATGGTAGGGAGTAGGTAGCAGAGGGTGTTTGTGCATGGGGTATGAAGGATTCAGTCTGTCAATGAGTCCTGGATGCAATAGTGGTTATGTTGCAAGGGGATATGGATGGGGGATATGTATATGAGGGGTGATAATATATGTTAGAGTGGGGGTATAAGGTAGGTAGGTATGGGTTGGGTGAGGCCTAGTGACAATCAGTAATATATAAATAAAATGTGACTATTTGTCATGCCGGATAAGGCACAAAGAACACAAAAACACTGATATGATATGAAACCCTCAGTTTGAATGTAAACAGTGATGTAGAGATAGTGGAGGCAGCATCGGAAATCATCAGGTAAATGCATATAGGGGAATAAACACAACATGTTAAAGAAAACATATATACACATATAAACATATGGTTATATATGTTTGGTCTGGGCCTGCAATAGTGCTGCCGGCACTGAGTAGCTACAGTTTTTTTGCGGGAACCATGAATGCCAACATGTACTGTGCCATACTGAAGCAGAGCATGATCCCCTCCCTTTGGAGACTGGGCCTCAGGGCAGTATTCCAACATGATAACGACCCCAAACACACCTACAAGAGGACCCCTGCCTTGCTAAAGAAGCTGAAGGTAAAGGTGATGGACTGGCCAAGCAAGTCTCCAGACATAAATGCTTTTGAGCATTTTGAGCACTCAAACGGAAGGTGAGGGAGTGCAAGGTGTGTAATATCCCCCAGCTCCGTGATGTCATAATGGAGGAGAGGAAGAGGACTCCAGTGGCAACCTGTGAAGCTCTGGTGAACTCCATGCCCATGATGGTTAAGGCAGTGCTGAAAAATAATGGTTGCCACACAAAATATTGACACTTGGCACAATTTGGACATTTCCACTTAGGGGTGTACTCACTTTTTTTGCCAAAGATAGTGGAGGCAGCATCGGAAATCATCAGGTAAATGCATATAGGGGAATAAACACAACATGTTAAAGAAAACATATATACACATATAAACATATGGTTATATATGTTTGGTCTGGGCCTGCAATAGTGCTGCCGGCACTGAGTAGCTACAGTTTTTTTGCGGGAACCATGAATGCCAACATGTACTGTGCCATACTGAAGCAGAGCATGATCCCCTCCCTTTGGAGACTGGGCCTCAGGGCAGTATTCCAACATGATAACGACCCCAAACACACCTACAAGAGGACCCCTGCCTTGCTAAAGAAGCTGAAGGTAAAGGTGATGGACTGGCCAAGCAAGTCTCCAGACATAAATGCTTTTGAGCATTTTGAGCACTCAAACGGAAGGTGAGGGAGTGCAAGGTGTGTAATATCCCCCAGCTCCGTGATGTCATAATGGAGGAGAGGAAGAGGACTCCAGTGGCAACCTGTGAAGCTCTGGTGAACTCCATGCCCATGATGGTTAAGGCAGTGCTGAAAAATAATGGTTGCCACACAAAATATTGACACTTGGCACAATTTGGACATTTCCACTTAGGGGTGTACTCACTTTTTTTGCCAATGGTTTAGACACTAATGGCTGTGTGTTGAGTAATTTTGAGGGGACAGGCTGTATGCACACTTACTACTTTACATTGTAGCAGAGTGTAATTTCTTCAGTGTTGTCACATGAAAAGATATAATAAAATATTTGCAAAAATGTGAGGGGTGTACTCACTTTTGTGAGATACTGTACATGCACATCCTCCAATGTAGTTTATATAATATAATGTACTTTATGTGAAACAGGCTGTTACATTGGAGAAACCAGAGAAAAACTGGACTTAAGGATGAATTTACAAAGACATCCAATAAGAATGATCACTCATACCAAAACCTAAATATCAGGAAAATGTAACATAGTAACATAGTATTTATGGTTGAAAAAAGACTTTCAGTCCATCAAGTTCAACCTTTTAAGATCTCCTCTGATCTGCAATATGCAGATTAACTAGTAATTAATTCCCTCCTGATCCCAGACACCGGCGACTGGATTTC
Organism: Discoglossus pictus; assembly: GCA_027410445.1. Lineage (NCBI taxonomy): Eukaryota > Metazoa > Chordata > Amphibia > Anura > Alytidae > Discoglossus > Discoglossus pictus. The sequence continues at coordinate 90,124,789 of CM050166.1, forward strand.
TACCTGGATCAATACTGCCTCTCTAATTATCCATGATAACCCGGAATTCCCTTTTTAATTAGAAATAAATCCAGTCCCCTTTTAAATGTATCTATTGAATCCGCTGTCACCACCTCCTCTGGTAGAGAATTCCACAGATTAACCACCCTTACTGTGAAGATCCCTTTTCTTTCTTTAATGTGGAATCTTTTTACTTCTATCCTCAAGGGATGTACTCTTGTCAGTTGAAAACTTCTTGTCACAAAAACCTCCCTTGACAAATCTTTATACTGACCCTGGATGTATTTATATAAGGTAATCATATCTCCTCTTAGACGACTTTTTTCTAGAGAAAATATGTTTAATTTGGTTAGTCTTTCTTCATAACTTAGCCCCTCCATTCCCCTTATTAGTTTTGTTGCCCTCCTCCTTTTCCAGCTCTAAAATGTCCTTTTTATGAAGTGGTGCCCAAAATTGTACTCCATATTCCAAATGAGGACGTACTAGAGATTTGTATAGTGGCAGAATTATATTTGCTTCCCTGGCTTCTATAACCTTCTTAATACATGCTAATATTTTATTTGCCTTTGCAGCTGCTGCTTGGCTTTGAGCACTGTTACCTAGGTGGTTGTCCACAAGCACTCCCAAATGCCTTTCAATATCCGATACACCTAGATTTGCTCCATTAAGATTATAAATTGCATGGCTATTTTTCCTTCCCAGATGCATAACTTTACATTTATTTGTATTAAATCTCATCTGCCATTTAGATGCCCATTCCTCAATTTTATGTAAATCTCTTTGGAGGGAAAGCACATCATTATCTGATTTAATTACCTTGCACAACTTTGTGTCATCAGCGAAAATGGAGACACCACACTCCAATCCTACCTCTAAGTCATTAATAAATATGGTAAAAAGGAGAGGACCTAATACTGAACCCTGAGGAACCCCACTTACCACATTTGTCCAATCGGAGTATGTTCCATTTACAACAACCCTTTGCTTCCTGTCTTTTAGCCAGTTCTCAATCCATGAGCAGATATTTACTGCAACTCCTGTATCTCTTAGTTTGCACAATAGTCTCCCATGTGGCACTGTATCAAAAGCCTTTGCAAAATCCAAAAAGACTACATCCACTGAGTTGCCTTGATCCAGGTTCCTACTAACCTCCTCATAGAAACTACTTAGATTTGTTTGACATGACCTATCCCTCATAAATCCATGTTGACTCCTACTTATAATCCTGTTCAAATAGACATATTCTTGTATATTATCCCTTATTAACCCTTCTAAAAGCTTCCCCACTACAGAAGTGAGGCTCACTGGTCTATAATTCCCCGGATTTGCTCTTGCTCCTTTTTTAAATATAGGTATCACATCAGCTTTTCTCCAGTCATCTCATAGAGGCCCTGTGTTGAGTGAATCTTGAAAAATTAAATATAATGGTTTGACTATTACAGAACCCAGTTCCCTTAGTACCCTTGGATGTATTCCATCAGGACCCGGGGCTTTATTAACATTTATTTTTTCCAACCTCCTTTGGATTACTTCCTGTGTTAACCAATTATTTGGCAAAGGTAGTGTAGCCCCATTATGTTGCCGTGTCCCAACCACTGGTACTCCCTTGTGTATACCGAAGAAAAGAACCTATTTAGCTCATCTGCCTTTTCTTGGTCACTAATTATCAGACGGACTGTGTCACATTGTAATGTTCCTATAGCTTCCGTCCTCGCCTTCTTCCCATTAATATACTTAAAAAATATTTTAGGGTTACTCTTACTCTCTTTTGCAATTCATTATACATTTTCTATTTTAGCCAGTCTAATCGCCCTTTTGCAAGCCTTGTTGATTTCCTTGTATTCATGTAAAGCAGTCTCTGTCCCCTCTTGTTTGTATAATTAAAATGTCTGTTTTTTACTCCGTATCTTGATCTTTAAATCATTGCTAAGCCACATTGGATGGGATTTACTTCTTTTACTTTTATTCCCACACGGTATATGCCGATGTGTATGTATATTTAGTAAGGATTTAAATGTTGTCCACTTGTGGTCAGTGTTTTTGCCTGCCAGTTCTCTGTCCCAGTCTATACTTTGTATTGCTGCCCTTAGACCGTTAAAATCTGCACTTTTAAAATTAAGAGTTTTTGTTGGCCCCTTAAAATTTTGTTTTTTTAATGTAATCTCAAACGAGACTGTGTTGTGATCACTGTTTCCCAAAGGTTGCTCTATTCCAACATTATATACTATATCAATATTATTTGTGATGAGTAAATCTAAGATAGCTTCATTTCTAGTAGGCTCTTGTACAACCTGGGCCAGATAATGATCCCTGAGTGTACTCAAGAATCTGCTCCCCAGATGAACTGCTGGTCTCATTTATCCAGTTTATTTCAGGGTAATTAAAATCTCCCATTATTAGAACTTGACCATGCCTAGCTGCATTTTCAATCTGTAACAATAATTGTATTTCCTCACTTTCAGCTATATTTGGGGGTTTATAGCATACTCCTACTAATATTCTTTTGGAATTTTCTGCTCCGCTATTTAACTCTACCCACAAACATACAACTTTATCACTAGGTCCACCATAAATATCTTCTCTGACTATAGGCTTAAATTCAGGCTTAACATACAGACAAATCCCTCCTCCTCGTTTACCATTGTCTCTATCTTTCCTAAATAGGTTATAACCATCCAGATTAACACCCCAGCCATGAGATTCATCCCACCACGTTTCAGTAATGCCTATTAGATCCCATTTTTCATTAATTGCTAATAATTCTAACTCTCCCATTTTTCCTGGCAAGCTTCTGGCATTAGCAAGCATACACCTTATGTTATGAGTCTGTAGTTCTGAAGTGCCTGCCACTGTACTTGAATTACTTAGTACTACCTCCCTATTGACTATACTACCCCTCCCCCATCTCCTCCCCTATGAGTTGTTAATTCATCCCTTATACCCTCTACATTTTCTACCCCATTACTTATATCTAGTCCCTCCCCCCCAACTACTAGTTTAAAAACTCCTCCAGCCTTTCTACCATCCTATCCCTTAGTACAAAAGCTCCCTCATCATTAAGGTGCAATCCATCCCTACTGTAGAGATTGTACCGAAGTGAGAAGTCAGCCCAGTGCTCCAAAAACCCAAACCCCTCCTTAGTGCACCACATCTTTAGTCACGCATTAACCTCCCTAAGCTTCTTCTGCCTCTCTGGGCTAGCACGTGGCACTGGTAGTATCTCAGAAAATACTACCTTGGAGGTCCTTACCTTCAGCTTATTACCTAGTTCTCTAAAATCATTTTTTAGGACACTCCATCTTCCACTAACTTTGTCATTGGTACCAATATGTACCAAGACTGCTGGTTCATTTCCAGCCTCTCCCAATAATTTGTCTACCCGATCCACAACATGATGAACCGGAGCACCCGGGAGACAGCAAACTGTTCGATTGCTGGGATCTGGGTGACAAATCACCCTGTCTACCTTCCTAATAATAGAGTCCCCTACAACCAAAAGATGACTGTTGCTCTGCCTATGCTGCCCTCCCACTCCTCCAGTAGAGCTGTTCTCCCAGCTGTTAGAGGGAACAGCTCTATCTGGCATTGCCATTCCTGAATGGACATCCCCAACAGTTTCACTCAAACTGGCAAATCTGTTGGTGTTTGCCAACTCAGAACTGGCCTGCCTCCTCCTGTTCCCCCTGCTTTCCCTTGTAACTGTAACCCAGCTACCTCCCTGGACATCCTCACTAGCCCCAGCACCTCCCTCCATGCTAGGCCCAGCTAAACTGTGCTGCGTGAGCACCACCTCTCTTTCCAGTCGAGCAATATCACTAAGTGCTGCAATTCTCCGCTCCAGATCTCCAATTTGAGCTTCCAGAGAGGCAACATGCTCACACCTGTCACAGAGGTATGGACCCTGGATCATCTGTTCCAGTATTGCATACATATGACAGGATGTACACTGAGTGAGGTTGCCACTGGACTGACTCATAATTATTATTATTGTCTACAAAATTTCAGTGGGAAAAATAAAGAATATAAAATAATATATTTGTATAAGGTTTTCCTCCTTTGTACTATAAATCTGCCCTCCCTTTTCCTTGAAGTCCCTACCCCTATTTAAACTCCTACACTTCACTAGAACTGCACCTGATACTGAAAATGTTCGCAAGTTTACAAGTTCGCCACTTCCCCGTTTATACTAACTTCTGCCTTCTCACCTGGCCACAATTAGTGCATTTTGCAATTTATCAGCCTTTATCTGTAAAGGAAAATCCATTGTAAAGAGGCCCCAAAACAGCTCACAAACCTTTTATACTGGTTAAACAGTCAAGCCACACCCCTCTCACCTGGGCACAATTAGTGCACTCTGCAATTTATCAGCCTTTATCTGTAAAGGAAAATCCACTTGCAAACAGGCCCCAAAACAGCTCACAAACCTTTTATATTAGTTACACAGTCAAGCCACACACCTCTCACCTGGGCACAATTAGTGCACTCTGCAATTTATCTCTCTTTATCTGTAAAGGAAAATCCACTTGTAAAAACATGAGAGAAAAACATTTGAAATAAAGAAGATCACATTTTTTAACACTAAAAATACACGACTTAATACGGACATGGGTTTTCTAACACATTATCGAAATTTCTTGTGAATTTTTCTTATTTTACTATAACAGGCTTGGCAGTCTTAGTAAGGTGTTTGTCTAACAGGAAGGATGTCACTATGGACTACAGTGCTCTGTTTCTCATGCATACATTGGTGTATTTGTGTATATAGTAAGTGTATATATGTCTCTATACTGTATTGTGTTGATTCCCACTATATGAATTTACCCCATGATATCAGATGCTGTCTCTCTCTCTGCATCTGCTGTTTATATTCAAACCAAGGGCTCCATCTCATGTCAGTATTGCTTCAGACTTGATAAAGAGAGGTCAGAACTCTTGAAAGTATTAAGTAGTTAAGTATTTGATAATAGATGGTGTAATGTAAAGATGTTAGTCCATTATTCTTTCTCATGTCCTCTTGAACATACTGGATGTAGTTAGACCAAGTTACAGTTTCAAGAATACAAGTATACAACTTTAGTAAAACCTGCTCCCTCTGGGAGATCCTAATTGAGGGTCCCAAATGTGAAGTACCGCCAGTCACCTCAATACGGACAGAGTTCGGTTTAAAAAGTATGGGTATAAATGACATTATTTTATTGTTAGTAATGAATGTTGTAAGAATGTATTCATGGGGATAAAAAGAAAAAGACCAGCTTAGTAAAGATATCTATTATCTAAATTTTTTCTATCCCAAAATGCCCAAGGATTAAATACCCCCTTTAAGCAAAATTCTGCATTTTTGGAGTGTGCCCGGCATAAGGTTGATGTGGCTTGTTTTCAAGAAACCCACTGGAAAACTGGCTGTGCTCCAAGGAGGCAGAATAAGCAATTTATGGAACCTATTAACTCTACGTAAACTAACAAATCTAAAAGGAGTATCTTTTTTTTTTTAATAAAGATTAGATATTACAGAGGATGTCAAATTTATTGACACCAAAGGAGGGTATATACTTTTGCTTGGGGTAATAAATAAGAAATACTATACTATTGCTAATATCTATGCTCCAAATAAGAAGCAACTACATTTCTTGAATTAAATCCTGAAACTGATATATAAGATAAAGAAAGGTACATTAGAGATTTTAATGTGATGTTGGATCCATATATATAGATTGATCCTCTTCTGTCAAAAAATATCCAGATTCCAATTTGAATTTGAAAAAAAGTTTAGAGACATAATATTGAATTATGATCTCTATGATGTATGGAGGATTACTAAACCATTAGAAAGGAACTATACGTTGGTTTTTTTTCAAAAGATTTTTGACATACACAAGAATAGATCATTTCTATGTTGAAAAAGAGACAATCTCATTAGTCAAATATTTTAAAATAAATGAGATATTATGGTCAGACCATGCATCAATATGTTTAAACATCAAAGATGAAGGAATTAAAACTCTGAAGCCGAGTTGGAAAATAGATCCATCATTGATAAAATCAAAAAAGCAAATAGAAGAGTTAAAACAAGAAATTTCTGCTTTCTTTTCCCTTAATGAGTATATAAATATATCTAGTACAACAATTTGGTGTACATACAAAGCATATTTGAGAGGTATTTTTACAAATTTGTATTGGGAAATAATAATAATTTTTTCTCTTGGTGCATAACACCTATTCACATATATTCTCAATAAAGAACTAGGGAAAAACAAAATAATAAATCTTTATTTACATTATTGGAGACAACGTCGAATAAAAACGTATTTAAAATCAAGGGAATTGGAAATGTTTCCTTAAAAACATTTAATATTGACTCCCTTATTCTTTGCACATAAGACCGGTATTGAGAGATGATAATGTAAATAAAGGTTTATTATTTGGTTTTTCTCTAGTTCTTTATTGAGAATATAGGTATTTTTATAACCAGAGCAATAGCTGAAAAGAAACAAAGAAGTAAGCCTTTAAGAGAATTGAATATTGGACTTAACTATCTGCATCTATTAAATAAGAGTAAACCCAGTAGAGATTTATATATACAGCTTAATGATATTTCATTTAAAATAAAGAACATAGTTCAATTCAAACGGACAATATGATATGGACGTTTCAACAAAATCTATATACGATGGGTAATAAAGCTGGTAAAGCTCTGGCAAATAAATAAAAAAATATATATTCAAAGTAGAATTATGAGGCTTAAAGGACAAGATAATAAAAAGTAATTGGCAACATTTTAAAGAAATATTATTATTCCTTATATAATTTTGAAAAATAATCAAATTTTGTAAAACCCTCAAAATCAGATATAAAGTATTTTTTAGATAAAGTAGAACTTTCCAAAATAACAGAAGAGGATTATTTTGGTTTAATTGCAGTTATGACTCCAGAAGAAATAGAAGATTCCATAAGAGCTTTGGGACATTATACAGCCCCAGGTTAAGATGCTTATTTGAATTGTTTTTATGAAATATTTTCTTTAGAAAGGAAAAACCCAATGGTAGACATGTTTAATGGAATCAAAGAAAGTGGCTATATTCCTCAGGAAATGTTGGAGGCAACAATTTTGAACATTTAAAATGCTGAAAAGAATCCTGAAGATTTTAAGAACTACAGACCTATCTCATTAATTAATGTAGATATGAAACTGTATGGGGGTGTATTAGCAAATAGACTAAGCAATCTGATTCCTAAGTTAATTAAAGATGACCAAACTGGATTTGTTAAGGGGAGACAGGGCCCGGATAATTTGAGAAAAATAATAGATTTATTATCCTGGTCCAATAGGAAGAATTTATGCTCGCTCACCCTGTCACTAGACGCTGAGAAAGCGTTCGACAGGGTGAGCTGAGGTTATATAAATGAAGTATTGAATACATTTGGTTTAGGGCTTTTTGGTACCAAAGATATTATGGCCCTGTATAATAATCCCACCACTCCGGTGTCTGGTCAGGCATTGGAAACGGATAAATTTACCCTTGGAAATGGTACCAGACAAGATTGTCCGCTTTTTTGTTCCCCTTTAATATTTATACTAAAAACTGAACCTACAGGGAGTGCAGAATTATTAGGCAAATTAGTATTTTGACCACATCATCCTCTTTATGCATGTTGTCTTACTCCAAGCTGTATAGGCTCGAAAGCCTACTACCAATTAAGCATATTAGGTGATGTGCATCTCTGTAATGAGAAGGGGTGTGGTCTAATGACATCAACACCCTATATCAGGTGTGCATAATTATTAGGCAACTTCCTTTCCTTTGGCAAAATGGGTCAAAAGAAGGACTTGACAGGCTCAGAAAAGTCAAAAATAGTGAGATATCTTGCAGAGGGATGCAGCACTCTTAAAATTGCAAAGCTTCTGAAGCGTGATCATCGAACAATCAAGCGTTTCATTCAAAATAGTCAACAGGGTCGCAAGAAGCGCGTGGAAAAACCAAGGCGCAAAATAACTGCCCATGAACTGAGAAAAGTCAAGCGTGCAGCTGCCACGATGCGACTGCCACCAGTTATGCCATATTTCAGAGCTGCAACATCACTGGAGTGCCCAAAAGCACAAGGTGTGCAATACTCAGAGACATGGCCAAGGTAAGAAAGGCTGAAAGACGACCACCACTGAACAAGACACACAAGCTGAAACGTCAAGACTGGGCCAAGAAATATCTCAAGACTGATTTTTCTAAGGTTTTATGGACTGATGAAATGAGAGTGAGTCTTGATGGGCCAGATGGATGGGCCCGTGGCTGGATTGGTAAAGGGCAGAGAGCTCCAGTCCGACTCAGACCCCAGCAAGGTGGAGGTGGAGTACTGGTTTGGGCTGGTATCATCAAAGATGAGCTTGTGGGGCCTTTTCGGGTTGAGGATGGAGTCAAGCTCAACTCCCAGTCCTACTGCCAGTTCCTGGAAGACACCTTCTTCAAGCAGTGGTACAGGAAGAAGTCTGCATCCTTCAAGAAAAACATGATTTTCTTGCAGGACAATGCTCCATCACACGCGTCCAAGTACTCCACAGCGTGGCTGGCAAGAAAGGGTATAAAAGAAGAAAATCTAATGACATGGCCTCCTTGTTCACCTGATCTGAACCCCATTGAGAACCTGTGGTCTATCATCAAATGTGAGATTTACAAGGAGGGAAAACAGTACACCTCTCTGAACAGTGTCTGGGAGGCTGTGGTTGATGCTGCATGCAATGTTGATGGTGAACAGATCAAAACACTGACAGAATCCATGGATGGCAGGCTTTTGAGTGTCCTTGCAAAGAAAGGTGGCTATATTGGTCACTGATTTGTTTTTGTTTTGTTTTTGAATGTCAGAAATGTATATTTGTGAATGTTGAGATGTTATATTGGTTTCACTGGTAAAAATAAATAATTGAAATGGGTATATATTTGTTCTTTGTTAAGTTGCCTAATAATTATGCACAGTAATAGTCACCTGCACACACAGATATCCCCCTAAAATAGCTAAAACTAAAAACAAACTAAAAACTACTTCCAAAAATATTCAGCTTTGATATTAATGATTTTTTTGGGTTCATTGAGAACATGGTTGTTGTTCAATAATAAAATTAATCCTCAAAAATACAACTTGCCTAATAATTCTGCACTCCCTGTATAGCAGAGTTAATAAGAAGATCGGAGGAAGTAAAGGGAATAGTAATAGGCAAAGAGAATTATAAAATAACATTGTACTGGGTACCTGTTGAGGAGGATGTGAGGTTCCGGGTACTCATGCCCATATATGGTGGGAATGCAGCTTGGTGGGGACACTTTGGGATCAAAAATGTTAAATGTGATTTTGCTTTTGGATCCAAAGTTGGTCCTTTCCCATATATTGGAACATAATATTGCTTTGACCAAAAAAAATGTAATCACTCATTGTCTTCTTGTTGTAAAATTGGATTTTAATTAAAAACTGGAAGCAGAGAAGAATCACTATCTGGAACGAAATTTAAACTTATTATGGAAAAGATAGAGCAATGGAATTACCAAATAACCAAGGAAACTTTATACCAATTTTTTTTTAATTAAAATTGCAAAATTGGGATGGACATGATAAATAGGACAAACAAATGTTTATAAGAATAGGTCTGGAATAGTTTTTACCGTATGTTATGTATGAGGATATGATGAGGTACGATGTCTTTTATTAAAAGTTTTGTATCTGTTGTGTGTGTATTATGTTGTATGTATTCTTTTTATATGTATAAAAACAAAATAAAGGATAAAAAAAAAGAACTCTTGAAAGCTCATGTATATAAATTAGGTGTTTGTCCAATACAAAAGGTATCATAAAAAGTTATCATCCAATATCCTAAAATATTTATATATATATGAAGTATCTCACAAAAGTTTTTGTAAATATTTTATTATATCTTTTCATGTGACAACACTGAAGAAATTACACTCTGGTACAATGTAAAGTAGTAAGTGTACCGCCTGTATAAGAGTGTGAATTTGCAGTCCCCTTTAAATAACTCAACACACAGTGGAAATGTCCAAATTGGGCCCAATTAGCCATTTTCCCTCCCTCGTTAGTGTTACAAGGTCTTAGGTGTGAATGGGGGGCAGGTGTGTTAAATTTGGTGTTATCGCTCTCACACTCTCTCATACTGGTCATTGGAAGTTCAACATGGCACCTCATGGCAAATAACTTGCTGAGGATCTGAAAAAAAGTTGTTGCCCTACATACAGATGGCCTAGACTATAAGAAGATTGCCAAGACCCTGAAACTGAGCTGCAGCACAGTGGGCAAGATCATACAGTGGTTTCACAGGACAGGTTCCACTCAGAACAGTTGAGTGGCGTGCACATGCTCAGTGTCATATCCAGATGTTGTCTTTGGGAAATAGATGTATGAGTGCTGCCAGCATTGCTGCAGAGGTTGAAGGGGTGGGGGCAGCCTGTGCTCAAGACCACACGCCGCATACTGCATCAAATTGGTCTGCATGGCTGTAATCCCAGAAGGAAGCTTCTTCTAAAGATAATGTACAAGAAAGCCTGCAAACAGTTTGCTGAAGACAAGCAGTCTAAGGACATGGATTACTGGAACCATGACCTGTGGTCCGATGAGACCAAGATAAACGTATTTGGTTCAGATAGTGTCAGGCGTGTGTGGCGACAACCAGGTGAAGAGAACAAAGACAAGTGTGCCTTGCCTATGGTCAAGCATCTTGGTGGGAGTGTCATGGTCTGGGCCTGCATGAGTGCTGCCGGCACTGGAGAGCTACAGTTCATTGAGGGAACCATGAATGCCAACATGTACTGTGACATACTGAAGCAGAACATGATCCACCTCCCTTCAGAGACTGGGCGCAGGGAAGTATTCGAATATGATAACGATCCCAAAAACAACTCCAAGACGACCACTGCCTTCCTAAAGAAGTTGAAGGTAAAGGTGATGGACTGGCCAAGCATGTCTCCAGACCTAAACCCTATTGAGCATCTGTGGGGGCATTTTCAAATGGAAGATGGGGGAAGTGCAAGGTCTCTAACATCCAACAGCTTTGTGATGTCATCATGGAAGAGTTGAAGAGGACTCCAGTGGCAACCTGTGAAGCTCTAGTGAACTCCATGCTGATGAGGGTTCAGGCAGTGCTGAAAAATAATGGTGACCACACAAAATATTGATACTTTGGGGTCCAATCAATTTGGACATTTCCACGTAAGGCTGTACTCACTTTTGTTGCCAACGGTTTAGACATTAATGGCTGTGTGTTATTTTGAGGGGACTGCAAATTTACACTGTTACACAGGCTGTACACTTACTACTTGTACATTGTAGCAGAGTGTAATTTATTCAGTGTTGTCACATGAAAATATATAATAAAATATTTACAAAAATGTGAGGGTGTACTCACTTTTGTGTGATACTATATATATATATATATATATATATATTTATATATATATATATATATATATATATATATATATATATATATATATATATTTATTTATATATTCAGCACATACACATCAATAAATTAATAAGACTGACAAGTAACAATGCAATATACCCATTAAGGGATTAAAAGATAACATTCCCACTAAGTGATCAAAATGATGTCACTGCTCCACTGACAAGAGACTGAAGGTTTCTGTGTGCATCCTCAATTAAAATGTTATCATTTCAAACCTGGAACAGTATATTTAGCATTACCCTACATATAACTGAAGTTTAAAATTACATGATATCGTCTTAGAATATGTAACCATTTCTGCAGTTATGAGAGTAGAAAGATCGAATAGAACATTAATAATTTCGTTATATCACATGTCCAAATTGGGTTGTTTAAAAAAGTTTTACATCACAATGAGCTGTTGGTAAACTAAAAGCATCAGTGATTTTTGCTGCTTGAAAAAGGGAAAAGTATTGTTGTTATTAACCTTTATTTATAAAGTGCCACATTGTACACAAGGGGCAAGTACATTGAACATAGTGTGTACATGAAACATAACAGCACAGTTAAATAAGCTTGATAAAGAAGGAATAGAGTCCATGCTCCTGAGAGCTTACATTATAAAGGAGATGTTTGAGCAAGTGATACAGAAGCGGGAAAATATGAATAATTTATATCAGCTTAGAGGAAGTGGCTGTGTTACTATGAACACTGAGCTACAGTGCCTTGCAAAAGTATTCACTCCCTTGACTTTTTACCTAATTTGTTACTTTACAGCCTTAAGTACAAAGTTTTGTTAATCTGAATTGTATGTGATGGATCAGAACACAATAGTCTAAGTTGGTGAAGTGAAATGAGAAAATATATACCGTATTTTTCGCCGTATAAGACGCACTTTTTCTTCCCCAAAACTGGGGGGGGGGGAGTTGGTGCGTCTTATACGGCGAATATACCTTTTCAAACTGCCTCTGTCCTCTTGATCTCACCCCAGCGCTTCCTACCAGCATCGCGTCGGCCGGTGCATCCTAGTGACGTCACACACGCAACGCTGCAGTACACGAGGAGTGCTGGTAGGAAGCGCTGGGGTGAGATCAAGATGGCAGAGATCAGAAGGAAGGTGAGGATCAGGAGGGTCAGGGAGGGTCAAGGGCTCCCAAATGCTCCCAAATGCTGCAGTATATGTATGTATGTATGTGTATGTGTGCATGTGTGCATGTATGTGTGTGTATGTGTGTGTGTGTATGTATGTATGTGTGTGTATGTGTATGTGTGCATGTATGTGTGTGTATGTATGTGTATGTATATTTATGTGTGTATGTATATGTATCTATATATATATATATATATGTATATTTATGTGTGTATGTATATGTATGTATGTGTATCTATCTATATATATATATATATATATATATATATATATATATATATATATATATATATATACATTTGTGTGTAATGTAGGTGTGTATCTGTGTGTAAAGTGTATTTGTGTTTGATTCAGATTTTTTTTTCTCTTGTTTTCCTCCTCTAAAAACTAGGTGCGTCTTATCTGCCGGTGTGTCTTATAGGGCGAAAAATACGGTACATCAATTTTTTTAGAAAGAGAAAACAGAAAATTGGCATGTGCATATGTATTCACCCCCTTTGTTATGAAGCCCATAAAAAGCTCTGTTGCAACCAATTACCTTCAGAAGTCACTTAATTAGTGAAATGATGTCCACGATCTGTCATTACATATACACACCTTTCTTGAAAGGCAGCAGAAGCTGCAACACCTAAGCAAGAGGCACCACTAACCAAACACTGCCATGAAGACCAAGGAACTCTCCAAACAAGTAAGGGACAATGTTGTTGAGAAGTACAAGTCAGGGTTAGGTTATAAAAAAATATCCAAATCTTTGATGTTCCCCAGGAGCACCCTCAAATCTATCATAACCAAATGGAAAGAATATGACACACCAGCAAACCTGCCAAGAGACGGCCGCCCACCAAAACTCACGGACCGGGCAAGGAGGGCATTAATCAGAGAGGCCGCACAAAGACCTAAGGTATACCTGGTGGAGCTTCAGATTTCCACAGCAGAGACTGGAGTATCTGTACATAGGACGACAATAAACCGTACGCTCCATAGAGTTTGGCTTTATGGTATAGTGGCCAGAAGAAAGCCATTACTTTCAGCAAAAAACAAAATGGCACGTTTTGAGTTTGTGAAAAACCATGTGGGTGACTCCCAAAATGTATGGAGGAAGGTGCTCTGTCTGGTATGATGAGACTAAAATTGAACTTTTCGGCCATCAAAGAAAACGCTATGTCTGGCGCAAACCCAACACATCACATCACCCAAAGTACACCATCCCCACAGTAAAACGTGGTGGTGGCAGCATCATGCCTTGGGGATGTTTTTCAGCAGCCAGAACTGAGAAACTGGTAAGAGTTGAGGGAAAGATGGATAGTGCTAAATACAGGGATATTCTTGAGCAAAACCTGTACCATGCTGTGCGTGATTTGAGGCTAGGACGGAGGTTCACCTCCCAGCAGGAGAATGTCCCCAAACACACTGCGAAAGCAACACTTGAGTGGTTTAAGGGGAAACATGTAAATGTGTTGAAATGGCCTAGTCAAAGCCCAGACCTCAATCCAATAGAAAATCTGTGGTCAGACTTAAAGATTGCTATTCACAAGCGCAAACCATCCAACTTGAAGGAGCTGGAGCAGTTTTGCAAGGAGGAATGGACACAAATCCCATTGGTAAGATGTGGCAAGCTCATAGATTCTTACCCAAAGCGACTTGGAGCTGTGATTTCTGCAAAATGTGGCTCTACAAAGTATTGACTTTAGGGGGATGAATAGTCATGCACTTTGACTTTTTCTGGTATTTTGTCCTATTTGTTGCTTGCTTCACAATAAAAAAAAATATATATCTTCAAAGTTGTGGGCATGTTCTGTAAATTAAATGATGCAAATCCTCAAACAATCCATGTTAATTCCAGGTTGTGAGGCAACAAAACACGAAAAATGCCAAGGGGGTGAATTTCTTTTGCAAGGCACTGTAGCAAGTCAGTTGATATTTGTAACTTTTATTAGTTGTAGGTGGGAGGCCCATAGGTAATAGGCATCCTTTGAAAGGTGGGGTTTTAAAGCTCTGAGGCTTTGCATTTTTAAAGATCTCTGAGGAGAGTCGGAAAAAGCGAGGTATGGAATTTGTAGATTTAAAAGAGGCAATCCTGTAGGTAAGATCAAAAGATGTTTTTATATTTGAAGAAAGGAGGAGGTCCTGAGCAGATTGAATGAGGAGGTTATATATACTTGGAGTTAAGAGTTGATGTAGAAGTATTGAGGAACTTGTATGATAGATTCAAAATGTTGAGATTTATTCTCTAAGATATGAGGGGCAAATAGAGTTAGTCATAGAGTCTGGAATCCTGCAGTGGAGGCAGAATGATGAGTAATCTGTAGGAGTTTTACAGAGGCCTAGATGGTTGATGGGTAGACCAATAACTATTGAGTTAAAGTAGCCAAGGGGGGACATGTTGAATGAGCGTACTAGATTTGTATAGTTTCTTGTAGAAGAAAGTGGCAGATTCTGTAGATGTTCATGTAGATATTCATTCATTGAAAACAGCAGCATATAGCTAAAGACTGAATATCTGGCTTGACTGTAAGTGAAGAGACTAATATTATGCCAAGGCAGGAAGCCTGATCGATGGAAGTGATAACTGAGTTTTCACCAGTCAGGAAATGTTTTTTTTTTTTTTTAGATGTTGAGCATTAAGTACTATGCAGTGCATTTCAAGTTAAAGCTGCCATTGTCATAGCAGGCACTGCCATGTAAATAGTATTCTCTCTGGGACCACATTTGGAGAACTCTTTAATTACTAGATATAACAAAAAAACAAGACAAAAACTACACAGTAACAAACTTTCAAACTAGAACATTCAAAATATTTCATTTAAAGTGGCACAAGCATTAGAAGTTGTTACAGACTGGACCACATCCTGTAAAACAATTTCTTAAATCTGTTTCTGGTTGGTCTCTTCATATTCTTTTGCTTATATTTTATTCTATTTGGATATTACAAAAAGTTTTAAACTATGTAATATATTTAGTAGCCTATGCCCAGCAAACAAACACACTACACATTTCCTTTGATGGGTGCAATCTGACCCCTTTCCCTCTTTAATAGCCATGAGCTAAAACTTATTTGATTGGTACTAGTTTGGTCTCTGTCAGTCATTTCTTCCGGCTTTAGGGCCTCATTCTATTATCGGCCGCAGCCGTTGCGGGGCCGCAAGGACCGGCTGCAAGCTATTCTGCTATTCTATTCCCTTACGGCCGGGGATTCCGGCAGGCTTGCGGCCGGTGCCTTGCTATCTCTTGCGGCCGCTCGCGCCGGAGGAAAGCCTTTGATCTAAAACGGCCGCAAGAGATTTGCAATTCAATTGCTCCGGGAAACCTCTCTGCAAGGCTAAAAGCGAGCCGCAGCTTACTTGCAGGAAAGAGGTCTCGCTAGCACCAATTAAGCACATAAAATAGCTCAAATAAAGCCATCCTGCACTTTGAGAAGACTATAAAGGGATTTTAGGTGTTAGAAAAAATAGCACATAATTATCCTGTACTCAAATCCGTAAAATATTTTATTTTTAATATCCGTAAAATATCCATGTAAAAAGGCCAGAGTGCTTGGAGCACCTCAGACACACCCACGCCGCAGCCGGAAAATAAACAGTTAATTTGAACTCGGGTTTGGGCAGATGTGCAAGCTTGAGAGTGGGTTCCTTTTAATCCTCATGTCCCCCAATATGATCCCTAGCATTTACAGAGCTGTACAGTGCAGGCTTGAATTTATTTTTGCGTTTTTATATTTCACAGCTTACGGCCGGTTCCAAGATATGCGGCCGGCCGTAAGATGAGATCCTTGTGGGGCCGTATAATAGAATCGCGAGTTAACTGAACCCCCGCAAGGAATCGCAGCCTTACGGCCGATTTACGGCCGATAATAGAATGAGGCCCTTAGTCATTAAAATGAATCTCAAAGTGTATGTTGTTTTACAAAAAAAATCTTGATATATTTAGACTTAAAGAAACCCTGTCACCCTAGATCTATTTTATTTAAGTTATTCTTAAAAAGCAATGCATTGTGGCCATTACACATTGTATAAGCCATTTGTTCCAAAGTAAATAATCCCTGAGATATTCATGATGGCTTCACCACTGCTTGTGCAGCATTATTTTAAAGTAAGCTGTTCACAAATACTAATTAGCTACTTTGATATGCTAACTACCAACATACAGACTTATTAAATTGTGATTCAGCCAATTGAATAGGGCTCTATATAAACAAAGAGCATATTTTGTTACAGAAGTTTTTAGTTAGTGAAGACCTTGCTTTTGGATAGCAGTTCACTAACTAAAAACTTCTGTAAAAAAAAGTATGCTATGTGCTTAAATTGAGCCCTATTCAATTGGCCAAATCGAAATTTAATAAGGCTGATAATCTGGTTGTTATTCGTTTGTGGTGGCATGTTATTGTGTAGTTAAATCCCCTCAAAATGGAAAAAAGCAGAAAGAAAAAGCACATTTTATCTCCACTCCACCATCTTCCTGATCACTCCCCATAATGATGGATGGGAATGAATTAACATAACCATTATTTACACCTTAAAATATAGTTACAAAATGTAAAATAAATGATGTATAAAAATATAAAACAAAAAAAAACTTCCTTTTTATCTCTTTTTGAGGAGGGTACAGTGTAACTATATAAAGGGGGGAATACAAATGAAAATACATGTCTGGCTATTAAATCATACTGACACTTTAATTAATAGGTAGTATAAACAGTCTTCCTTTGTAGATAGAAAATAAATATATTGTTGTTTGCCATCTGTTTAATATCAATGAAATAGACAACTCTCAGATAAACAGAACTTCAGCATGATTTCAGTTGTAGGCCAAAGCAAGCCCCGCTGGTTGAGAGGGAGACCAAGGAACAATTGGAGTGCTCCTGTATGTCATAACTCTACCTCTAGACACTGACAGGTGCTGGGGCTCAGCTAATCAATACTGGGTTGAACGCAAACTGCCAGTTGTAAGACTCTTTTGTGCTATCCTGCTGCAAGTCTCTGGTTTGCTGTTTTCACTACTGAAGCTGTTGTATCCTACACTGCTGCTAATTGTTGTTCCTGTCAGGTAGGTCATACATGCATCAACTACTCTGCCCAGTTCCAGCAATCCACACTGTCTGTGTCCTGGGGCTTGTCTTCTGTTTCCTGTATGCTTCCAAGGAACTCTTCTTCCAGTATCTTTTGCTGTAATAGTCGTCTGCTGTATTGCCAGTCTGCCTGTCACTTTTCAAGCACTGGATTTATTATTTAAATCTATATATTCAAAGTTTTATCTTTCATATGTTTTTGTTATTATTTAATATATTATTAAAGCAACCTCACCCCTGAATGATCTGAATTTCAGTTTGAAGTACCCGGTTCTTGACAATACAAATGATCAGACAGGGACCTGGGCGAGGAAGGCAAAGTTATGAATTTTCAAGGTCAGCTGCTTGGAACCCACGATAATCCCCTGATCCAGATTGATCAGGAACTTAACTTATTAACATAAAAAGTCAATTTTGTTTGATGATTCCATTGGCTGCATCCTTCCAAGCCTTCAAAAGGCCTTCTGGAGTGCACCTCTCATGAGAGGGGTACTGTCATTAGTATCTGTTTTGGTAGGCTTCGGGGTAGGCCAAGGAAAGGCCCCACTGGTTGTTACTGTCGATCTATGACATGTACTGACTCATAAACTAAGTAGGCTACAAGGGAGAGCTCGGAAAGATGTGTCTGCTACTGCATGTTGTAACTCTGCCCCCTAGTCACTGGATAGGTGCTGGGGTAAGTTAATCAGTATCGATTGAGGTTTTTAATTTAAGGCTGAGTTCACAGCAAAGTGCCAGTTGTAAATTGTGCTATTCCGCTGCTAGAAACTGGGTTGCTGGTTTCACTGTGGCTCTGTGGGTAAATGCTCCAGACTCTAATCTCTAGAGCTGCTGGTTCAAGAACTGTATCGGGCAGTCAATTCTGTTTGTGATCTACTTAGCTGGTTTCACTACTGCCGCTGCTGTATTCTACACTGCTGCTAACTGCTTTTTCTGTCTGGCAGGTCAAACCTTAAACCAGCTTGAATCAGTCCATGTGTTGGAACAAGCAGTTGTAAGACTCTGTTGGGCTATTCTTCTTTGAGTTTCTGATCTGCTAATGTCACTATTGCAGCTGCTGTGATCTACACTACTGATCCTGTCTTGCAGGCCTGCACCAACAACTAGAGTTCACTAATACTGCTGGTTCCTGCCTTCTGTTCACTGTCTGCTTTTTAGGACCTATGCATCCAAAATATTTTGCTTTAACAGTAATCTGCTGCATTGTTAGATTGTTTCTCACTTAGCAGCACTTGGACCGATTTAAGCACTGGACTTATTATTTAAAGCTATATACCAAGCTTGATTATTATTTTTGTTATTATTTAATACATTCTTAAAGCAGCCTCAACTTGAAGTTTTGGAATTTCAGTTCCAAGTACCCAGTTTCTGACAAATATGTATAAATGTCTCTCATTTTACAATACTGTCTGAAATACTGTCGCAGTATTAAACTGAGAGAGCTATAACTCACCTTTGTCTACTTTCCAGAACTTTTTCTTCAATAATTCAATTATTTCAAGTTGTATTCATATTTTAACACTTATTCAATTTAAAACTTATCTTTTTACTTGTGAAAATCAAAGCTCCTATTGGTGGTAATCTACTAATCTGTTCTCACTGATGGATAATAATTAATGTTCTATTTCCATTTCTTATATTGTTTAACTGGTTAGATTGCCCATTGATAAATTCCCTCAAATGACATGGCAGCGCCTAATGTGTGATTTGAGTCATCTTTTACAAGGCATCCTTAAATAGGTTAGTTAGTATTTGCATTTTCTAATTACTAGGTTCTGGAAAAGAAACAAATTAGATATTTCCCCTAACACAGTGTGCTACACATTGTCATACAAACAATGCTGGGAATTATTTATTATAGAGACACACAGTTGGTACAATGTAAAGTATATTTTTCATACATCATTGAGATAAAACCATGTTGTTGTTGGGTCCCTTCAAGACAAACTCTGACTACAGCTGTTTAGATAACAAAGAATTGAGTAGAAAATACATATCCATTTACAACTCTTTGGAGCATCTGTACCGGGGCAGAACTTTTTGTGGTGCACCAGGTGCAATGCAATAGTGCTCTTTTAGGGGGGGGGGGGGGGGGCTAGAGATGTCAACATTTGATTATTCTTATTAAAAAAAAAATTCTAAATTGACACCCTCCAGATTGGCCCCTCTTGACCAGCCAATCCTGCTCCTCCACTGCTGCCTCACCTGCCATATAGGATTTTCTACCAGAGAGAAGAGGCGACGGCATGGCAGGCCGTACTGTGGGACCTGGTGAGGCAGAGAGAGCCCATGGGGTGGGCAGGAGGGGCTGGGCTGGTGGAGGCCCGGTGCAAAATAAAGAAAAGCTAAACCCCTAAAAAGAGATATATACTGTACATTACATAGTTACACGGTAATTTAGGTTGAAAAAGGTATTTTAGTCCATCAAGTTCAACCTTTTTAGATCTCCCTGATATGCAATATATGGATTAATAGTTAATTGATCCAGCGGAAGGCAAATAGAAAAAAAAACAACTGTGACACTTTGCCAATTGTTTCAAATGAGGTGAAAATAAAATTCCTTCCTGACCCCCTCCCTGGATCAATATTGATTTAAAAAAAATATCCAATACCTGTTTAAAGTTATCTATTGAAACCACTATCACCACCTCCTGTCATAGAGAATTCCACAGTTTAACCACCCTAATCTTAAAGGATGTCCTCTTGGCACAAAAACTTTACTTGACAAAGCATTGTATTGACCCTGGATGTGTTTATATAAGGTAATCATATCTGCTTTATTTCTAGAGAAAATAAGTTTAATTTGGTTAGTCTTTCCTCATTTCCCATAGTTTTCTTGTCCTTCTCTGTTTTTTTTCCAGCTCTAAAATTAAATTTTTATGAAGTGGTGCGCAAAATTGAATTTCATATTCCAAATGAGAGTGTACTATTATTTGTATAATGGCAGAATTATATTTGCTTCCCTGGCTTCTATTCCCTTCTTAATACATGCTAATATTTTACTTGCATTTGCAGATGCTGCTTGGCATTGAGCAGTGCTACCTAGATGGTTGTCCACAAGTACTCCCAAATCCCTTTCAATATTTCAAAGATTATAAATTGCATGGCTATTTTCCTTCCCAAATGCATAACTTTACATTTATTTGTGTTAAATCTCATCTGCTATTTAGTTGCCCATTTCTCTAATTTTTGCAAATCCCTTTGGAGGGAAAGTACATAATTTTCTAATTTAATTACCTTGCACAACTTCGTCTGCAAAAATGGAGACAAAACTTTCAAGTCCCACGTCTAAGTCATTAATAAATATGTTAAAAAGGAGAGGACCTAATACTGAACAATGAGGAACCCCACTTACCACATTAGTGAAATCTGAGTATGTTCCATTTACCACAACCCTTTGCTTCCTGTCTTTTAGCCAGCTCTCAATCCATGAGCAGATATTTACTGCAATTCTTGTATCCATTAGTTTGCACAATAGTCTTCCATGTGACACTGTCTCAAAAGCCTTTGCACAATCCAAAAATACTACATCCACTGATTAGCCTAATTATCAAATCTAAAAACATATTTAGATCTGATGTTATAAATAAATTACATTTATCAGTCTTCAATTCTCAAAGAAATTATCTGAACCAATTAAAAGGATCGATATATATCACTGATACAAGGTTCTTAAAGATCCAAGTACATTGTAAAATTTTCCATTGCAGGGATAAATACCACTTGGTTTTCCCACCACCCTAAGTATAGATTTCCATAAGTGGTGATCCACATTGAGGTTCTGTGTATCTATTTTTAAAACATATTATTAACACAAATGAGTTATGTGTAAATGTAAAATCTGCTTGCTGTAGCATAAACCGATTGTGTGCCTCCTAGCATTTCCCCAGTTTCTCAAGGAAATATTTAGCAGCCTTAAGTATACAGTTTATGCTGTCACTCAACACCTAATGGAACCATTGGTGTCACTTTCTCCAGAATCATTCTGTCCCATTTAAGCAATATCTCCTTAGTATCGACATATCTACTGGAGTTCTCAATGAAATTAATAATGTCTGAAATCACCTCTCAAGTGGTTTAAAGTGATTTGTGTGGCTTTTGGGAATACTATAAAAAGTTGCAAGTGTAGATTACTTTTTTTGTAAGGAAATCAAATTCTTGTTTACTGATCACCTCATTTCCTGCAGAAAGAGGAATAATGCATGTTTAAATTTATTAGTAAAATAATTTCAAAAATGTAATATTTTTTATGAATAATCTGAGATTATTTAGAAAATGTTACAAAATGTTACAAACTGCTATGATACAGAGTAGCATCAAAAGACATATAAATATCACAACTAAAGTTAAAAGAAGAACATTTAAAGAATATTGTAGAAACAAATGTATCAGTGACCTAATGTTAAATGTTGGAAGACACTCTAGAAAAATGTTACTATTCTAAACAGTTTAACATGCAAGACAGAAATTAAAAGAACAGGTAAAAATATAGAAAACAAATCGACAACATGTAAAGCTTTGCCAAATATACATAAATATCAGCAAATACAAAGTGGAAATAAAAGCAAAAGAAGTAAAGCACAACCCATGTGGCATAACAGTGGTTTAAAGATCAAGAAAAAGAGTAAAAAGCAGGTATTTAAAATATCCAAAACAGAGGTATCTTCACATATGTACAAGTGATAGTACAACAGAGGTAATAGATTGGCTAAAAAAGTAAATTAAATGTTAATTATAAAGGAGATTAAGACTAACTTTAAAAAAAAAATCAATATATTAATGGAAAGAAGGCTAGGAAAGAAAATGTTGGACATTTAAATGGGAGATAGGATGACTGATAAATAGTGACTAGGTAAAACAGATGAGCTAAAAAATAATTTAATCTGTATACACATTGGAGATACCAATGTTTAGGATGCTGCAATCGAACGGGCTGCACTACCTTCATCAAATTATTGTTTACCCAGGAAGATGTCCAAAAGAGGTTTAAAAATAAACTTTAATAATGCACCAAGTCATGATACAGTGCATCCAAGTGCACTGAGGGAACTGGGTTCTGTATTAGACAAACCTTTATATCTAATTTTTCAAGACTCACTCTCCACAATCTCAGTACCAGTTGACTGGAGAAAGGCAAATGTGATACCTCTGTTTAAGAAGGGAGCAACAGCAAATCCAGGGAACCTCATCTCTGTATTGGGGAAGCTCTTAGAAGGGTTGCTAAGGGATAGTATATAGAAATATATCCATCTGAACAAAATAATAAGTAAGAGCCAGATTCAATTGAGCAATCGTAAGTTACTGGAGCCCATAAGTGAGGCAGTAAGTTGATTTGCTATTTAATTGCCGTTATTTTGCGGGCTCCAAACGGTATATGGGTTACGGCTTTGAAAACTTTATGGTTGTTAAAGCCGGAACTTACAGCCTCCCGAAACATTTGATCTTTCCCATCCGCACAAGTTACGATGGCTAAAATCGCAAATCGCTAATCAATTGCTACAATTCCACAAGCCTGCAAATGTGTTTACACCCATAAAACGGCAAATGTAGGAGAAAATCCTACATGTACTAGAGAGGACCCGCAACAGCCCTGTCCGTTACACTGTAAATGCAAATACAAAATCAATACTGCACTGTAAATAAGGGGGGAAGCAATGAAAGGCATTAGGATTAATTGCACAAAAGTCTCAAGCTTGCAAATCGTCAATAAAAAACAAAAAAAGGTATGTGTCATTTCGGGGTTATATCGGTCTCGGGAATTAATGAGTTAATACATATCAGGCCAACCAACGGGACAAGAACAGTATGGGCATTCATTTTTATTATTTTGCATTTGGCGGTTTTGCGAGTCCCATCGCATATTGAACCCCCAAACCTAATTGAGTGACATGTAACCTCCATGTTTTACTGCCATAATGATGACGGCCTAATTTTCTATTGTCTGTTTCTATTGTCTGTTTCTGAACTGCTACGCACGAGTGCATGGTTTACGGCTTCGGCGTTCGGCCCATAGCTTCCGGGCTTATTCAATTAGATAGCACCGGAAACAGAGACGACCATGAGCCAGCAGCACGCCCGCAGACATATGGCCTGTAACCCGCAAGATGCTTGAAATTGATTCAGTCTATAAGACCTTGGGTTCAGTGCCACTTGGCACATGGTAGAGAGTAAGGAATATAAGAATTGCAATAAATATGTGCACAAAAACATAGAATTGGTTAAAATACAGAAAACAAAGGATTGTTGTAAATGGAACATACTCAGATTAGACTAATGTAGTAAGTAGGGTTCCTCAGGGTTCAGTATTAGGTCCTCTCCTTTAAAATATATTTATTAAGGTAATTAAATCAGAAAAAGATGTACATTCACTGCAAAAGAACTTACATAAATTAGAAGAACAGGCAACTATATGGCAGATTCATTACAAATAAATGTAAAATTATGCAATTGGGAAGGAAAATGAGCACACAATTTATAATCTCATTTGAATGTATCGATATCAGAGATGGAAAGTCATTTAGGATTGCTTATGGGCAATCACCTATGTAGCAGCATCTGTAAAGGCAAGTAAAGTGTTAGAGTGCTAATAGGAGGTGTATAGAAGCAAGGGAAGCATATATTATTCTGCCACAATATAAATTAATTGTATGCCCTCATTTGCAATATGGAATACAATTTTGGGCAAAAAAGAAAAGATAGAAAAGGTACAAAGAAGGGCAAAACAATTCATAAGGGGAAGGGAGAGACTAAGCTATGAAGACTTACCAAATTAAATGTATTTTCACTTGAATAAAGGTGCTTAAGAATGGATATGATTACTACATATAATCACATCCAGGGTCAATATTACGCTTTATAATGGGAACTTTTATGCCAAGAGGTTTTCAACTAAAAGGAGGTTGTCCCTTGATTTGAAAATACACTGAAATGGCCATTTGTTGTGTCTGAAATAGTGCATTTGATGATGTGTGTAACGGATCTCCTGGCACCCCGACCGGGTACGTCTGTTGATGGACGTGTCCTAGTTTGCGTCGAGGCCTACAAGCACCACACCGGACACCACAGACTCCACAACCGCCATAGCTTAACTGGAGCCGCGCCATCTTCCTTCCACCCTGTATGAATCTCCAGCATCCAGGATCGTGTGGGGAAGACCTCTCCTCTAAGGAGAGTACATCAGGAATAAGGGTTCAGTAGTTACAGCTCCAGGGAGTATGCAAAAGCATAGCAATCCCCAGTATGATATAGCGATCCCCTCCAAGAACGAGACGAGGCTACGTTTTGAAGGGTCAAGTAGAACTCTTTAATGACAGGGGATCTCCTTTTATGCAATGGTGCCCTCTGAAGGGCTACACCCACATAATTATCACAACAGCCAATTATATACATGGTTCAACCCCCACGTCTCCTCCCCTCAGATAACAGGTAACACAATTAAAACAGACACAATTTTAACCACATTCTGGATGTACCCCAAAAACAGGGGGTACACCTTTAAGTCCAGCACCGTTCAATAGCTCTCACCCAGGGGAACAACATATAAAAAAATGGCATGAATCAGACCAGGGGTTCAAAAGTTACTAAAAGTATCTTTTACACATAACACACAGACATTTCACATATCCCCCATAGTTGGCCACACAATACACCTATAGGGACAATAGGTGAGTCACACCTCCCTGAGGCTACCTGGCAACTTGGATACAATCAGACATGGATTAGATCATCCTTCTTTGTTCTTATCTGAGAATGAAAACACTTTATACAATAGACTTCCTTATCTGTAACAGGATTATCTCCCATGCCAAGGTCTGCACTAGTCTGGGCCAATATTCTGCAGAGCATAAACCAACATACATACAGTATAATAGTACGATCATATTTTAACCATAATAATCATAAAACAGGGTAAAACAGTGATGGGTTCCGTTACACACCTCCCCCGTGACCATAAGCCGGCATACAAGGTCTGATCCCAATGGATCGGCCTGGGGATGTCCGGACAAAAGTATTTGTTGGTCAATTCTCTAGTTTGACAACCCATCAGCATTACTGCAATTCACATTTACTCACATTTCACATATCCCCAGATAGCTGGGATCTGAGTGCACAAAACTACAGAATAGAGCTCAGATCCTCTTCACACAGTTCAATTGCCATGTAGCTAAAATCTTTCCCATAAACTTTCATTATATGAATGGGCTCCATGGCATAGCTATCTGTGGTATCATGGTTCACACAGGACAAGTACCGAATGACCCCCCTGTATGTAAAGGGCCAGAATGAGTGACATACACTCTGGTATGGCAGAATACTGTTTTTAAAGGGCAATATGTCCCAGGGCATAGTCGCAGGGCAGGAGGCTGGCAAACAGTCCTCTCCAAGACAAAGTGGCGAAGGGCACTTCGTCACAATGTGCAACAGTTTTTTTTATTTATTTTATCCCTGACAGCCAATGTGCAGCAATATAACTCTACGAGTCATATCATATCTCGAGTCAGGCATACTGTCTGCTCACACAGAGGTACTACCTGTGTAATTTCCTCTTAGTTTCCAATACGTTGGAGTAAGTAAGTTTTACTAAATATTTACTAAAGTTTTACTAAATATTTACCCTCTTTTTCATGTATAATAGAAAAAATGCATTCCATGGACAGTCATACTGTGGAAATCTCGACCGAAGGAGGTGGTGACAACAGATTCAATAGATAACATTTAAAAAGGGGTTTTGTTTGATAACTATTGAAAGAAGGGAATTGATCCAGTGAGTAATCCAGTTGCCAGTATTTGGGCCAGGAAGGATTTTTCCCCCCTTATTAGACAATTGGCAATGCATCAATGTTTTATTTTGCCTTCCTCTGGATTCATTCTCAATTAATAATCAGCAATTAATTAACTTATTACAAGGATCAGAGGCAAATCTAAAAAGTTTGGAGGACCTTGATGGACTAATAGTCTTTTTTCAATCTATGTTACAATGTAAAAACAAGGATTGTATAAGAAAATTAGATGCTATTTTGAGCTGCAGAACTAAGAAGTAATATTAATTTATGATTTAATACACTAATAGCTATTTATGAGATATGATAACATAGTAACATTTGTAAATAGCTAATTTAACTAAATTTATGATGGAATATGATCCCCATGTATTCAGGGCTTCTAAATAAAAAAGGGGTATAGCCTTCAGTCCTAAATCACTAATACAAATTCTTAAATTTTTATATTTACATGTTCAGTTATGTTTTTCGAGAGTCTTGTCTAAGGTATATTATTTTTGTATTTTTCTGTATCACTTGTCACATATAATCATCTTTAAGTATCCAGGTTAAAATTCACCATAGCAACATTAAGGTTGGACGCCAGGTTTATTTGATTTTTTTAGATAGTTTTTTAACAAACATTTAATTAAGATTGGTTTTTAATTTTTCATATAATACCTCTAATAAGGTTTCATAGCCATGACTGAAAAATTCAAAATAGTGTTGCTTTTTTTAGGACTTTTATGTATTTACCCCTTTGGAGCACCAAAATCTTATAATCTTTCAGTGGTATTATTGTTAGTCTGGACTTGTAAATAAGAATCCAGAGGATTAATAACCAAATAAAACATTGTTAATCATTGAGCCCTTGTTATTTCTATGTGATTATTTAGCACATATTTTACAATAATTAAGATATTAGACTATTTTATACAACATATGAGCATTCAGTTATCAGTAACCAAAGTCTTCTCTCTAAGAACTGTAAACTAATAAGCATTATGTTAGATTTAATGAATGCACTGGCATTTGTAGATGCCATGCTCCCATTGTGCTGATAGAAACTTCCTGTATGGTCAAAGTCTGACCTAAAGAAATAAATCAGCAGAAGCCAAAGTGTCAAATACCACAGCAGCATTAAAGGTAATATATTAGAGGCTGGATTATATTATTTTCCATTATAAAACGATTTTGCATATATTCATGTGAAGTTATCCAAAATAACATATTTTAAGCATGTATATGTCCACAGTGGTTCTTTAACTTACTGGAAACTTCTTTTGTAGATGCCTTACACTGTGAGAACATTGATTAAATACATGTAGCTACTTATAAATTTTAAGTTGCTGTTTCCATTTTTCTAATATTTCTGCCATTCATGGTGTATTTAAATATAATTTATGAATTTCACTGTAATTTAAATAATAACAAGCATTGTCTTGTATTATCAGATATCATTGTGGGTTTAGGCCTCGTTGTAGTTATAGCTCAGTGATGACAAGAATTGATGACAATCACTGCCCTAATCAACTAAACTTGCATTAAAGATAAAAGGCAACCCACTCATATGACTCATCACAGCATCAAACTTTAATACATTTGTAATAGGAAAATACCATGGTGATATACGGAATACATAAGCAACTTTCAGAATAATGTTGCCTTCGAGAGTTATTGGCACCTTTGGTAAAGGTGAGCAAAAAATGCTATGAAAAAATGTCTTAGTTTTTCTAGCTCAGTCACGCAGTCAAAATATGAGAGATAATGAGGGCGCTGTATATCAAGTGGAATTTTATGTGAACGTTTTAATCTGAATTGAAAAATACGAGAGAAAGGAAGGGAAAGAAAGACCAAGAGAGATGATTGAAGGTAATCAAGTAATGTAGAATACAGAATTCTTTAGCATTTGTGATTGACAGCAATGTGACTATTAACTCAAACTATGCTTTGTGCGCATCGATAATTACTTCATCTAGTTGCAGATTGAAAAATCTTTATTGTCAATCAAATGCAATATGCCTCCCCTTTATGCTTTCACCACCTGCCCACTTTGCCACTTACTTATTTTAGATTTTACATATGGTACATTCTAGTTGTTCATGATGTTTACAAGTCGCAAGAAATAAAAGTCTGTTGGAAATGCTGTTCAGGGCCAGTTTATTGGTATTTTTTCTGAATATGACTAAATTTATATACTGTTAGTCCACTAAAAATATATTACAGTATGTCAGTGCTGTTTCTAGATGAGAGGGCACCCAGGTCTAAAAAGTAACATGCTCCCTTATGCACAACAAATTGACAGGACTGCATTATGGGGACATTATAGTTTATTAGCCCTATTAAATTGGGGCTACGTGCTAAAACGTAGCTCGTAACCCCCAATTTTATGTGTTATGGGTATTAAATTAGCCCTGTATTGTTGCTCGCAGTGGGCTTTGCGTGCTAACACGCAGGACGGCCAAGAATAGGCTACGTGCTGAGCAACGTTGAACTTGCGCACATAAATCCTTTGATCTGACAAGCTCGTAACCGCTACTTTTTCAAATCAGCTATTAAATTGCAACATGGTCACTTGCGAGCAAGCACGTATTGTAAATAAAATCACTCTACTGTGCATTTATTATAAGGGAAAGTGATGTTAGGTCTTAGAATTAATAGCACAACATTCTCAAGCCCACAAATCGGGCCCGAAAAATCCTTTATCTCATGATTAGTTTTTGTGTTATATCGATCCTTTCATACTATGGGTTCCAACACATACTGTAACTCGCATGTAATAGAATATCATATTTACTGCTTTATTAATATTGCATTATATCTGGCCTGTGGGTCTGATCACAAACTGGATTTGAAGCATGTAGGTCTTCAAAATCTACCCTCCCCTTTTTCAGTGACGTAACGCTTACAATCTCTTTTTCTATTGGCTCCATCTGAAACCGTAACTACGTGATTGCTTAATTGTTTCCATTCAAGACCGCAACCCCATCTCTCGTTCGTAGCTTGGAGCCCTTTCTAATTTAATAGCCACGTAAAACGTCCACATTTGAAGCACGCAGCCCTTACGTGGTACACGTTGGACTTACGAGGCTGGAATTTAATATGGCCCTATATTGGTAAAAAAACATTTATTTTGCTTGGATAGCAAATTGCCTACTAATTATAAGTCACATACATGTAGTCAATAATGGACACAAACATAAAGCTACACGTACATATTTATTAAATTACAATAAGCTTACACTGTAATCTAACAGAAGTGGTAATAGAAATTTACTTAAAACATCTTCTTTGCAATAAATATCATAAACAAATTATATCACCTAGTAATAAACAACATAACATCCTGTATACAGTATAACAATATATTCAAAACAAGGACATTCTGGCTCAGTATATATATAGCAAAATTAAAAACAAAACACAAAATAAAAACCAGGCAGCTTGCAGTTAAAAAAAGAGAGAAAATATCTATATTTTTCCCTTGGAGTAAGGTTTTGTAACAAGGATGAAAATAGCACTGTGATGCTCTAGGAAGCAGAGCTAGTTATTTTAAGTATACATTGACCATTAATAAATCTCTTATTTAATAATTTATAATAACAATATTTAATATTAAATCATTGTTCAAAGATTAAGGCATTAGCCTCAAGTTGAGGGCTTGTCTTCACCCTGATAATGTCACTAAGGGGAGGGTGGAGGGCTGGCTGAGAGACAAGTCTTAAAAGGTTTTAAGAACAATCAGATATGATAAGAGAATAAACAATTGTTCATATGCTACTCTCACAATTTTGTTAGTACCAAAACACAGGTAGGTCTCCAGACAATGGAGACAACTATGTTTTCTGAAAATGTATCATTGCCTTTTAGACAAAACTACCACCCCCATTCATTTTGAAAGAAGGTTTAATATTGAATATAACTTTTTTTAAATAATTCAATTTGAAGGCTATTAATGTTCAATGCCTAAATAAAAGATTCTACCTCATGTTGTTAGGGCAATTTTAGTGGTACTTTAGCATGTTATGAGTTAATCGAAATCTCATTTGGACACTTTCCTTTCATTATTAATTGCTGTCTTCCTTCTCTGCACATCTGCAGGATTAAAACATCACTAAAGTATAATATTTATAATATGCTATTTTAAAGAGCCTTACTTGATAATATGCAAAACTTATCAAGATTTTACCAAACTACAGTGGTCCTTTAAGTACTTCCACTGCTTGCTGTATATGTACTGCTCACAGTACAGTTAAAAGTTGATCATTCATTGGGCCCTATTAAATTGTCAAAATCGCAATTACTGAAGCCCGTAATGTAGCCCGCAAATGTTACTGATGTTCAATTGGCCTCATCTAGTTACCCGCAATCTATTTGCGTGCTACAGGCTGAAAATTCGGTTATCAAAATCGTAACTGCGACCCATCTAAGCCTTTGATCTTTTAAATTTGCAAATGATACAATCGCTAAAATCGCAAATTGAGATTTAATTGCAACAATTCCCCAAGCCTGCAATTGCCTTCAAAGCCGCAAAGGTAGCAAAAACTTCTACGAGTACTAGAGAGGACTCGAAAGGGGGTTAAACACCTGTTCTTAACACTATAAAGGCCAATAAAAACACAATACTGGACTTTAAAATACGAGGAAAGTGATGAAAGACCTTTCAAATAATTGCACATCTATCTATCTATCCATCCATCCAATTCAATTCTTTAAATGGATATTTAATAATACTTGTATTGTATTTTTCTATAGTATACATGCATTCTTTAATATACAATTTTCTAAATAAAGGTTTGGATTTCTTGTGTATTATTTTCTAAAAATGAAAATAAAGAGTAAATGTAAAAAGAATGACATGCTTATCTATGTTTATATAACACATCAGTAAATAATCTGACTAACAAGTTGTTTATATGTATAATCCAGTTATCTTGTTAGCCTCAAGTTGTTGCATATTTTACATGCTTTAATGCTTACTTTATATATACTTAGCATGTTTATTCAAATGAAGGACAGAGGCATTTTATTTATAGCAAATAAAATTAAATAGGACAGATCTAGGACAAAATGAAATGTACAGCAGATCTAATATTCTAAACATGACTTCTGGAGCTTGCAATGGTCTCATTAACCTAATGTAAGAAAAATAATTATGTAATACATTTATTTTATTTTATTTTAATCATGGATTTTTTATTTGTTGATTTTTTTAAAATGTTAAAAAAAAACATTTGCTGTCTGCTTTTCCTTTATAAAAAAAAATGCAGCACCACATGTATGGGAGTACAATGGACCCTTGTTACTCATCATTAATTGGTTCTAAAAAGCAAGATGAGTGGCAAAAAGGACGAGTACCAAAGTTCCCATAAGGAGTAATGTAAATTGACACGTACGATGAGTACCAAAGAAATGACAAGTGCTGAGGCATTTTCCCTTATCAAAATGTGTTGAATGCCAAATTCAATGAGTTTCAAGGTAGCCAAGTGCGAGTTATCACTGTATATGCTCTGGTTAAGATCACATTTGAAAATAAATGTATAATTACACTTAGAGCATCAAACATATTTTATTGTCATCATGCCATATACTGACATTTATTAACTTTACATTTTTGCATTTGTTTTCAGTTGTTTTGTAAAGTATCAATATCATCAAATACATTACATTGCAACAAGTATGATTTTTAGATTTATACTTCACCTTGTCATATGCTTCTCAGTGCATTTCTGGACCCCATAGTACAGAATGTTTTTTGTACAGTGTCATATTTCCAAGAGTTGGCCCATGGTAATGATTTATAAGGAGCACTCATTTTTCATAAAATCTCCTACAGAGAAACACCAGCAACTTCAACAGAATGCTCTTTAATATATACATTATAAAGCAACTAGCGTCAAAAAATGACGGTCAATATAATTTGAAGCCATGGCAACGCTGTTTGGCACACAATGTTAAGCTTTTATACTCTAATGACTTTTGTCGCTCATTGCGAGCCAGGCGCTAAGCGCCTTCGGCGCTCATTGTGAGCCTCTCCTCGCATGTCCTATTGTTCGTCTCTATATCTTTTAAAATACTAATTAATTCATTCATTGAATAATAAATTAATATAGTTTACCTTTTTCTAATTAATATATGTAACCATCAATATCCTGAAGAGGTAACAATCTCTTTTTATTGTCCTGCAGCATATAATGTCCAGTGGGACTGTTGCTGCCCTGAGGAGATAGTGTCATGAATGTTGTAACAGTGCATTAGAAATAGGCTGCGTGCGCAAGGGCAAACCGTTTTTTGTGTGTAAATCGCTACTGTAGATGCGTGATGTTGTTAGTGGCAAGTTAGGATTGTAAAATAGCGTCGTTTATGTGCTACGCGGTTCGCGAGCATTTGCCGTTATTTTTAACAGTGTATTTTGTACCTTGTGCGTTCCTGAGTGAACATGGTACGCGGTTGGCGGTGTTTTGCGCGGTCAAGTGTCATGTACCCTTGTTATAATTTTTTTGGCCCGCCTTTTTTTTCTCTCTCTTAGCCGATTTTCGAGTGCCGAAACTTGACGAAATGGACTTAAATTTGCGTTCCACTTCACTCCCAGACATCCTGGTTGTTCCCCCCTGCTGGGTGTGATGTTTTTTTTTTTGTATGTGTGTTTCGTGTTTTTTGCTTTGCGCGGTTTGGCCGTTAACTTCGAAGCGAGGGCCGCAGTTGCTGGCATGGAGCGCCGAAGGAATGACAGAGGGTTCCCTCCTGCCAATCTTAATCCGCCGGTCTTCTTGTTGTGTCTGTTCGAAAAAGAAAGTGAAATGGTTAATTGTATATTTCTTCTTTTTGATCTAGCAAAGCATGGTCTTTTTTAGCATGTAATGTATTTTTCTATCTTACCTCTTCTTCTTTCTTGGTGTTCTTAAAAATGGATTGTGGTTCACAATGCACGGTGCAAATTCTTGAGTGACGCTGTTGATGCCGAGTCTGTTTGAATAGTAAAACAAAGGAGAAAGATTGAGCTTTAGGTTATATATTGAATTACAATAAATGAATGTCATTTAAATATACTTCTTTAATTAGTTTCAATTAACATTAGTTTGTTTTCGGGCCTACACACATATATGTGCGTATCACATATCGCTCTACATGAATCACATTTTAATAGTTACATATTTTTTTTTTTTTTTATGTCATTCAAATATACTTGTTTAATTAGTTTGGGTTAAGATTAGTTTGTTGCAGTTGCTATACACATAAATGTGCGTGCCACATGTCACTATACATGAACCACATTTTCATAGTTAAAGTTTTGTTTTTTTTGTCCTGTCTTGATAATAAAATGTAATATATTATAGCTTACCTCTCAGTTCTAATTTGCACAATGTAAAGTAGGAAATTAGGAAACAATTCTTTTCTCAAGTAACAGCAACAGTTAACTATCCAGTCACTCCGTTCATCACCTGAGTAGAAATGTAGATTTTTCTGGAAAGTAGGCAGTATTTATAAACTTTCAAGTGCCTCAGACCGTTAGAACGCAATATGCATGCGCTATTTGCGTTCCATCTTACAATTTGCGTTCCATCCGCCATTTTATGCATAGTAGTTTTCAAAATAGTGGTTAATATCAGTGTAGCAAGTGCCGCATAGTATGTGTTACGTACCTCGTAAAGTTGACTGTAGCGTTGTTTCAGTTTTGCGAGTCTCTGTAGTATAGTTACGTCTGTAGCCTCGTTTTCGTTTTGTTCGGCGGCCATTTTTTCTCTCGCTTAGGTGATTTTCGGCAGTTTAAACTCGTTTTTTTGGACTTAAATGGATGTGTAAATTAACTTTTCGAGGTGCCAGATGCCCCCCCCCCCCTTGCTGTAAGTAAGCTTTTTATGTGTTCGTTGTGTTTATTTGTTGTGTTTCTGATGTTTTTATGCGCACCGTTTTCGGACGGTTTTGCGTGTTGTGAATGGGTCGTTTCGCGTCCGTATTTTTTGGGGAGGCGGACGTAATTTTTTTGCAGGGGATGCAGTTGGTTTTTACGTGTACGACGCAGTGTATTTTTTTCTAAGTCATGTGTTAACCGTGTGTGTTTTTTTTTTTAAAAAGTCGTGCGTGTGTGTGTTAACACAGCCGACGTTTGGACCTTCCACCACCGCAAATGCGGCCCCTCGCTTTGCGAGGGTCTGCATTTGCGGACAAACACAGCAGACGTTGGATCGTCCACCACCGCAAATGCGCCCCCCTCGCTTTGCGAGGGTACGCATTTTCGGACAAACACAGCCGACGTGGGATGCTCCAACACCGCAAATGCGGCCCCTCGCTTCGCGAGGACCCGCATTTACAGGGAACTGCGTCCCTCGCTTTGCGACGGACGCAGTTCTTGCGGGCTCGCTGCGCGAGCCCTCAAGCATTAGCAACAACTCGCATGCTCACAACTATATATGTGATATTCCAGAGTCCATATTAGAGCCTCTGTGAGCGAGAAAGGGTTAATATGGCATGAGTTTTATGTTTTTTGTGTTGCTATTTAATCAGGTAGTGTGTCTTTAATTGCTTTATGCATGTTGCAGCATGGCTTTATATATTGGCATATGCATGACCATTCCAACATATGATAAAAAATAAATATTTTTTAAATGCATTTTTTTTAATTGAGTATTATTGTGCAAATAATTAAAATGCCTTTCCATGCTTTATCTATATTTTAAAGTGCACTGGTGTGTTTATATTGTCCTTTACAGTGTTTAAAAGTTGTCTGTAAACCTTTTGCGGGTCCTTGAACGCCATGGCGTCTTTGGAAAATCTTCGCAATTAAAAAGCTAAAATGGGCTTGACAGAACAAAGGATTTGAGGGTGCAAAGTTCCACGTTCCATGTCCCATAGTCTTTTTTCGGCCTTAAGCGACAAGTCGTGAGCAACTTGCTTTATGGGGCCAATTTAATAGCCGTAAGTCTTGCGGGCTACGTTACGGGCTACGGTTTTACACGTTGGGGGAATTTAATAAGGCTGACTGGCTATCATGCTCTAAACTTAACCCTCTTTGGTGAAATCATTTTGGTGGAATGAAAAAGTGTAGTCATAGTATATATCTGTACCTTCACATATTACTCTTTTTCTCTTTTATTTTACACAAGTTGGCACAGAAAACAAAATGATTGATATTATGTGCTATAAAATTATTTTACAATTCAATTATCAGAATCCCTTCCAAAGATTGTACCAAAATGTGCAGCTTTAGTTGGGACCAATCAACAAATAACAACTTTCATGGAAAAAAAGATCTATGTGACTGACATCACCACTTAAATTAAATAAGTAGGGATATTTTGAAATTTTGGAATTACTGTGGGAGTTATTGTCATTCTTTTCTGGGGAAGCAATTAGGATACAACAATTAGCAGGTAATGAAGATGAACAATAAGTAACAGATATGACAGAAAATTAAGGTACAGTTGAAATGAAATAAGTTGGATTTTTAACAAGACACACCAAATTAAAGTTTTTCACATCGAAAACTGAAGTTTGGAGAAAAGTTTAAAAGAGATATGCATAAAAACATAAAAATTAAGATTATGTAAAGAATATAATGTTGCAGCATAATTAATACTATCCATAAAATTAATATTGTTGCCTAAGAATAATTTAGCTATTCTTCTGATATTATTCAAAGCAAAATTCATTATAGATCAGTATAGAGCAATTATTTCTTGGCAAAATTGAGATCTGTAAAACCGTATTGCTCTTACTCTCACTATGTGTTAATGTATTACTTATTTTGCCAAAATCAGCTGGTGTTTAATAAACTCTAAAGTCTACTCACTAGTTTCATAGATCAAAATCTTACCAGCCTCTCTAAAAACAAAATGAACAATATTTTGAAAGAGATCTGTATTCAACGACATTCTCTTCACTCATACAAATCTATCCTGAAACAGAATAAGAAAAAAAAATAATGTCTATTGGAAAAATATACATGCTGCAATAAGACACAGCAAGGATGGAAGGTGGATCTCCTAAGCTCACGAGTAAGGCCTCCATTCCATGGCTCCTACAAGAAACAAGCCAAGTGAAGTCTATTCGTAAGTACTACCAAGCTGTCACAACACACACATAAATCTAACCTCTAAGAAATGCCATCCAAGTGCTCGAAATGTCCCTAATATTGTAAGCCTAAGTATCTGTCCCATAGCTACTTTGAAAATCGCTATCACAAACCTCCCGTAACGATATCCCATCTCCAAAGTCTTTCCAAGAGCCAGAAAAAAAGCCTATGGGTCCTCTCAAAAAACCTAAATGGTAGAAAAATGCCTCAGAGTCTGGATGCCTTAAATCTGTTGCAATGAAGAAGCCAACACTTTAATTGTGTCAGATTTGAGGCTTGATTGCTTAAACCTGATACAATTAAGTGCTTAATATCGCTATCCTTACTCAATACCACCAAGCCTCTAAGAGTCAGGATATGCCAATGGATTCCCCCTTTGAGGCAGGGGATCCCTGATATTCTCCCTTAAATCTTTCTACCCCATATGAGCTTGGTAGCCCCCGGGATTCCTTCTTAATACCCACTAAATACAAACTAAAGTATAGGCATGAGTGTCCTTAAGAAACCCCATGGCACCAAAAATGCATCCCCATTTATTCTACACATAAACATGCTGGTCCCTATGGATCCCCGTTGCACTTAATTTCTAACCTCTATACTATGGGGGTCCTCAAGAACTCCCATGGTACCCTCCCTAGCACCACAAGAGTCTATATTGGACCTCCATGGACCCTAACCCCCATGGAGGTCCATAAGGACCCCCAAAGTCCCTAACAATAAATCATAAAGAAACACTAAATAAAAAAAACATTATATATGAGGGAAAATATACATTACCTATCCTTAGTGATGTCGCAAACCTAAAATTTTCAGTTTGCGAACCGCGAACGCGAACCGCCGCAAATGTTCGCGAACCGGCGAACATCGGCGTACCGCCATAGACTTCAATGGGAAGGCGAATTTTAAAACCCACAGGGACTCTTTCTGGCCACAATAGTGATGGGAAAGTTGTTTCAACGGGACTAACACCTGGACTGTGGCATGCCGGAGGGGGATCCATGGCAAAACTCCCATGGAAAATTACATAGTTGATGCAGAGTCTGGTTTTAAGCCATAAAGGGCATAAATTACCTAACATTCCTAAATTGTTTGGAATAACGTGCTTTAAAACATCAGGTATGATGTTGTATCGATCAGGTAGTGTAAGGGTTAGGCCCGCTTCATAGTGACAGACCAAACTCCCCGTTTAACGCACCGCAAACAACCACAAACAGTCCATTTGCACAACCGCAAACTCCCCATTTGCACAAGGATGGATACCAAGCTAGCCATGTCCCGTTCCTTGTCCTCACTGATGTCATTGAAGGTCTCTTCCTCCACCCAGCCACGTACAACACCAAGGGTCCCCGAAAGGTGACAAGAAGCCCCCTGGGACGCCTGCTGTGTTTGGTCTTCCACCTCCTCAAAGCCACCTTCCTCCTCTGAGTCCTCTTCTTCAGACTCCTCTCACTGCATTGCCTCTCTCTGCATTATTATAAGGTGTGTTAAGTAGTACTACTCTTATCAGTTTAAAACCTGTTACAGCACATATCAGGGGGCGTGTATAAGGCCTGGATTTTTAGAACCAGGAGATGGAAAAAGATGCTTTGTTGGTCGTATCACTTCAATTTTGGGGCACGGCACGTGCAGTCAAAGGTGCCACCAGATAGGAGTGACGTGTTTGTAAGTACTACTCTTATCAGTTTAATACTTGTTACGTTACCTATCAGGGGGCGTGTATAAGGCCTGGATTTTTAGAACCGGGAGATGGAAAAAGATGCTTTGTTGGTCTTATCACTTCAATTTTGGGGCACGGCACGTGCAGTCAAAGGTGCCACCAGATAGGAGTGACGTGTTTGTAAGTACTACTCTTATCAGTTTAATACTTGTTACGTTACCTATCAGGGGGCGTGTATAAGGCCTGGATTTTTAGAACCAGGAGATGGAAAAAGATGCTTTGTTGGTCGTATCACTTCAATTTTGGGGCACGGCACGTGCAGTCAAAGGTGCCACCAGATAGGAGTGACGTGTTTGTAAGTACTACTCTTATCAGTTTAATACTTGTTACGTTACCTATCAGGGGGCGTGTATAAGGCCTGGATTTTTAGAACCAGGAGATGGAAAAAGATGCTTTATTGGTCGTATCACTTCAATTTTGGGGCACGGCACGTGCAGTCAAAGGTGCCACCAGATAGGAGTGACGTGTTTGTAAGTACTACTCTTATCAGTTTAATACTTGTTCCGTTACCTATCAGGGGGCGTGTATAAGGCCTGGATTTTTAGAACCAGGAGATGGAAAAAGATGCTTTGTTGGTCGTATCACTTCAATTTTGGGGCACGGCACGTGCAGTCAAAGGTGCCACCAGATAGGAGTGACGTGTTTGTAAGTACTACTCTTATCAGTTTAATACTTGTTACGTTACCTATCAGGGGGCGTGTATAAGGCCTGGATTTTTAGAACCAGGAGATGGAAAAAGATGCTTTGTTGGTCGTATCACTTCAATTTTGGGGCACGGCACGTGCAGTCAAAGGTGCCACCAAATAGGAGTGACGTGTTTGTAAGTACTACTCTTATCAGTTTAATACTTGTTACGTTACCTATCAGGGGGCGTGTATAAGGCCTGGATTTTTAGAACCAGGAGATGGAAAAAGATGCTTTGTTGGTCGTATCACTTCAATTTTGGGGCACGGCACGTGCAGTCAAAGGTGCCACCAGATAGGAGTGACGTGTTTGTAAGTACTACTCTTATCAGTTTAATACTTGTTACGTTACCTATCAGGGGGCGTGTATAAGGCCTGGATTTTTAGAACCAGGAGATGGAAAAAGATGCTTTGTTGGTCGTATCACTTCAATTTTGGGGCACGGCACGTGCAGTCAAAGGTGCCACCAGATAGGAGTGACGTGTTTGTAAGTACTACTCTTATCAGTTTAATACTTGTTACGTTACCTATCAGGGGGCGTGTATAAGGCCTGGATTTTTAGAACCAGGAGATGGAAAAAGATGCTTTGTTGGTCGTATCACTTCAATTTTGGGGCACGGCACGTGCAGTCAAAGGTGCCACCAGATAGGAGTGACGTGTTTGTAAGTACTACTCTTATCAGTTTAATACTTGTTACGTCACCTATCAGGGGGCGTGTATAAGGCCTGGATTTTTAGAACCAGGAGATGGAAAAAGATGCTTTGTTGGTCGTATCACTTCAATTTTGGGGCACTTTGTGACATTAGCTTCTTACGCTCAAACAAGTCCTTTACAGGCACCTGACTATGGGCAGATGAGCAGGAACTGCTCAAGGCGAGAGACGGAGTGGCGGATGGTTGAGAGGGGGCAAGGAGGACAGCAGTGGTTGATGTGGCTTATGATGCTGCACCAGGAGGAGGATGGCGGCTTTGAGTTTGTGTGCTGCTTGTACTCATGTGTTGGTCTGGAGTCACCCAAACATTAGGTCTCAACCTGTAGAGGATAAGGGAACCAGGCTACTCTAGACCTCATTCATCATTACAGGTTTTGACAGATCGGTACTATGCGTCCAAGCTACTGTGACAAAAGATATGAGTGGCACTGTGCACTTGCAGAAGTTGGTAGAGTAGAGGCTGTAGGTCTGACACACACGCTTGCAGACAACTAACTGCTATGCAATCTATTACAGTAGAAAAAATGTTTTTGGTTTTAAATGTACACTACTGTTACACCAGATATGAGTGGTGTGTTAAGTAGTACTACTCCTATCAGTTTAATCCCTGTTATGTGCCTTTTTTTAGGGTTTGGTTGTTGAAGCCACAGTGCAGCACCAGAGGCCAGAAAAATTAGGCATGTACACATGCCTGAAAAATTAGGTATTGTTGATCTTGCAGCGAGCAGAGAAGAAGGTAGGCCTGATTCAACGCCCCATCCCTGCATATCCACACTCAGAGATTGAGGGGGTGACCCTTACAAGGCCACGGGCCGGAGATATAAAGGGGGGCCATCCCAAATAAGCACACAAGCGGGGACAAAGGTAGTGAACGGGACATAGAGGCCCATGGACTGACAATCGCCATCTTGGCAGGAAAAGGGCCCAGCAATTAAGCCAAACTGACCCAGCACAGGCAGCTACTTGAGTCAAACGCTGTACAATTACACCTTAATAAAGCTGAAACATGCAGCAGCAGTGATTCTAAACGGCCACACAGGGACAAGGAGGCTAACAGCCCCCACAGTCTCTGCACCACTCTTTTTAACAGATAACCCAAGGGGCTAACCAGTGACCTTGCCCACAAAAAAAAAGCAGAATTTTATTGGAGGAATTATTAGTGTCTTTACCCTTAAAGAGAGGACATAATATACGGTATCTTTAGACTACCTGATGGCCAAACCTCCTTTAGCCCCAATGCTATCAAGAAACATTTCAAAACTTCGATCAGACCATATATTCATCCCAATCCCGCTGCAGCGGATCTGACATAGAGTTCTTCCTACTACAGCAAGAAGTCCACAAAATACCTGTACCTCAATTGGACAGCTTGAACCTAGACATATCCCAAGAGGAAGTTAAATCTACAATCCAAGATCTTAAATTTGGCAAGTCCCCAGGGCCAGACGGTTTTACTCATCTGTACTATAAGAAATTTGAGCCCTTGCTTACCCCCGCACCTAACATCTTTGTTTAACGCAATACTAAATGGAGAACCTATGCCCCCTTAATTGAATCAGGCCGACCTCATAGTCTTTCCAAAAGAGGGTAGGGACCCGAATCTCAAACTGTATTACAAGGCAGCGCAGCTGGCTTTCATTCCTCTGGCGCATTCTCCAAAACACATCAGCCGCTCTGGGTATTTATGGAAAATGTAAGCATGTCACCTTATACATGGGATACAGTAATATGGATTCCAGGCCTGTATACTTTTTTGAGAAACTTGAAAAACCCATTGATTACGCACTCATTAAAAATATGGACGGAGATGAACTGGACACAAAAACTGGACACTCAGGTATCAGATCTTACCCCTATCATACCCAATCCCCACTTTAAGATACATCTTCCGGAAAGCTCTCTCAGTTGGTGGAAGTCTCAGAACCTACTAAGGGTTGGTCCATGGTGGCATGACGACAAAATAATGACCTTTGAGTGGGTGAGAGATAGATACAATTTACCCCTGCCTGAACACTATAATTTTTGCAGGATACATAATTTTATATATACCATAAGTGGTAGGGGAACCCCCCAAAGAAACATCTGGCTACTGAAAAAATGTAGGGATTCCCCCTTTCAGCCTGGTATTATTAGCCTCATGTATGAACTATTTAATGAAAACTCATGGGCAAACAAACCAGACTATACCAAAGCCTGGGAGAGGGATTTGGGCACCGAGTTGGCAGATAGCACATGGGATAAAAGTTGGCAAGGCTTAAGTAGGGGATCTTTAAATTATAGTCTGCTTGAGACTTCAATAAAGGTCCTACACAGGACATATATTACTCCTTTTAAGGTAATAAATGGGATCCAAAATGGAGCAGCTCGTGTTTTAGGAAGAGTGGTAATGAGGCTACATTTATTCATGTCTGGTGGGAGTGTTCGGCAGTCATAAGACTATGGGAAGAAACATGCTTACAAGCTTCTAAAATGTTTAAGATTGACCTAATAAAATATTTTTTGAAAGAAAAAATACACATAGCTAGTAGTTGGAAAACCCCAAATTAAAACTTTCAGGAATTAATAAAAAAAATCAACTATTTACTGCTCAACGAGAGATTTAACCATGTAGTCTTGGATAGAATCACCCAGTTCCAGACAATTTGGGATCCCTGGATAACATCCCCATTTAGTGCCCCCCTAATATAATAAAACATTTGTTAATGGTTGAAGCGACTAGGGGGAAGGACCAGAGTGGGGAGCCCTGGAGGAGACCCTTCAGAAGCAACCGGCGGCAAAATCATCCGAGGAAAGGAGAGGTCGCCTACTGAAGCCTGCCCTAGGGTAACCCAAGGGCGATTGAGCAGGTTAGATATTGTAAATAATAAGCTACTGCTGGAGTGATGATAGATAATATGACTTTACTATTGTCTGTTTTACCATGTCTTAGGTTTCTCTTAAAAATTGCAATCACAGTAAAAAAAAAGAAAATGTATTAACCAAAAAAGTAAAAAAAAAAAGGCC
Organism: Discoglossus pictus; assembly: GCA_027410445.1. Taxonomy (NCBI): domain Eukaryota; kingdom Metazoa; phylum Chordata; class Amphibia; order Anura; family Alytidae; genus Discoglossus; species Discoglossus pictus. The sequence goes on from CM050166.1 coordinate 90,167,390, forward strand.
TAGCCACCTAATTTTAACAAAATGTCTTCATTGTAAATATGTATTTTTGCACAACTGTTGTGTTATGCAAGACTGTTCAATATGCTTTCTTTTCCACCTTTACTTTTGTTCCCCAGGCAGAAAGTGCCATAAAACATTGCCTCTTTTTGAACCCTAGTTGTTGGCGGATAATTCACGCAAGTCATCCGGCATTCACAGATAACATACAGCAGTGTGTGGACCATTTATAGCCGAAGGCAGCTCATCTCATCAGGCCTTTTTCAGTCGAATGTATCGCCCAGTGTCAGTCCCTTCGGGATCCATACCTCATTCATCTTTATAAAGGTGAGGCAATCTAGACTTTTTTGCCCTAGGCGACTTCTCTTCTCGGTGACAAAACCTCCTGCTGCACTGAAGGTCCTTTCTGAAAGGACACTTGAAGCGGGGCAGGCCAGAAGTTCAATTGCAAATTGTGATAGCTCCGGCCACAGGTCTAGCCTGCTTCTCAGATCTGGCACCGGCTGATTCAAATCAGGGACTTTCCTCTTATACCGGGGGTCTAGTAGCGTGCACACCCAATACAGGTCGTTCCCCTTCAGCCTTTTTATACGAGGGTCCTGCGACAAGCACGACAGCATGAAAGACCCCATTTGCACAAGGTTGGATGCCGAGCTAGTCATGTCCCGTTCCTCGTCCTCAGTGATCTCGCTGAAGATATGTTCTTCCCCCCAGCCACGTACAACACCACGGGTACCAGATAGGTGACAACGAGCACCCTGGGATGCCTGTTGTGATTGGTCTTCCTCCTCCCCCTCAAAGCCACATTCCTCCTTTGACTCCTCTTCCTCACAATCCTCTTCCAGCGTTGCCGCAGGTCCAGCAAGCGATGCTGATAAGGCTGTTTCTGGTGGTGATGGTGACCACAACTCTTCCTCTTCCTCGTCACGCTCATCTACGGCCTGATCCAGCATTCTTCGCAGGGCACGCTCCAGGAATAAAACAAATGGTATAATGTCGCTGATGGTGCCTTCGGTGCGACTGACAAAGTTTGTCACCTCCTCAAAAGGACGCATGAGCCTACAGGCATTGCGCATGAGCATCCAGTAACGTGGCAAAAAAATCCCCAGTTCCGCAGAGGCTGTCCTAGCACCCCAGTCATACAAATACTCGTTAATGACTTTTTCTTGTTGGAGCAGGCGGTCGAACATTAGGAGTGTTGAATTCCAACGTGTGGGGCTGTCACAAATCAAGCGCCTCACTGGCATGTTGTTTCGCCGCTGGATATCTGAAAAGTGCGCCATGGGCGTGTAGGAACGCCTGAAATGGCCACACACCTTTCTGGCCTGCTTCAGGACGTCCTGTAAGCCTGGATACTTATGGACAAAGCGTTGTACGATCAGATTACACACATGTGCCATGCACGGCACATGCGTCAACTTGCCCAAATTCAATGCCGCCAACAAATTTCTTCCGTTGTCACAAACCACTTTGCCAATCTCTAGTTGGTGCGGAGTCAGCCATTGATCCACCTGTGCGTTCAGGGCGGACAGGAGTGCTGGCCCGGTGTGACTCTCTGCTTTGAGGCAAGTCAACCCCAAGACGGCATGACACTGCCGTATCCGGGATGTGGAATAGTATCTGGGGAGCTGGGGGGGTGCCGTTGATGTGGAGCAAGACGCAGCAGCAGAAGAGGACTCAGCTGAGGAGGTTATGGAAGAGGATGGAGTAGGAGGAGTAGAGGAGGTGGCAGCAGGCCTGCCTGCAAGTCGTGGCGGTGTCACCAACTCCTCTGCAGAGCCACGCATTCCATGCTTGGCAGGCGTCAGCAGGTTTGCCCAATGCGCAGTGTAGGTGATATACCTGCCCTGACCATGCTTTGCAGACCAGGTATCAGTGGTCAGATGGACCCCTGCCCCAACACTGTGTGCCAGAGATGCCATTACTTCCTTTTGCACAATTGAGTACAGGTTGGGGATTGCCTTTTGGGCAAAGAAATTTCGGCCGGGTACCTTCCACTGCGGTATCCCAATCGTTAAAAACTTTTTGAACGCCTCAGACTCCACCAGCTTGTATGGTAAAAGCTGGCGGGCCAAGAGTTCAGACAAGCCAGCTGTCAGTTGCCTGGCAAGGGGGTGACTTTGTGGCATTGGCTTCTTACGCTCAAACATGCCCTTGACAGACACCTGACTGTGAGGAGATGAGCAGGAACAACAAGAGGCGAGAGACGGAGTGGTGGAGAGTTGAGAGGGGGCAAGGAGGACAGCAGTGGTTGATGTGGATGAAGATGCTGGACCAGGAGGAGGATGGCGGCTTTGAGTTTGTGTGCTGCTTGTACTCATGTGTTGATCCCATTGGCGTTTGTGATGTGACATCATGTGCCTTCGCAAAGCAGTTGTACCTAGGTGGGTGTTGGACTTCCCACGACTCCGTTTCTTTTGGCACAGGTTGCAAATGGCATCGCTGTTGTCAGAGGCAGACACACAAAAAAAGGCCACACTGCTGAGCTCGGCGGTGACGGCATTCTGGTGGTGGCAACAGCATGCGTTGATTGGCGTGCTGTCTGGCTGACCCCGGGTGCTGATGCATGCTGTCTGACTGTGCCACTAGCTCGTTGCGATGACCTCCCTCTACTTCCAACTCGTCTCCTCCTCCTCTCTGTCTCCCCATCTGAACTTTCCCCCTGTTCTTCTTCTCTTCTAGCAGGCACCCACGTGACATCCACGGACGCATCATCATCATCATCACCCGCCTCACTTGTATATGACAACTGAACAAAGGAAGCAGCAGCGGGTACATCATCATCATCATCACATCGTACGTACATGTGTGTAATGCTGCCTGACTGAGACATATCCCTGTTATCTACATTCTCTGTCAATAATGGTTGCACATCACTCATTTCTTCAAACTGATGTGTAAATAACTCTTCTGACTGATCAATTGAATTGGCTGTGGTACTAGTGTTGGTGGTGGCGGCAGGCGGGTGAGTGGTAACTTGAGAGGTGCCCGAAGCTAATCTGGAGGAGGATGGTGCGTCAATGTTCCAAGCGGAAGCTGTAGAAGATTGGGTGTCCTGTGTTAGCCAGTCAACTACGTCCTCTGAACTTTTCAAGTTCAGGGTAACTGGCCTCTGAACACTGGGCATTATTGTAGGGCCAAAGGGAATCACAGCACCACGACCACGACGGCCTCTGCGGGGTGTCCGGCCTCTGCCTGTCATTTTTTTTTAAATGTGGACTGTTGGTACCCCAACTAGACTGGATTGGTTGAACTTGGCACAGTGTATTTTAAAATGATGAGAAAAACATGTTCTGTAAACTAAATAAAAATCATTTTAGGAGGTTAAGAGAAAAAGAAACCAAATGGGGGGATACCGAGCAGAGCACACCATCTACAGCCCACTGGGAGACAAACTCATCCATTCCCCCAGTGGACAAAGCCAGGTGGTACTCTGCCCGGATACGGGAGCGCACCAGCACCCGGAACATGGCCTCAGGTGACAAGGGAACCCCCCCTATCAAACACTGCTTCCTGGACTTATATATAGCCAACTTGGCTAATGCCAGGAGCAGGTTGACGAGGAGGTCCCTGGCCTTATTGCCCCGGGACACTGGGCGCCCAAAAATAAAAATGTGAGGGGAGAAATGCAGCCAGAACTGCAGGAGGAGGCCCCTCAAGAGTGACAAGAGGGGCTGCAGTCTGGCGCAACTAAAATAAAAATGATACACGGACTCTCCCTTGCCACAGAATGGACAAGTGGAGGGAGAGTCCGTGAATTTAGCTAAGTACTCTCCCGTGCTCAGTGCACCATGGAGCACTCTCCAACTTGCCCTCGTCAGCTGGTAGGACCCGCCTCCAGATGGTATCGGGACGGGTCACGAGGGCAAGGAAGTGCACTGTATGGAGCACGAGAGAATATAAGCTCTTCCTCGGCATGCCGCGAAAGCATGCCGAGGGTATGTCCCTCAACTTTGAGAGGTTGGGGACAGGAGGAGCCTGAGGGGAAACACGGGGCTTGTGTCCAATGCAAACAGCCGGAGCGGGGGGGTGAAAGGTGCATGTGGCACTCCGGCCTGCAAAGCCCCGCGAAGGAAGGTGCGCGAGTCGGGGGAGATGGCATCCCTAATCTCCTGGAGCAAGCGCCCTGAGACTTTGGGCGTCACATATCCCAAACGGAGCGCAAGCTCCTGGGGTGACACCCAATCAGAACGCCCGTATTCCAGGAGATCCCCGACTCGGGTCATCCGTGCATGACTAAGGCGGCGGATGATACAGGGGGACTGTAACATTGGAGCCCCCACTGCTGGATTAAATAGCAGGGGCTCCGTGAATATTTCATCCCCCAAAGGCACGCCCTGCCTGATCACGGAGACCATGCTCCAGGCCTTGAGGGTTTCCTGGTAGTATGCCGGCAACACAGAGAGATCTCTCCCAAACCCCTCGGGCCTGATCAGAAATAATTGCCGGTCATACCCCAGGTTGCGCAACTGGCGATAAAAGCTGGATGCCAGTGCGCACCACTGCGGAGAGGGATCTGCATATAGGTATCTCTGCAGGTACTGAAGGCGGAAGGTGGACAACTGGGAGCACACACAAACTACTCCCTGTCCACCCTCCACCAAAGGCAGACTTGCCACCCCTGCAGAGACCCAATGCCTTCCCATCCAGAGGAAATCTAACAAATTCCTCTGGATATTGGTGACAAACTCGGGGGTCGGACTCAGACAAATCAGCCGGTGCCAGATCTGAGAAGCCACCAGCTGATTCACCACTAGAGTCCGCCCCCTAAGGGAAAGCATTTTTGCTAGACCCCTCCATCGTCCCAGACGAGAGAGGACACTGCCCTCTAACTCCCTCCAGTTGTCTGGGACGGAAGCGTCCGCAGCGGACAGGTAGACCCCCAGATATTTAATGAAATCTGCCTCCCACGTGATGTCACGAAACGTGGGAGGCAAAGAGTCTACCTGTAAATTACCCTCTAAAAGGCCTGTGCATTTGGACCAGTTGATCTGAGCGGCGGAGGCAGCTGAATATACCTCCTGGCACTGTTTTGCCAGCTCAAGATCAATTGGATCCTGGGCCACGAGGAGCACATCGTCAGCATAAGCTGAAAGGACAATCCGCATGTCTGGATCTTTTAGCACCAGCCCTGTGAGCCTTTTCCTCAGTAGGCAGAGGAAAGGCTCAATGGCCAGTGCATATAACTGTCCAGACAAGGGACATCCTTGACGCACCCCTCGTCCAAATACCAAAGGTGCTGTTAGGGACCAATTGATTTTAAGTAAACACTCTGCAGAGGCGTACATCGTTCTTATAAAGCCCACAAACTGTGGGCCAAAGCCGTACGCTTGCAGAGTGGCTATGAGGTAACCATGGTCCACCCTGTCAAACGCCTTCTCTTGATCTAAAGAGAGAAAGGCGAGTGACAGACCAGTCCTGCGAGAATAATGCAATAGATCCCGGACCAGAAAGATACTATCAAAGATAGTCCGGCCCGGGATCGCATAGGACTGGTCAGGGTGAACCAATTCTGCCAGCACAGACCCAAGTCTAAGCGAGATGGCTTTAGCTACAATCTTGTAGTCTGTGCTGAGCAGAGAGACCGGTCGCCAGTTCTTAATAAGCCGGAGATCCCCCTTTTTGGGCAGCAGGGCAAGTACTGCCCTGCGACAAGACAGGGGCATCTCCCCGGTCTCCAGGGCTTCCCCAAGGACCAGATGGAAATCAGGTCCCAGAGTCTCCCAGAAAAATTGGAAAAACTCTACAGTCAGTCCGTCCAGTCCTGGAGACTTCTCACAGGACATGGCACGGAGGGCTTCAGAGAGCTCTTGAAAAGATAGTGGTATATCAAGCCGCTCTCTTACACCCTCACTGACTGTGGGGAGCCCCTCCCATAGCACCCTGCAGGCGTCTGGAGAAATGGGATCCGGAGAGTAAAGATCTTTATAAAAGTTCCGGGCTCTATCCCGGATACTCTCCGGATCTGTAAGGGGGTCACCGTCTTCATCTAGAAGACAGGTGATGTGCCTACTGTTACCCCCCTTTTTCTCCAGTGAGTAGAAGAGGCGCGAGCCGCGGTCTAGATCTTTGAGAAAACCTAAGCGGCTGCGCACGTATGCCCCCTTGGCCTGGTGTCGTTCCAGGTCACAGAGGACACCCTTCCTCTCTACATACTCGCTCTGCAGGGATTGGTCCCTACAAGTGAACAGCCTCTGCTCCAGATGGAGTACCTCCCCCCGGAGTGACTCTAACTCAGCTTCGCGCTGCCCAGTCGCACCCTTGGTATATTCCTGACACAGAAGTCGCAAATGAACCTTGCCCACGTCCCACCACAGTTTTAACGTGGCAAAGTCCCCCTTGCAACCCCTCCAGTCCGTCCAAAACTCCCGGATCAATGTCACGAGCCCCTGGTCCTTCAACAAAGCATTGTTGAAGTGCCAATAGGCGGCTCGTGGCGCTGTTGGCGTTAGCGCCACCGTCACAGACACACAGTTGTGGTCTGTGAACGGAGCCAGCCTAATGGCACAAGAACCGACTCGTGACATATAGTGACTAGATATATATAGTCTGTCGATCCGGGAGTGGGACACCAGATCGGCTCTCACCCTGTCGTAGGTGAAACCGTCTGATGCCCCTGGGTTCTGCTCTCGCCAGATGTCCTCCAGGGAGAAGCGGGCGATGATCTCCCGCAGCGCTGACGCAGAAGGCGGGTACGGCTCTGGACTATTCCGGTCCAGAGCATCGAGGGTGCAATTGAAATCACCCCCGAGTACCAAACACTCATCTGCGTCAACCGTCTCCAAAAACTGGGACAGTCTGGCGAGGAACCTCGCTCTCTCGGGCCCTCCAGCAGGGGCATATATATTAACTAGGTTAATAATGCTACCCTGCTTTCGGACCCGGAGGTGGATTAGACGGCCTGGGATAACAGCTTTCACAAGCAGCAGCTCTGGCTGAAAAGACTCTGAGAACAGGGTCACCACTCCACATGACGCCGATGTGAAGTGGCTGAAGAAGACCCTGCCTCTCCATTCCAGTTGCCACGAGGCCTCAGCCTCTGGAGTGGTGTGAGTTTCCCGCAGGAAGCTCAAAGAGTACCCTTTCTGATATAAATAGGAGAGTACCTGGAACCTGCGGAAACTGTCTTGACAGCCATTGGTATTTAGCGTGCTGATGTGCAAAGCCATTACTGCGTGTCAGGAATTGTGCGTTCCTCAGACCCTTGAGACTGCTGATAGGACACGCACATTTTATAGAATTTCCGGACGCGGAGATGCTCCGCAGTCCCAGAATTCTTGGCCCTTGTGCTGACCACTAGATATTGCTGGAGAGAGTGGAGAATAAACGACATATTCTTCCACCTCTCCAAGGCCAGCCGCACCTTCCTTTTCTTTTGTCCATGAAGGGTGCTCTCAAGGAATAGATCTATTTCCTTGACAGGGATAACCCACCCAGAATCTGATGTTCCTTCTAGTGGGTCACCCCTGGGCTACTCTTGGCTGAGGGCTTTTACTCCATCCTCCCCGGCTGGAGTCAGTTTCCTCAGCTTTATTCTCAGGGACCCCCTCTTAGATGATACAGAAGGAGTACCTTTAGCACCCTTCAAGGTAAATAATGGACCCTTGGATTGCTGCTGCACCCCTGTAGCTTCAGGAGTGCATTCAGGGGTAGCTGGCTGGACAGCAGTGGCTGGCATGGCTTCCTTAATGGAAGCCTTGGAGGCTTTATATGCCTCCTCTGCCAGTTCCACCGCTGCTTGCTCAGCTTGGATGGCACCGATGTTAGGGTCAGTGGACGGCTGAGGAGGGTAGACAGGCTCTCCCATGATGTTAACAGGAAAACCTGTTTTATCACCCTCCCCCATTTCCACTTCCCCTTGTGCCACATCCCCCCTGACAGACAAATCCATGGGGTCCTGAATGGGGGTCATGCCTATATTTCCCCCCTCCAGTAGTGACTCGGCCTGGGGCTCTAACAAAGCCTGAGGTACGTCAGTAGAGAGTGACACTGGAGGAGGAGACTGACTGGTGCCCTTGAAGCTCAGCACCTCAGGGACACTGACTACCCATTCAGCAGGGGCTTTGTTGGGACCCCCCTCAAAGGCCAGAGGCAGAACCTGATCTTTCTTGTCTACCCCTGCCTCACTTGGGAGACCCTCTTGCCCCTGCTTTTCCTCCAGACCCTTTTCCACATTAACCCCTATAGGGTCTGGAGAGAGGGATGTGTGGTCTGGCACCGGCTGGCTGAGCTTAATAACCGGGCCAGACAATGTCACCAGATGAGGAGGAGATGTTTTGTTCCTCTTCTTGCTTTTAGAGGGAGGTGCTCCACTATAGAGCACTTCCCACTTATCAGCAACCTCCCTGTTGGTTTTATGCTTCCTCTTCCTGGGGACGTCACTCCTGGAAGAGGAGCTGCCACTAGCTGCCTCCCCTGCAGAGGGCTTATTATCCCTCTGCTTACACTGTGCCCCCACACTAACTGATGTAATTATGGTGGGGGCAGATTGGGACTTGGGAGCTGCAGCTGTGACACTGGGAGGACCGGTGACATTCTTCCCCTTTTTCCCCGTGTCTGCAGTCTTGCTGGAGACCACAGACACAGATGGCTTTTTTGGGGAAGAAGGGGGTTTGGAGGCCGTGGTGGTGGCTTGAGGAACGGCCTCCTTGCCTGAGCTCTGTGGGGGGGCTATGACCCTTGAGGTCCCCGCTGTTATGGGCTCAGCGGGGATGGGTGCCGTACTGACGGAGGTGCCATTTGCTGAGGCTGGGGCATGATGCTTTACATTAGGACAATTCCTACGTGTATGCCCCAACCCCTTGCAATGATAGCACTGCACCTCCGTAGTGCTGTAAAAAATCCTGTACAGCACCCCCTCAAATGGAACCCCAAAAGACCCCTCTATGTTTTCTGCGCCCTGAGGCAGGCACATTTGTACCTGCCTCTTGAAAGAGAGCACATGACGAAGTGCTCTCTCTCTGCACCCCAGGGGAATTTTAATAAATGGTGTTTTTACTTCCCCTAGGGTTAGCAGGTGGGGGCGCAGGAGGGAGTCTGGTAGGAAGGGGGGCACATTAGAGAGTGTTACTTTTGTGCCCAACCCTTCCAGGGGTTCTATTGGGACATATAATCCCCCCACTGTGATGCCTCTCTGTACAAGAATGTGAGCAGCAGCCAGCGTACGGGTAAAGAAAACTGCTTTCCCGTACATTTTGCTGGCTGCTACTATAACAGAGGAGCTGATGACGTTAGCTGCAGCACGCAGATAGATATCAATGCTGTAGACCCCAGACATCTGACATTTAACCCCATGCTTCCTAGTGATCTGCCCCTCAGCCCCAGTGGTGGTATTACTGGGGCCAGCAGAAACCACCTGTGACCAGGTATTAGCCACAGGGGTAGGTCTGCTGGCAGAACCACCAGGAGCTGGGGCTGCCTTATCTGCCTGGGGCCTATGCTGTGCAGTGCTGCAGCTAGGATTTTCAGGGGCCATTATTCCCCCTTTTGACCCCTGAGGCTTCTTAGTGGTCTTATCCCTCATGTTTAGACCCTTTTTTTTTTAGTTTATTTGTTTTATTTATTTTTATTTTTTGTTTTATGATTTTTTACTGTTTTCTTTTTTTTTAAATATAAAAGTGTGAAAAAGAAACAAAAAAGACAAAACTAAGGGAGACAAAAATAAGGGAGAGAGAGAGGTGATGCTTGGCAGTGGAAGGGTTAATGGCCTGTTGCAAGGTGTCTAATTGCAACAACACAGAGAACACAGAGGCTTTTTAACCCCTCTGTGTCTCTGTGTCAGATGTTAAAAAAAAAGCCTTTTCAACAAAAATTCTAATTGTTTTCCCCCCCACTGCCTACAAAGATGTTACTTGTCTTCTCTCCCCCAAAACATAAAACCCAACACCAAACAAACAAAACTTCAACAAAAACTAATAAACTTTTTAAAAGAAAAAGAGTCAAAGTAACAAAGCTCCAGGAGTGAAGGTGTAGTGCTAAGGGAGGGGTGTGGCAAAGTATCCAGGAGACAGCTCACTCTCCTGGGATAGAGACTTGAGCCTGACTCCCAGAAAACTAAAACTTAAATTAAACTAAGAAAAATACCACAAAAACTCCCAAAAAAGAACAACACCGTGCACAAAGTGCTTATAAACAGAAAGGTGTTAAAATAAAACTTGTATTTGAGGGACTAAGACCCTAAAAAAGCCTTTTGTTTGGAGCTCAAGCATGCACACAACATGCTCTCTGGCACAGTACTTGTAAGCAGGACACACACTATGGGTAGCTGTCAAGCAAATGAACTTTGATTGACGGTCAGACAAATGCACTTAGATTTAAGAAAAAAAAAGTTTGGGTTTTTTAAATGTGGACTGTTGGTACCCCAACTAGACCGGATTGGTTGAACTTGGCACAGTACTTGTAAGCAGGACACACACTATGGGTAGCGGTCAAGCAAATGAACTTTGATTGACGGTCAGGCAAATGCACTTAGATTTAAAAAAAAAAAAGTTTGGGTTTTTTAAAAGTAGACAACTAGTAAACAATATTATATTGTATGCGTTGTGCACACACAGTATAAGCTGTGAGCCTGACACACACACTTACAAGCAGGGGCTAGCAGGGAGACAGGCAAATGAAGTTAGATTACATAGAAAAAAAACGAAAAAAAAATGATGTTATAGCCCTAAAAAGGGCTTTTTGGGGTGCTGTGTTTACAGCAGAGATCTGATGAGTCCTTCAGCACTGCACTGGACACTGAATAAACTTGCCTAGCTATGGTTTTCCCTATTGATGCAGTATCACCTACACTCTACCTCCTCTCAGTAAGACTGCAAGTTAGTTCTGATTCCAAAATGGCTGCTGTCCATGAGGTTGAAGGGTGTGGAAGGGAGTGTATGCTGCTGATTGGCTGGAATGTGTCTGCTGACTGTGACATGCAGGGTCAAAGTTTGCTCAATGATAGAGTATTGGGGGCGGGTCGAAGCTCGCATATGTTCGATGTTCGGCGCGAACGCGAACATGCTATGTTCTATTCGCGACATCTCTACCTATCCTTTTGACGAGCTCCAGCTATGATCATCTATGGCCAGGTTCCTCACACTTCAATCCTGGATACGCGGGTACTTCCATGATGATTTAAGCCCTTGTTCCTCATCTTCAGGCTGTGGAAATGGGCCTCTGCCATAAAAAAACAACACTCTATAAAAAAAAAAACTTCACCTAACGGATTTCCTCCTCCAAGAAGCTTCTTCACCAACTCACTATTTTTTTTTACCGTACCTTTGCATTATATATTACTTTCGCCGAATCTAATTGGCTGAAATTTGTGCTAGCATTTGTGCGCTCCAATTGGTTAGACTTTGGTTACCCAATCAGATACAGGACAGGAGTAATTCAAATACTCAATTTGGATTGGGTGAAACATGATTAACACATATTACAGCCAATCCGAAACTGCAAAAATAATATATTTGGCAAAGGTACGTAAACAAAAAGTTAATTTGTGAAAGGAGCTCCTTGGAGGTGAGAAACAGTATCCAGAAAATAGCAACAAAGAATATACCCCCCCAAAAAAAGAAAAATCAGAGGGCAAACTGGCTTTCTGATGAGTCTTTGAAAGTAGCCCAGGAAAGATGGTAATCAATACTTAGTTGAGATAGTAAAATATTTGTCCAGTTGAGTTCAGAATTCCAGGAGATAGCAAAAAGAGTCAAGGAGACATTCTAAAATGAGCAATGTAAAGAAATAGAAGAAGATAACAGAATGGGAAAGTCAAGAGATCTTGTCAAGAAAATTTGTGATCTCAACAGAACTTTTCATGCTAAAGTGTGTGTAATAAAAGACAAAAATGGTAGGTACTTAACAGCAGCAGATCAGATAAGGAAAAGGTGTCAGGAATATACAGAAGATGTATACAGGGAGAACTTTAACTCAACAGTGGCCATTGTACTGGAAAAGGACAGTCTACATCCCAATCCCAAAAAAGGCAGTGCCAAAGAGTGCTCCAATTATCAAACAATTGCACTCATTTAACATGCCAGCAAGTTAATGCTTAAGATCCTGCAAATGTGGCACCAATAAATGGACAGAGAACTATAAGATGTGCAAGCCGGGTTCTGCAGAGGCAGAAGCTCAAGAGATCAATCTGCCAATGCTGGATAATAGAGAAAGATTTAGGCCCCCATTCAATTGAGGTTTCGGGAGATCCGTTAGCCTGTAAGTGAGGTTGAATGCTAATTTGCTATTCAGTTGGCGTCTTTTTGCGGGCTCGGAACGGCTCGGAAGTTACGGGCTAAAATTGCAAATCGCTATTCAATTGCTAAATTTCCCCAAGCCCGCAAATGGTTTCACACCTGTAAACGGCAAATGAAGGAGAAAATCTATTGCTAGAGAGGACCTGCAAGAGGGGTTAAACACCTATTTGTAGCACTGTAAGGGTTCCAGAAAGCATATACTTTTGCTTCATAGACTATTCTACAAACTTTGACTGTGTTGATCACAACACAGTGTGGCAAGTTCTTAAAGAGATGGATGTACCAGACCATCTCATCTGCCTCCTGAGGAGTCTGTATGTGGACCACAGTAAGAACCGGACAATATTTGAAGATGGCTGAAGATCGGGAAATGAGTGCTACAAGGTTCTATATTGCCACCTTATTTATTCAACTTATATGCTAAATTCATTATGCATAAGGCCGAGATGAATGAATCCAAAGCAGGAATTTATATTGCTGGCAGAAATACTTCAGAAACATGATACTACTTTGGTGGCTAAAAATGAGGAGGAACTAATTGATGAGGGTGAAAGAAAAGAGGGCAATAGCTGGCCTGGTACTAAACATTACTAAGATGATGATCATTGCAAACAGAAATCTCAGTGCCTGGCAAAAAGCTTTGGAAGAACTGGATAGGATGACACATTTTATTTTTCCTGGGCTCCAAGATCTCTACAGTCACTGTAGTCATTAAATTAAAAGACATTTGCTTCTGGGGAGGAAAACTATGGCAAGTCTGGACAAGCTATTAAAAAGTAAAGATCTTACATTATCAACAAATGTCCGCCAATTTAGAACTATGGTATTCCATGTAGTAACATATGATGTACCATAAAAAAGTCTTAGCGCTGAAGAATTGACGCCTTTGAATTGTGATTTTGGAGACCCTTGGATTGCAAGAATATTCATTAAATTTATACTACAGGAACTCAAGCCAAACTGTTCAGACGTGAGTGTGAAGCTCAAATATTTCAGTAACCAAACAAAAGACAGAATTCCTTAGAGGAGACTCTGATGCTGGGAAATATTGAAGGCACTCAAAGAAGCGGACTGCAGAGGCAGATATGAATAGTTGAGGTTAATGAAGCAATTAACATGAGCTTGAGGGAGCTCAGAGGGCCAGTGGCTAACTGATGGGCCTGGCATGCTGCAGTCAATAGGGTAACAGAGAGTCAGACATGACTGGAAGACTAAAAAACAAATCAACTACTTAAAAGAGGTTACATAGGTTGCTAACAAATATGCTTTATATTAACTACCAACATCTATTTTACATGGAGCCCCTTGTCATTTCTTTCCATTTTTTCTCATTTATTTTCCAAATGCTTCCTCTTTCACCCCAGTTGTCTTGCATCTTCTGACATGCTCCTACTAACTCCTCACAGGTTTGTTCTCTTTTAAATGCTAGTAAAATCATAATTTCATGTAATAGGATAAAATATTTAGTAATACTATATTAAGAGGGTGGTATACAAGTGAAATAACGTTCCAGAAGACAAAAATGGAACAATTATAGTAAAGGAATAAAAGTATGCTTTGGATATAAATAATGCTATCATAAGGATCTGCTTAGCCAAGCCTTTTAGCTACACAAAACAAGCAGGCTAGACTGACATATTGCTTTTTTTTTAATCTTCTGGCAAAAGGTGTACTTCTATAAATAGAACCTTGACACCAATCTAGAATTGCATGCTCTTGTAGTTTCTTGCATTTCCATAATCTAACTGGGAATATGCCTATAATGTGCTAGTTACTGCAGTTTAGCCAAACTCTTGCAATTCTGGTGTATATTAAATTTTTTCATATAAAACACCACATCCTACTTTATCAAGTACATTTCGCAACAATATATGATATTTTCGTGATAATGAAGATGAGATCCTGCTGTTAAACCAGCAGGATTTAGAAATCATGCAGAGAAAGGGAATATTCACAGCAGCACTCTGAAAAACATCTCTGAAGGAACTGGAACACATGAAAGTTTTATATCAATGTGCCTGCATCATAGCATTTTTACTGAGATTTTCGTGTTTCCATATCGAAAATGTTCATGGTTCAATATGGTATATATGGTATCAACTATAATTCAAGTGGAAAGACAAGACTGAAAGGCGACACTCTATGCTGACATCAACATCCTTACAGTCATATATACCTTCCTTATAAAAATGAAAACATAAAGGTTGGCATTGTGCATATGAAGAACAGAGACATAATAGATTAGTGACTTTCTGATTTAAGTCTCTGTCATTAGTAAATGTAATTGAAATGTAAATAATAATTGGGCGGGGCCTATGGGGTAACTGCAAGCATGTTACAATACAGTGTGCCTGGCTGGTCGGTTGGAGCTAATGATGTCATGTGGCAGGACCAGTGACATCAGCCTAGCCTGCGTTAAAACGCCATGATAGTCCCTAATAGACCCAAGTGGAGGAGAAAGGCAGCTCTAATTAAGGAAAAAAGCAAAATAAAGCTAAATAAGGCTAAATTATTATTATTATTATTATTATTATTATAGTTTATTTATAACGCGCCTACATATTCCGTAGCGCTGTACATAAATTAACTTCAGACAAAGATAAATACAGATTAACATTTAGCAAAGGAAGGAAGGCCCTATTGTTGAGCTAGGAATCCAATGTCCATGGTGAATTCCCAGAGTTCTTAGGATAGAAACTTGCAGACTTACAATCTAAGGATAACTAAAATGATAACTTTTATTTAATTTAAAATCATACTATTTTTAATAGCCTATGCCCTACTAACAAAGATAATAACTTTTCTTGTTTATACACTACAGTGGTCCTTTAACTTTTTGAATGTTTTAATTGTGTTGCCATATTTGCTTCAAGTTTGGTTCTTATGTTCAGTTGCTATCTACAGTTTTTAACCAACATATGTATCTTCCACAGAGACCAATACACTTCTGTTTATATTGCTGTGTATTAAGAAATGAAGGACAAGTATTAATGGACAGAAATCACCCAGACACACAGTGAGCTGTGGAACTGTCCATATGAATATACAGTTAAAAACACAACACTTATGTATGTACTAGTGAACTGCCGGTCAAAAAATGCCTTTGGCTCTCATTGCAAACCTTTCCCCGCACCTACTGTACGGGCCACTCATTGCAGTGTTGCTCAGCCTCGCTTTCATCCAGTTTCAGAGATATTTGCGTTTTTCGTCCATCATTTTCTTTCTCGCTTAGCCAATTTTTGAGTGACGAAACATGGCAAATGTGGCTCAAATTTGCTTTCAACCTCACTCCCAGGAATCCTGTCTCTCCCCCTGTGCTGTGTGTGAGTGGGTTTTAATTTATATTTTATTATTTTTCTTGTTTTTTGTGTTTTTCGATTTCCACGGTTCAGCCTTTACATTCGTCTTTTTCTAAGTCCCACATTCCTCAACTGCTCACAGCCTAAGTAAGTCCCACGTTCCTCAACTGCTTGCAGCCTAAGACCTGCTTCGTGAGGCTCACAGGACCACCATCGGGGCTCATTTCAGCCTAAGTCCTGCATTCTTCAATGCCTCAACTGCTCACCTCGCTTTGAGAGGCTCGCAGACAATGGGCGATTTTGGAGCTCATTGCCTAAGTCCTCGAGCTTGGAAGGCTTCAATGCCTCAACGGGTCGCTTCACTTCCCTGAGTTTGACAATTATAATATGTGATATATCAGTTGTTACACTCTGCATCTTAAATATTATAGCAGATGGGATAGAGTCAACTATTTATTATGCTGGAAAAAAAAAGCTATTCATGGCAGTGAATCATAGCCTATCCCATGCAAGAAATTGCTCAGTGATTTACCTCTTTATAAAGTGTGATATTAATGCAGCTTTACAAAGACATACCCTTTGTCTCATTTCACATTCTTTATGTAACCAATTTCAGGATATTGAGATCTCTATCATTATATATTTTTTTGCAGACCCAGATACATTATCAAAAATGTACAATATTTAGATTTTTTTAACAGGTATGTTCCAATAGGACCAACCAGTCTGTTCATGCTATCATTTTAAAGAGAAAGAGCTTGGCTTCATTAAACTACAAGATGGCCTGATGGATATCAAAGATATGCGTCTATTGCTTCTATTCCCTTACAGTATTTGTCCCTACGATGTCTACTGGGAGGCTCTGCTACAAACCTACCAACCTTTCAATAAAACTGAAAATTGCTATGTTTGTAAGGAATTTATATTTAAGGTGTGAGGTAACAAGACTTATGCATTCCAGTATGCTAATGAGGGTCATCCATAATCTTCTGCACACAGCAGACACTTCTGGTGATATTTACACAAAGTTGCTAAACTCCATTTTAAAAGTAAAAGTTTGGGAAGTGGAACGCATTTATCACATGTATAACTCATCTTTAATTGCAAATATATGTATCAGGAATGCTTGTATCAACCCATGTGTAGGAACTATAGTAAAATAATGGTCAAGCACTGAAAGCAAACTGGCAATGCTGCAGACAACTATACTGCAGCAGAAACTGGAAACCCAATTCTCAGAAGCAGGCTGGGAGGTGAAGGCAGGAACCAGCAAACATGTGGAAGTGGTAACTGGAACAGAGCAGAGTAGAAAGCACAAGTAGAACTATTGTCAGACAGGAACAGAAGCAGCAGCACAGGTTACTGCAGCTTCAAGAGTTGTCCAAGTTAATACAAGTGACTCAATATATTGCTGAATAGTAAGGCACTCTAACACATTCTCAATATTGAGTATAGTTGATTATTCTGGTTTAGCCTTTACAAGTATGACACAGTTGTAGCTACAGTATGTCAGTCTCATTAGAGTCTAACGTATAATTTAATGGAATAAAAAACAGCTTTTTAAAACAAGATTAAGATTATAAATCTTATTTCTTAAAAGTAGTTTATAGCTCTTGTTTAATCAAGAGGCCATTTATATGCCTAATTTCTTTAAACAGTGAATATTAACACCTACATTTTAAGTAATTCAAGTGATCATATAAGCCATTCCCACTGCTGATGCAATTCTTTTATCAATGTTCGCCACATTTTTTAGCTGAATCAAATATTACGAGCACTAAAGCAAAAAGTTGTGCACTTCAAAGTTTAATATATTTTTTAGTACATGGAAATGGAATGTGAACAGATGAACTGCAAACTGTGATAAACAAAATTCCAAGAATGGTGCACAATGTAACTCTATTAAGACTCTCAACACTCAAATGTGTTTGTCATGCAAAAAAAAAAGAGGTTCAGAAATATCTTATTAGTGATCAAACAGTTTATGATAATAAAGCAAAATGTTGTGGGAAAGTAACAAGTTGGTTAGGGTGGGAATCCAAAAAGCAAGTAAAATAGTGTTATGCTATACCTGCCAGATTCTGAATGGATGGAGTTTTTTAATGAAGATCTCCGGCAACTGGAGGAAGGATAATACAAAAATATTGTATTAATATATTATTAATAATAATAATTGGTTCTCTAAATAAATAGAGTATAATAATTAATTTATTAAAGCCAACTCAGACCTCCCTTAAGATCAAGGATTAGAGATCTGAGAATGGCCTAAATTACTCTATTTGATAATAATAGTGACAAAATGTGGCAACAAAAATATATATATTCAAAACTAACTTTATTAAATCTAAAATAAAAAAGTGAAAAGGTGACTCAAAGTTGGTACATAAGAAAATTTTATAATAATGATTATATATACTATAGACAAATAGTAAGGCTGCAGTTTTATGGATATGGACTGCTCTTATTAACCCCAGCAGGTCCCTATTGCAAATGGGTTTGTAGACACAGGAAATCTGCAGTCCAAGTCTAATGTGGTGTTAATTATAAATGGAGGGATTACATTTGATGAACTCCTTCTATATTGGAACTAAGTCATAGGTAAATTAGTAGGGAAAATAGCTACACTGGGGCTGCTAATAAAGATAGCCTACAAGGGACACTGAGTTCTATCTGCTATCAGATGGGAAGTTCTTAATACAGGGCTGATGTAGCCTAATGCAGGAAAGTTCTATGATTAGTGTGTTGGTGATAGTAAAAAGAAATGGGAATGTGATCCTCACTGTTATTAATTGAAAACTGCAACCCTAGGATTAGAGAATCTGACCAATAGCAAATTAGAGAAAAAATTATTTATTCACCTGTTATTATATGAACGGTGAGAAGGTAAAACCTTCATTGAGGCCATGAGGGGAAATGGTATTGAGCCTGAAGATCCATCAAGCCTCTCTTTGGAGGAGCTTTGTTTCCAAGTTACCTCTTCTCTTATATTAACTTATTTGTTCAACACCATTGAACTTCAGAACAAGCATATCTGATTCATGGTAGAGATTGACATGCCTCGCCATTGCTACATCCATCTCATTAATGATCGAATTGATTTGCTCAAGCACTCTTCGGCGTAGCTGCCTTGATGTTTTGCCAATGTATTTAAGTCCACAGTTGAAGGATATTAAGTATATTACCGATGTTGAATGGCAATTGATAGAATTTTTAATAGGATATTCACTGTAGTTGGCATAGCTTGTGACTTTAGTAGTTGGGCATGCTTTACACCTTCTACAGGGTTTAGATCTTGGTTGGCCCTGTGTTTGCCACTTGCATCCCAACATAGTGGCTATGTACCGATCTGTCTCCTAGATTTAGAGATCGTCTATAGGTAATTGAAGCATGTTCGCTTAATACTGGTCTCACATCCTCATCAGATCGTAAAATGTGCCAAAATTCCTCCATAATTCTCTAAACTTGATTATTTAAAGAATTACATGTTCCAATTAATCTTATTTGGGCTCGATCCGTTTCTGTTGGTCTTGTTATTTGATCCAATAATTCGACTTGTCTCTTCATCTTGGCTCGCTAATAAGCCTTCTTCAGCACGTTGTGCGAATAACCCCTCTGTTTGAACCTATGGTACAGTTATTTTGCCTGTTTCTCAAAGTCGTTATCAAGGGTAAAATGTCTTCTTACCCGAAGATATTATCCATAGAGAATACTTTGTATAAGGTGTGTAGTGGGGTGGCTTGATGCCATAAGGAGACTATTTGTAGATGTCTCTTTATGGTGGGTCTTGGTGATTAACATGTTGTTATCCAATTTATCACTGATCATATATGTCAGTCTGATGCCTAAGTTGTTCTCATTTAAAGCGGATATGAACTTTTTGAGGAGAACAGATAATCCCTTCCATATGAGGAAGATGTCATCTATAAAGCGGATCCAGATATCTATCTGCTCTGCAAATTGAGAAAGTTCTTCTCCAAACACATGTCTTTGCTCCCATAGTCCCAGATGAAAATTCGCATACTAGGGAGCACATGGTGTCCCCATGGCCGTTCCCTTAAGTTGGTGGTAGAATCTGTTGTCATACAGGAAATAATTCCTGGTTAGAACAAAGGTTAGCAATTTGTGAACATATTCATTGTGTTTTACACGTTTTATCCCTCAAGTAAAGAGGTATTCCTTAACCGCCGCAATTCCAATATCATGAGGTATGGAGGTATATAGTGATTCGACATCACGACTGACTAGTGGCGAATCCTTTTGGTGTCCTGCACATATGAGTTTAAAGCCACCACAAAAGGACGTAATATGATATCAACGTATCTACTTGGATGCTCAGTGATGCTATTTTTAACGGAGACTATTGGTCTACCCGGTGGTGCACTCCTACATTTATGAACTTTTGGTGAAGAGTAGAATGTTGGTATCGTCGGGTGTTTATTCAATAAGTAGTGATATTCCTTCCGTGAGATAACATTATCGAAAAGGCCTTGACTTAAGATGACCGTGAGTTCACATTTGAACTCTAGAGTAGGTTCATTTTTAAATTTTCCGTACGTCAATAGATCACTTAACAGTCTTATATTTTCCGCATGGTAGTCTTTGCTGGAGGAAGGACCTTCTCAACCTTTTTGTTGGATCCTTTAGATTGTAAGTAGCGAGTTTTCAGTCTTGTAAAGCACTTTCTACAAAGACTCTAAGCTCAAAACAAGGCTCTCCATTTTCAGTTGTTAATATATTTTTCCCTGTTCTCTCCCCTTGTATAGCGCTACAGAATATGTCAGCGCGTTAGAAATAAACGATAATAATAGTAAGTACATTTATGTTTCAGTACACACACTCTAAAGTAAACAATACTCCAAATAATTCAGTAACAATCACTTTTTTATTTAAAAAAAATAAAATGATTGAAGAGATGTGAAAATATTTGTTTTGTAGCATCAGATAAGGGTATTTGATAATGTGCCAAAGCATTTTTTTCTTTTTACTAATAAAGCACTCTGTGCACAAAAACTTATTCAGAAGTTCAACTGTTTTGGGGGGCATTTGCTAGTGTCAATGAAGTTTAAGCAGATTGTATTTTATATTTTTGCATGCAAAATACTAACTTTGTAAAGTTTAATTTGTGCTCTTTTAAATGCATGACAAAAACTGTGTTCCATGTCCCCTTAATAATTTGTTTATAATTATGTTTATTTCCCTACCATTCGCAAGCAGTATTTATTATGTTCAATATTATATTACCCCACAAAAAATGATTATTAATAGTACTAGAGAAAGGCAGTTTGATGCTGTAAAGCAAATTACTTAAAATACAGTTTATGTATAAGTTTATTCAGTTGTTATACAGTTAAGGAAAATGTCAAACTTTAAACAGATTATTAAAGGATCACTGTTGATTGGATTGAAGTATTGACCACATTAAGAACATTAGGAACTCTAAGCCATAAGCATAAACATATTTTTCACAGAAATCTTGCTTTTAGCAGAGCTTGTTGGTGTATACAGTGTGCCATGACAATAATTCAAAGTGTTCAAAGCATGAAGGTGCAGATACAGAACAAGGAAAGCGGGATTTGATGTTTTAAGTGCTATTGCCTTTTTCTGAGCATTTGTGGGAGACTATGGAAGGTGTCAAATACTAAAAGCTAATCTGTATCATCCAATGAGACACAGAAAGTTGTCATGCCCATGCCCAGGGCCTGACTGGACTGTTTTAAACTATTTATTTATTTATTTAAAGGCTTTACACTTCTATAACAAGCAATGTTTAAAGCACCCAAATAATCTCCATTTGGTTTTTGTTTTTAACTATTATTGTTTCTCTAGAATGGCAGTTTAAAGGGGCTCACACAATTTCGATCAGGTTTTGGCTATGGACGTGACAAATATTTAAAACATAAGTTAATTAATTAATTTTTGGGTGTAAAATGTTAAACCATTAATGTTATGCTATTATTGATTAAAGTATATTTACATTTTTAAAGTAAGGCTATCTGTAAATTAAAAAAAAAATGTTTTGGCTGCATGTGAAAAAAAACAATTAAGAGAAATAAAGGAGAAGTCTAAATAATTATGGTGTTTTCTTTTAGTCTGAAAAAATATGCTGTCCTGTATCTATTGCACTATTTATAGGATTATAGGGTATATAATTTAAATGTTTCTCTATTCAATAAAGTTTACAGAAAAGCTTTTCGTGTAACATCACTGTCCTGAAAGCATACACTTAAGCAAACTTTATGTGTTAGTAGAGTTTTTGTTCTTTCTTTCAATGCTGCAAGATAGTGGACTGCCATTCACTAGAATAGTTATCAGTTGTGAGTAAAACACGCGAGATGCATTTTGCGCAGTTGTTACTCACAAGCTGAACTGCAGAGGAATTCTGCAACTGCGCATGAGAGACATAGGGAGAGAGAGAGGAAGGGCGAGAAAGAGAGAGGGAGGCAGAGAGAAAGAGGGAGGGAGGCAGAGAGAAAGAGGGAGGGAGAGAGATAGGGAGGGGGAGAGAGGTGGAGGGAGGCAGAGAAATAGAGCGAGGAAGAGACAGAGGGAGGAAGAAAGAGAGAGAGAGAGAGAGAGAGAGAGGGAAGGAGGTAAAGAGAGAGGTAGAGAGAGAGAGAGAGAGAAAGAGAAATGTTGGGAGAGAGAGGGGGTGGGAGAGAGAGGGAGGGAGGAAGAGAAAGGGAGGGGAAGAGAGAAAGGGAGAGAGAGAGAAAGAGGGAGGAAGAGTGATAGAGAGCAAACAGAGCGCAGAGAGATGGCACAGAGAGAGAGACAGAGGGCACAGAGAGAGAGAGGTCACAGAGAGAGAAAAGGGCAGAGAGAGAGAGAGTACACACAAAGAGAGGGTGCACATAGATAGAGATTGCACAGATAGGGGGTGCAGAGAGAGAGAGAGACAGCACAGAAAGAGACACAGGGCTCACAGAGAGAGAGAGGTAGCCCGGAGAGGGTGCACGGCGAGAGGATGAGGGAGAACAGTGATAGACAAGGGGCACACAGAGAGAGACAAAATAGAGAGAGAAAGAACAAACAATGGAACAACTATTGTAATAATAATAATGTGTAATAGTATAATAATAATAATGATTACAGTAATAGAGAGGCGGGAGAGATGGAGGGAGGCAGAGAGAGAGGAAGGAGGAAAGAGAGAGAGAGGGAGGGAGGCAGAAAGAGAGGGAGAAAGATAGGGAGTGAGAGAGAGAGAAAAGGAGGGAAAGAGAGAAAGGGAGAGAAAGAGAGAGAGAGGAGAGGGAGAGAGAGGGAGGAAGAGAGACAGAGAGCACACGGAGCACAGATAGATGGCACAGTAAGAGAGAGAGAGACAGAGGGCACAGAGAGAGACAGAGGGCAGATAGAGAGAGAGAGCACACACACACACACACAAAGAGAGGGTGCACAGAGAGAGAGGGTGTACAGAGAGGGCGTGCACAGAGAGAGAGACAGAGAGAAAGAGGGAGCCCGTAAGGGCGCACAACGAGAGGGAGCACAGAGATAGACAGAGGTTACACAGAGAGAGACAGAACAAAGAGAGAAAGAGAACAGACAATTGAACACCTATTGTAGTAATAATAATGTGTAATAGTGTAATAATAATGATTACAATAATAGAGAGGGAGGGGAGAGAGATGAGGGAGGCAGAGAGAGAGGTAGTGAGAGAGAAAGAGAGGGAAATAGAGAAAAAGAGAGAGAGAGAGAGGAGAGGGAGAGAGAGGGAGGAAGAGAGACATAAAGCACACAGAGCACAGAGAGAGGGCAGAGAGAGAGAGAGACAGAGGGCACAGAGAGAGACAGAGGGCACAGAAAGCGAGCACACACACAAAGCAAGGGTGCACAGAGAGAGAGAGAGAGACAGTGCGTAGAGAGGGGGTGCACAGAGAGAGAGACAGCCCAGAGAGAGAGACAGAGGAGCACGCATAGGGCACACAGAGAGAGGGAGAGGGCACAAAGAGAGAGACAGGGGGCACACAGAGAGAGACAGCACAAAGAGAGACAGAAGAGAGAGCGACAGAACAGACAATTGAACACCTATTGGAAGAATAATAATGTGTTATAGTGTAATAATAATGATTACAATAATAGAGAGGGAGACTGAGAGGGTGTGTGACCAGTCCAGATGAACAATTCACTTTCAAATCTGCTGCAAAAGAAACCCTGCTGGTGAAGCACCTTACCATGATTAAAATGAATTGTGTGTTGAAGATTTTCATTCAGTTTTCAAATTGAGAGATATAACAGTAGTTTGTGGGTCACCGTCCTTGTAGTAGATTAGTAAAAAAAAAATGCTCAAATATTGTATGACTGAGTGACTGTATAACTAATAGTTAGCTATTAACTAATAATTAGCTATTGATCACTAATAATCAGCTATTTCACCATTGTCACACCACATAAAATGGTATAGTTTCTAAATCATACCACCATATACTGGAATACAGATCAATTTTAAACATGTATAGTTATATGTCAAACCCTGTGACAAACAAACTAGAACATACACTTAAAGATTACATGTGAAAAATAAAACAATTTATTCAACATATCCAAAACAGTGTAATTTTAAGCAAAATAAAATTATTCCAATATCAATTATTCTACTCTCTGTCATAAATAGCAATACTTAATAAACTTGCTCTAACTGCTAATTTCCAACCAATAATTCTAGTCTGCTTAAAACTGTATCATTATTTAAAGACTTCACATTTCTGCAACAAACTATTTTGAAAGAACTTATTGAGTATTAATTCTTTAATAGAACTTATTGAGTAATTCTTTAACTTGAAACACTTTTTGTATAAAAATGTTAAAGACCTAGAAACAACAGTTGAAGAAAATTAAATGACCATATTTATATTATGCTCTTTTGAAGAAATAGTGTTTATAGTGATAAATGCTTCCAGAAAGTAAAAAAGTACAGTTTTGGATTTATTAAGTAGAACAGTCGAGGTTCAAAATATGAATACTTAAAATTCTATGTAATATTAACTTTATCAACTGCATGTTTTCAATGTTTCCAGTCTAAAATCATATTATTACTTCTGGTCACATTAAATTGAAAACAATGCATGAAGACTCCAGTGAAGTAGCAATTATTCATAACCATTACACATCAATGTACATTTCCTATAAGGAAATGCAATTTCAATATAACGTAACATTTTCATAATAGCATACAATTGATAAAGCACTTGTTATTACCTATAGTTTTAAATGTTACCATATTTAAAACCTCTGCTCTGTCCCTGGGACCAGATGATTTTTATGCTTTTCTTGGATCCACCTTTGCTCCTTCATTGGCACCTGTGGTAGGACAATGCTTTTCCATTGGTGATTCAGAGTAAACCATTACTTCTTTCCTCCTACCTTCACTAATGCAAATTAGTTTATTAGTTGATTTGGCATTCCAAATGATATGCATGGTGTTCAAAGGACCACTGTGGTCAGTTTCATCCATATGGTATTTTCAACTTATAATGTGCAAAATGTTGCTAGAAAACAAAAAAAAAGTCTTTACAGTTTTCATTTTTTATAAGAAATTATTTTTACTGTATGGTTCTATTTTGTATACGTGTACTAATATTGCTTCTTGTAACTTCCTTCTTAACATGGTTTGTCTTTGTATTCTAATTAGCTTTCCACTAGAGCTAATGAGACCATCAGATACAAAGATCTTCTATATTCAAAGTCTTCTCCCACCTCAGGATGTAGGTCACTGGAAACTAAAGGCCCTATTTAAATATTTTCTCCAAGTGTGCAAAAAAAGCTTCTGGCAACTGTGTGTTTTTTTTTTGCACAACTTAAAGAGTGATCCAAACCACTGTCCCTCTGAAAGCCACCACAATATGGGGAAACACACATCAGGGCTGTTTAACCACCGCCCTGATGCTGCTATGATCCCCACCCAGCATGGTGCAATCATTGTAGTCTCTCCTTCTTTGACTACAAATTTCTAGTCAAATAGCACGAGCACTTTAAGATAAGAATTTTTGAATAACACAACTTGAATTATAATGCACTTTAAGTAATAGAATTCCGAATTAACATAAATAAACAGAATAAAAGATTAACACAAAAGAAACGCAAAGGCACTTAAAACATATACTCCAGTGAAGTGCTGTATGAATAAACAAAACTATACAACAGACAAAAGGATTATAAAACCTTATGATAAGGATTTGACTAAGGAAACATAACCAAAAATACACAAATACAATTGAATTGAAAAACCAAATCTTTTATTGACTTGAGCATAATAAAGTAATTAAATAAGAAAGCTGTGATCAAAGCAAAGGATATAATAACAACAAAAATAAAACTTAAATAAAGCTCTAATAATTTGCTGGACGTCAAAAAACCCAAAGGATTAAACACCTTGGGCCTCATTCTATTATCGGCCGTAAATCGGCCGTAAGGCTGCGATTCCTTGCGGGGGTTCTGTTACCTCGCAATTCAATTATACGGCCCCGCAAGGATCTCCTCTTACGGCCGGCCGCATATCTTGGAACCGGTCGTAAGCTCCAAAATTTTAAAAGTCAAAAATAAATTCAAGACAGCACTGTACAGCTCTGTAAATGCTAGGGATCATATTGGGGGACATGAGGATTAATAGTAACCCCCTTTCAAGCTTGCACATCAGCCCAAATACGAGTTTACATTTACTGTTTATTTTCCGGCCGCAGCGTGGCCAGGTCTGAGGTGCTCCAAGCACTCTGGACTTTTTACATGAATATTTGAAATATATTACAAAAAAATTATTTTACGGATTTGAGTATAGGGGAAATTTGTGCTATTTTTGCTGACACCTAAAATCACTTTATAGTCTTCTCAAAGTGCAGGATGGCTTTATTTGGGCTATATTTCGTGCTTAATTGGTGCTAGCGGGACCTCTTTCCTGCAAGTAAGCTGCTGCTCGCTTTTAGCCTTGCAGAGAGGGTTCCCGGAGCAATAGAATTGCAAATAGGATTTTCTTACGGCCGATTTCCTTGCGGCCGTTTTAGATCAAAGGCTTTCCTCGGGCGCGAGCGGCCGCAAGAGAGAGCAAGACGCCTGCCGCAAGCCTGCCGGAACCCCCGGCCGGAGGGGAATAGAATAGCAGAATAGCTTGCGGCCGGTCCTTGCGGCCCCGCAACGGCTGCGGCCGATAATAGAATGAGGCCCCTTGGGTTTAACATGATTTTTTTAATCGTTGCATTTTTAACAACATTTTAAATGTATAAATAAAGATTTAATTTTTTAAAATTAGTATGTGGAAATAATAATTAAAATAAAGGCTGCATAAAAGGTGTTTCTGTACAACCTTGGTTGGTTGTTCAAGGATTCCTAAATAGAATCCACAGGACAATATTTTGGTACGCATTTAAGTAATAACACCTAGGCATAAAAAATAAACAAAGATCATTTTTTTGAGTATTACATGAGGCAATGTATACTGGATAAGTTAATCAACTCTGGGAATGGGATAAGCATCACATTCTGATATTGATTTTAGTTTGCGGAAATCACAGCAGAATCTAATAGATCCATCAGGTTATAGAACCACAACAATGGGACTGCACCACTCATGTTAAGATTATTCAATAATTCAAAGTTCAACATTTTTTTTTTTATTTCAATTTTTTTTTCTACTCTTTTAGCCTCAGGTATGATATAAGGTTTAATTCTTACCCTTACTACTGGCTAAGTGGTAATGTAATGGAAAATGGAGATAGTGTGACCTGGGTGTGTAGAAAAAACATCCATGTTTCGGACCAACATTAGGTTTCTTCCTTTTCGGTCGCACATTAGGTTTCTTCCTTTTGTTCAGGGGTCAGTTCCTAAGATACATGCACTTTCAACAAACAGTTTTGCTTATATCTTCTGACCATTCAGCTAAAAACATGAAGATCTACCGCCTGCACTCTCCAGGGTTTTAGCAGGTTAATGTGGTAAATTTGCTGTGGTTAACTTAAAAGATTTCTTTAATGTTGGGAAAATCTCTGTTTAGCACAACAGGATAAAGCAGGTTAGTGATTACTGCCGCAGTGATTGTCATCTTCTTCCCACTTGCCTACAGTGTAGCTATACTTGTAGGGTATAGATTTAATGTTCCTTGCACACATTTTATGACTATTGTATTAGATGTTTTTGTTTCACCATACTTTATGATTTTGCCTGGGGAAAGAAAGCTTTGCATAGTCTGCAGCTCACATAATCCCTGTGTATAACTAATATATGGATAATGCATATATTTTTTTGTATAATTTACCAATATTTTATAACTGATACACTATAACCCATTGTTTAGCCTTTTTCATTTTCTATTTTACCAGTGTTTTGGATAAGGCTTATTTTTAAAGATACTTATATTGTGTTTCTAATCATTTGGTCATTTTATTATTTGTAGGGAGCCAGATCTGGGCCTATGTTTCCCTCTTTTGAATAAACTCACTGATCCACTATCGTTTAGCACAATATAAGTTACACAAGTTATTTGTTGCAGAATCTCTCAAAAACTTGTTAATCTACATTAAATATTTGTCCAATGAAAAGGCATATATATTTACTGCACTAGGCATACATGGGTACTCTAATCTTCACATAAATCAATGCATTTATGGTACTCATAGCTTACAAATGAGAACAGAATGTAAAATACATAATCATCTTGTAACACATGCATATTTTCATTGATATCCCAGAAGACCATGAGAGCAAGTCTTAAACGTGATGGTGATTTAATTTTAGTTTGCCCTAGAATGACATTCCCTTGAGTATTTGTAAAAATGAAGATGAATATGCGGGGATACATTTGGTTGATTTTACACCAGATGGTCAGTTGCAGAGGTTACATTAAGTTGAACTATCTCATTTTTACCATACTGCACTCAGTCATTATTTATAATTCAGTTTATCATCAGTTTTATGGTGATGATGTTTATTGCAGTTGTGTTACTATATTTTATGATTTAATCTAGATTTATTAAAAAATCACGGATTACAATAGATTTTGCTACATTTTTTTTCAGTAATGGTATCTTTTGTTAAAATTAAATTCTCTGAGGAAGGGAAAGAACCACACTTATAAATGAAGTACTAGACATTTATTTTTAAAGAGCAGTGCAGAAGACATAATATGCAAATACTGTGACTTTTTTATTCAAAAATATTTCTCTCAAACAATTAGCTTTTGATATAAAAGCCTACAAGAATTCATTGTGGATGATCTGACAAATATATATTTAATATTTTTACTCTATGGCGTTTTACAAATCATGTACTATTGCAGTAGATGAAAAATGCAGTTATAAAAATAATAATAACATTTTACCAAATACACTTAAATGGTTACATAGGTTCAAATGTACAGTAACCCTTCTTATAACAAAGGACTCTGAAGCCTGTGTTATTTTTAACATATTACCAAATAGCAATTGCAATATGAAAATTGTATTGTAAATTAATTCATGAAAATTATGATATAAAAGCTTGTTGACAGTTGGTCTTAATTGCAATCTGTAATTCATGCCTGATTTAATAAAGATGCCCGGTATGTGGCGCATGCG
This sequence comes from Discoglossus pictus, assembly GCA_027410445.1. Taxonomy (NCBI): domain Eukaryota; kingdom Metazoa; phylum Chordata; class Amphibia; order Anura; family Alytidae; genus Discoglossus; species Discoglossus pictus. The sequence continues at coordinate 90,196,457 of CM050166.1, forward strand.
CCACCTCTGTGTCAACAAACATACATCTTGTTGTCAGTAAGCAAAACAATGAAAATGTTTGAATGGAGGTAGTTATACATGGAAAATGACATATGTCAAGCCCAAAGCATTTTGTAAATTTATAGTGCTTCATCAGAGACATACTTGTAATCAGTCTTCTTGAATGTTGGGGAAAAAATTGAATAAGTTAAATATATGATCTGAATAATATCAAGATCTAACAACATTCTGGGGTATCAAGTTTATAAAGTCAATCCTGGTTGACATACACATCCATTTATACCCACATGTATAATCATTTTGCAAGGCGCATGTTGTCTATGCTTGTCAATTCATGACTACCTTCAGAACAAAAGAGAAGTTAGAAGTGTAGGATTTGATGCTTGACAGCAGGAGTATCGGGAGTAATTTCTATCAATATTACTTCACACAAAAGGTAGAAATAGGTGAATCGGATTTCTAACTTCTATCCTATAATACAATATTTGGCAGACAAGATTGGTTCTTGCCTCATTTAATTGCTACTTTTTCGAGATCCGGCCCACAAGTGGAGATAGCAAGCTACTTAGCTATTCAATCGCCTCCTACTTGTGGGCTCCGATCGGGTTTAATGCTGCGCTCTACTATCCATTGCGATTCTTAAAATCGCAAGTTACTCTCCTCAAAGCCTTTGATCTTTCACGTCTGCAAGAGTTGCGGCGGCAAAAATCACAAATCGATATTCAATTGCTCCGATCTACCCTTCCGTCAAGCCCGTAAATGGTCCAAAGCATACCAGAGTTTGCATACCAGAGCGTACCGGTACCAAAAAGGTCAACGCAAGGGCTAGTAAAGCCCTTACTTATCCTCCCCACTGGTCCTAACCGTCCCTCCACTCCAAAATTAAAAACTCATTATGCGGGGGTCCGGATCGGGACCCCCGTAGGGTCCCCACAATAACCCTATGATGCGGGGTCTATATTGGGACCCCCACAGGGTCACCACATTAACCCCATGATGTGGGGGGCCCGACCAGGACCCCTGCAGCATTTAAAATTGTAAACTCCCGGCCGGGGGTCTTTAAAGGGCCCGCAGCATACAACATGTATCCCATTTTGATGGTCTCGCACATTTGCTCCTTCTGATTGGCTGAAACATAATTGACAGTGATTTCAGCCAACAGAAGGCGCCATTTTGAAATTTTGACCGGAGCATGCGCGAGAACCATTATTTGCAGCGGGGAGCTCCTCATGGGAGGAGCTCCATTAGTTTTTCAATGTATTTAGAACCTTGTGGTTTTTTTTGGATTGGCCCTGCCTGTGACAACTGAAGGAAAACTGGGGCATCGCTGGATGGGCCTAAATTATATTACACGTTGTATGTATTTATGTATTAATTGTAATTTTTCTTTTTATTGTAGGTGTGATCAGACCTGTGAACATTTTTGGAGGGCCCTGTCTGGGATGAAGAACAGAAGACCAGCATTGCTGGAGGGGCATTTTGGCAAGGTGAGTGGTCTAATTTATCCTTTCTTTTATTGCTGAGAGTAGGTCTTTTTTATTTTGATAGTGATGTGTTTATTTTATGTTGTAGTTTTATTATTTTTTGTGAGTAGCTTGAGTAGTGTTGCTTTTTTTATTTTATGTAATGTTGATTTGTTATTTTCTATAATCTAGTTTTTTTTATATTTTATAATTAGTCTTTTCTTTATATTTCTATGTTTAGTGGGGTGCTAGGGATTTTATTAGGGTGTGAGGTAGGTAGTATTGGGTAATAGTATAGGGTAAAGGGGGTAAATTAGTTAGAGGGGGTTAATTTAGGTTTATTGGGGTGGCTTATAGTGTAGTGTAGGGTAGTGCTAGGACTTAGTATCCTGAGGGTCCTGGAGGACCCTCATAGCACTTATAGGGTTCTTGTGAGGCTTAATTATTGTCCCATAAGGGTCTATATAGACCCTTATGGGACTGATGTGGATAATTAGGGGCTCATGGGGGTCCGTATAGACCCCCATGAGTAAAGGGGTTAATTAGAAGCTTATGGGTGTCTGCATAGAACCCCATGAGTGATAGGGTTAATTTTAATTGTATTACGGGTCCTTTAAGGACCTCTAAGGTCCTTTAAGGGCCTGCACAGCGGGTAATTTAGATTTTAAATGCTGCGGTGGTCACGATCGGGACCTCTGCAGCAAGGGTTAATGGGGAGACCCCCGGGGTTCCCGATGGAGACCACGCAGCATAGGGGGGTTAATGTTAGTTGCCGCGGGGGTACTTACAGTACCCCTGCAACATGGGGTTAACAATTTGTGTGCCACGGGCCCTTTAAGGCCCCGCAGCGGGAAGTTAACATTTTTACATGCTGCAGGGGTCCCGATCAGGACCCCTGAAACAAGAGGTTGATGTGGGGTCCCTGCCGGGGGCCCCAATCGGGACCCCTGTATCATTGGGTTCATGTTTGGACCCTGCAAATGGGTTGCCACCTGCATTTTCTCAAGTCCTACGGACTTGGAGGTTGGAATCATTAATGTCATGATGACGATCTCTCTTTCAATTGGTTGTTTTGATAGAGGGAGGTATGGGCTTCATGATCAGGCCCGTAGCAATGCAATGGCTTATGATTCTTGCAAAAGGGGACTAACTTGCGGGCAATTGAATAGTAGAGTAAATTTATTTATTTAAATTTATTGAGTGAAATGTTCGAATAATTAAGTGAAATGTAAAAGTAAAGGAAAGATCCAAAGGCACAGTGAGGTTGATGTCCCAAAACCGGTGTTGCCTATCCATTTATAAATACCCTACATATAGCACAGACTCTCAGATTCTACGTTGCTCATACACTGTCTAACACTATACCATAAATATCCTTCCTGAACCACAACTAGATAGTTCCTCCAGCAGAAGGACCTGATTGGAGTATTTACAGTATCTGAGCCATTCCTGTCATAATAAAAAGTATACATTTCCTCTTTATGACACAATTCACTATAATGAGCACAATTACAATAGCTACACTCCCTTGCTTTGCACACTCATTGGGAAGAAAGTACATTCTAGTAAATTCTAGTATTTTGAAGGCATTTCGTTTGGTGCTGAATACAATACATAGGTAATATGTAGGATGCATAAAAACACCAGGTAAATGGATGAAAAGTATGAAATATTTTCTATTATAAAATGTCTAAACTGTTATTATCTCTTACTAGCCTCATTCCATTATTGGGGTATTTCTATTTTCTGTTAGCACTGATAATCCTGTCAGAGAGACTTTTCTTTTAATGGAGGTTACTAAGTAACAGTAAATACATTTGTTATCTGTGGAAATCTTGAACAATCTGCTATCAAACGTTGACAGACTACATAAAAGGACAACTGTCATTTAAATTACTTTCTGATTTAATGAGTGATTCTCATATTTGAATTTGAATGTTTATGTTATTGCTTCAAAATATTTCTTAATAGGGATCTTTCCTGGTTTGAGAACACCAGTAGTGGCAGCAGCAGTTGCAGCAAGGAGCTGCTGGATGGAGCTGCCAAATCTGTACACAGTTTGTAAGTGCTGCTGAGATCGTACACAATTTCCAAGCTTAAACCATTACCATTAGCCTTACACTAACCACCTAACCCTTACCCTAACCCCAACCCTTATCTAACTCTAACCCTAAAGCTATGACAAAGGCAGAAAAATCTTGGCAGCGGCATCTAGTGGATGCTCCCCGTCACTGCTGCCGCCTGTGCTATCAGTGGTCCGGCATTCTCATAACAAGAAAGGCCTCTAATAGATATTTTTAGCAAAAATAAAACTTTTGTTAGTCTTGAACACTAAAGTCTTGTGTGATTAGTTGTTTCTTTCCAGAAGCAGGCAATTTCTACTTTAATGTGTGTGTAGTGTGGTTGCAGTGACCATATTTGTGCTGCATTTGTAGATTGTTTTACTGGCAGAGTGACTAGGTAGTTGCAGCAGCAGCAAGTGTTTGAAAGTGCTGCTGCAATGTAGCACTAGAACTGTAGCTGCAAGTTCAGACATTTTTTATATGACAATTAAATTATTGGAAGACATGTCTATGCTATTTTGTGGTGTGAATAATGTCATAGAAACATTTAAATTAATAATAGGTTTTGTCAGTGGTCAATTAAAAGATGGAGATGATATCTCATGACATCATGGGCTAAATTCAAGATGCACATACACCAAAATTAATTAAAAAGGCCTATTATGTATATATATATATATATATATATATATATATATATATATATGCATTAGAATGATTTTCTATCACATATTATTGAAAGGCATGTTTTTGAGTTGGACAGATATTCTATTGCATTTTAGTGACAGATCTTTTTTGCATTTGACAGATATTCTATTAAATTTTAGTGACAGATAATTTTGTCACGGCACACATTAATAACAGTATATTTATTACTAGTAAATATTTGACAGTGTTCCTTACCAAGTAAAGAGCAACGCCCTCTTCCAATTCTTTACTTTTATATCTAGAGACACTAGAATATTGCCCGTCAAAAAATGACGGCAATGAAATTGTAAGTGAGCTAATGCTGTTTAGTGTATGGTAATCAAATAAATAATACATTAATAAAGGAATATACTTTACCTATTTGGAAGTAATATATGCAGGAAGCATTATGCTGAAGAGCTGACAATCTGTTTTGATGTTGCTGCAGCATATAATGTAGATTTGCACTGTTGTAGAGCTGAGGTATAAGTGTTAGCAATGTGTGCAGTGTGTAGTGTAAATAGGCTGTGTGCGCGAGGGGAAGCCATTAGGTTAGATGTGTACTTCCACATTGTGTAAGTTAGTGTTGTAAAATGGCGGCGAATGTGTGTGGTACGCGGCTGTGTATGATGTAGCATCCTTGGTAAGAGTGTATCTTGTACCTCGTACGGGTTTTGTGAAAAAGCGTCTGTGCTTGGTGGTGTTTTGCGTGTTTAGGGTCCTGAAGCCTCGTTTTCGTTTTTTTCGGCGGCCTTTTTTTTCTCTCGCTTGGGGGATTTTCGTGCCTCTAAACTCTGGAATTTCCCCTAAAATGGAGGTGTAACTTCACTTGCAGAGGTCCTGGATGCCCCCCAACCCCCTAGTGTGGGTATGTTTTTATGTTTTTTTTGTGTGTATTTATTGTGTTTCTAATGTTTACAGGTTTGCGCTAGTCGGCCGTTAAAGTCGTATCTTTGCGAGGTCGTAGTGTTTTTTTTCTAAGTCGCGCATCTCGTATTTGTTGTAAGTCCGTAAATGTTGCGAGGTCCATAGTTGGTGGCAAGGAGCGCCTACGCGAGCCCGCAGCGTTAGCAACAACCCGCATGCTCACAACTATTATAGGGGATACACACTAGCTGTAAGGAATGAGCATGGCTTTTCTAAACAATCACCAACAATGGGAAGAGGAGCGGATGAAATCCATTCCATTAACCATCCCTGTGTTTGAGAGTATTCTGTCTATATGGCAATGTGCCACCGTTCTATCTGACAAACCTTTCAGGGGGGTGTAACTTGATTGATATACCAAACAGATGGGACATTACTTCATGCCTTGCACAATCAAAGTGTACTTTGAGATTTTCTACTTTTTTTCATGGGTTACCCAACTATAATGAGAGAAAGCATGAGAATAATACCTTAAGGGCTTACCTTGTGTAAGGATAAGTATGGATCTAAAAGCAAAAATAAAGTACATGTAATAGTATTTGAGATGAAGATGGTTTAACATTAGAAATGAGCATCAAATATGGATATGAACTTCTATATTTAATTATCACATATGTATAGTTGTCATAATTGCGAATGTTGGTCACGCAATGTTAAAAGATATGGGCTTGCATATGTGCAATGAGCGTCGAAAGTGCTCATTGCGGTTCTCGCTATGAGCGCCAAAGGCGCTCATCGCGAGGGCCGAAAGTTACGAGTTTGCAATGAGCATCAAAGGTGCTCATTGCCGGCCTTGCGATGAGCGCCTCACCATGAGGCTCGTAAAGAGCACCATAGGTGCTCATTGCGAGGCGTGCAATGAAAGCCGAAGGCTGTAGGCCTTTGGGGCTCATCATGAGGCCCACAAGACTTGGAAAAAATTACGGCTTTAATGCTGCCATTGTTTTCAAGCCCGTAACTCGGAAGCCCCCAAAAGACGCCAATTGATTACAAAATGAACTGACATCCTCACAACCAGCACAGGGGGAGAGGCAGGGAGCCTGTAAGTGAGGTTGAAAGCTTATTTGTTATTCAATTGGTGTTTTTTTGAGGTTTTGGCGGCTAAGCGTTAAAACAAATGGAGGCTGGAAAGCCGTACATTTTTTCGAGGCCGCAAATTGAAAGACCCTTTCGGGCTTGGGGAAATTGATCAATTTCCCAAGCTTGCAAATGGTTTAGACACAAAGTAGGAAGGAGAAAGACACAGGAGAGGGAGAGGGGGAAAGAGTTACAGGGGTGAGAGAGGGGGGAATGAGACACAGAGGAGGGAGATAAGGGGAAAAAACACAGGAGAGGGGGCTAATACACAGCAGGAGGGGGGGAAAGACACAGGGGAGGGAGAGGGGGGAAAGAGACACAGGGGTGAGAGAGTGGGGAGAGGCTTGCAATAAGCTCCTTCATTGCGAGGAACCGAAAGTTGCAGGTTGAACGACGCCTGCAGTGAGCGTCGAAGCCCCATAAAGTAGAGGGGGGGAGGCTCACCATGAGCTTTGAAGGTGCACATTGCGGAGCATGAAAGTGGCGGGTTGGTCGAGGTCTGCAATGAGTCTGCAAAGGTGCTTATTGCAAGGCCTGCAAGTTAGAGGGTGAGAGCTTCGCATTATAGCAAACAGCATTGCCAGGCTTAAAATGTTATTGCCTTCATTTTTGACTGGCAAGTCGCTAGTGAGTAATAATGATGAGTACAATGCTCCTTTGTATATCAGAAGGGAACATATACTTAAAGGCTCTGTTCGTTAAAGGTAAAAAAATCAATGACACTCATTCTTTGAAACTTACCATCATTTCAAATTTTTAGATTTGTGCAACCCCACGGCACTTACTACTCCTTTCCACCTTCCTTTGTCCCAATCAAAAGAATAAAATATGTATGTATATAGAAGAATAGGGGTAAATGTTAATATATATATATATATATATATATATATATATATATATTGTCAGAAAATGTTAGGTAGATCAGAAATATATGACATATGAACATTTCTTTGCAGATACACACACTATTGAATATCACTGTTACAATTTTGGGAGTACTTCAGCCTGGTAGATGTGCGGCTGTGGACCTGGGCTTGTTTCCTAGGCAGAAATACACTACTGATCTAAGTATTGTAGAAAATAAATATCATCCTGTGTCTCAATTGCAAAACGGAACTAACATTTTTGAGCCTGTACCGTAAAATCGCAATGCTGTGGCATTAATCACAAAAATATTGATAATGAAGATAAAATTGGGGATTATTAGTAGTATAAAGTACAGGCAGCAGAAAGCTATCCAAAAAACCCCCACCATACAGCATCAGAAAGGTAAAAGTTAAGTGAGGAAAGATATTTGAGCATCAACAGTATAGAGATGGCACTTGTACCCAAAGGAGGATTCCCACTTTATTGTCTACTTACAAATATACAGATAAGTGTGATATTTTATAATGTAGACCAGACACTAATTAAATAATTCTTCTTGACACAGATTGTCTTGAATTTACCAATAAGATATCAGGGATAGTAGATTACACATGATTGATGTTTATATGCCATACTTTAAAATGTTGCATCCCTACTAGCTTTGAAAAATTGCATCTATTTATGAATTGGCTGAAATAATGATTCCTTTAGGTCTGGTATTAAAATTTTTCATCCTCTTTGTCATACATTTTATTTTTTTATAAAAATATTTTGTTGGGCTATTTAAGGTATATTATTACAGTTTTGGTTTCTCTTACATTAGTACATTTATAAACATTTGCATATATATTTGTCATGTTTGTTTTCACCCAAGGTACATATTAGAGAACTAATAAAGATATTCAAGAGGTTTGCTTCTGAAGTATATCAAAGATTACAAATACCTGGGTATTTGACTTTGACATATTCTTCAAGCAATGCTCAGAAAGTGTCTATCAAGTGTTATATGGCTATATATATATATATAGTTCTTGCAGAGAAGTGTTTACAAAAATGGAAAAAAAAATGTAAAAATATAACTGCAAGCCACATATGCTTATTTATTTAATTTACTGTCGTTTTAAAAGAATTTATAAACAAAGACTTTTGTTTTAAAAAATAACTTAAAGGTTCTGTCTTTCAGTCTTTTAATTTTATCTGTGTAATGTTTTTTGTAATGTTAAAAAGAGCTGGAAAGAGCAGAGTAATCAGAACACCCTAACTGTAAAGCAAAAAAGCAAATATTAAAACAAATAGCTATATTTTGCAATATTTCATACAATCACTGTTCTCTTCAAAGACCATGAACTCTTATCTAACATTTGCAGTATTGACTATAGTGTGAATATGTCCAATATCAATGAGTGTGTTTTAATGATACTATCGATGTGGTCTCAGTGTATCATTAGTATATTAGTATATTAGTACATTCTTGAGAATACAAGAACTACTTTTAGGTGGCAATTAAACCAGGCTTTACTAACCAGTCATGATTGCAAGATAACTGCAAACTGGCAGTTTCTCTAGTTCCTCTACACCTTCAGTCAGCTTATACTGTTATGACTGTACCATCATTCTCTACAACTGCACTATATTTACATCTTATTTATGAATATGATGATTTTGCCTGTCACAGATTCTTTAATCAGTATTCTTCAATATTTTCTAGCCATCAATCATGAGTGGCATGCATGACTGATAAGTCACCTGACTGGACATCACACTGATTAAGGCGGGAGTAAACTCTAATAAATTACTCACAAGCTTTCATCTTCGCTTCCAGCAGAGTCTTTGATAAACATGGAAGAGTATTTTAAGTACACTCCTAATTACTCTGAATCCAGCAGAGGATCTTTACATTTGACTGTGACCAACTGAAATTATGAAGTACTTGGAGACATCCTTGGAACAAGGCCTCACATAACATCTTTAAGAAAAATTGCCATAGCCCTATGGATGAAGTGGGCTGTTGCTTAGTGGCATCATCAGGGGCTCACATTTTAAGCAGAACCTGTGCCTCAGTTCTAAACTGAGCTCCCTGTCCTGTAGTACCATGTATTATTAGGTATAGGTTCTATTTTTCCAATTTTTGTGTTTCCTTTGGCCAGTATTTATATTTTGTTTAAATTTTTATGCTTCTGATGGATACTGTAGCATAGTATCGTTTTGCTATATTTCTAATTTATATGGTGTGCAAAATCCAATTCCTTGCCTATGGTGCTTAATCTGTTTGAACTGGCTCTGTCTGCCTGACATGGTGCTCTAGTTGCTAAGAATTTTCCAGCAAGCATATATAGTAATATACAGTGAGGTTAAACGTGTTTTTTTGTGTGTAGACAGTTAACATGAGAATGAAATAATATAATATATACTGTTTTTATATCACAAAATGAAAACATCACCAAACTTTAACACAATTTTAAATTGTCCTTAAAGGGACAGCAATTTCAAAAAGGGAAAATAGATCTTCTAGATAGCTTGAGACAGATAAGTATATTTAGAATGATCTTTTCTTTACAACTGGTTAAACAGGAGGGTATTTCACTCACCTTTCTACCCACCATAAAATATTTAGTGTCTTGTGAGATACTCTCTCCTGCCTCATTTCACAGTTTCCATAATCAACCTCACAATGATTAGCCCCAGGTAAGGATGAAATTGCAGTGTGGGGGTGGGTTTCTGTCACTGTACTGTAATCAATGGCTAAGAGGATAGTGATCATATGAAGCCATGTATTATCACATAGTTGTTTGGCTCCTTTTTAAATCATAATGATAACAGAAATAACCCAAATGGCTCTGATGAAGAGTTTACATTCCCTTAGTTCTTAATACTGTGTATTGCCCCCTACAGCATCAATGACAGTGTGCAATCTTTTGTAATAATTGTCTATGAGGCCCCTAATTCTTGCAGGTGGTATAGCTGCCCATTTGTCTTGGCAAAATGCCTCCAGGTCATGCAAAGTCTTTGGTCGTCTTGCATGAACTGCACATTTGAGATCTTCCCAGAGTGGTTAGATGATATTAAGGTCAGGAGACTGTGATGGCCACTCCACAACCTTCACCTTTTTTTTTTTTTTGTAACAACTGGAAGGTCTATTTGGTCTTGTGCTTAGGGTAATTATCATGCAGGGAAGTCCAAGAGAATCCCATGCGCAGCCTCCGTGCAGAAGAATGCAAATTGTATGTCAGAATTTTCTGATAACATGCTGCATTCATCTTGCCATCAATTTTCACAAAATTCCCTGTGCCTTAAGAGCTCACCCCCCAAAAAACATCAGTGAGCCACCACCATGCTTCAAAATGGGGATGGTATTCTTTTCACTATAGGCCTTGTTGATCCCTCTCCAAACATAGCGCTTATGGTTGTGACCATAAAGCTCTATTTTGGTCTCGTCACCCCAAATTACAATGTGCCAGAAGCTGAGGGTCGTGTCAAGGTGTTGTCGGGCATATTGTAACCGGGCTTTTTTGTGGCATTAGCGTAGTAAAAGCTTCTTTCTGGCATCTCGACCATGCAGCTCATTTTTGTTCAAGTATCATAATATTGTGCTCCTTGAAACAACCACACCGTCTTTTTCCAGAGCAGACTGTATTTCTATTGAGATTACCTGTGGGTTTTTCTTTGTATTCAAAACAATTCTTCTGGCAGTTGTCGCTAAAATCTTTCTTGGTCTACCTGACCTTGGCTTGGTATAAAGAGATCCCTGGATTTTCCACTTCTTAATAAGTGATTGAACAGTACTGACTGCCAATTTTAAAGGTTTGGATTTTTTTTTATATTCTCTTTCATCTTTATGAAGTTTTCACCTTGTTATGCAGGTCTTTTTACAGTTCTTTTCTGATCCCCATGGCTCAGTATCCAGCCTGCTCAGTGCATCCATGTAAGAGCTAACAAACTCATTTAATTGCCATTTAACCTGTGTGTGTCACATTGTGTGTCTGTAACAAGGCCAAACATTCAAGGGTATGTAAACTTTTAATCAGGGCCATTTGGGTGATTTCTGTTATCATTATGATTTAAAAAGGAGCCAAACAATTATGTGATAATAAAAAGCTTCATATGATCACTATCCTTCAATAAGAGAATTTTTTTTTTTCATGATCAGTCATGTTTTCAAAATTAACGCCAACATTTAAAAATTTCTGCCAGGGTATGCAAACTTTTGAGCACAACTGTATATATATATATATATATATATATATATATATATAGTAAAAAATATACAGTGAAGGGATTTGAGAGTTATGATGGTGTTAATAGGAAGCCCAAAACTCCAATTATATTGAAGAATTAAAATACTAACTAAACCTTTTTCATTAAAGAGCAAGCTATCTCTACTTTGATGTTGACTGTCCCAACATGACCAGTTGTTTATTTAGAAGGCTGACAGAGGCTTTAACATGCAATTCAATTAATTTAGTGAACTGAACATGCTCTTTCTGCTAACTTCTCCTCACTGTGAGAATTAATTAATAGACCAGACCAGTTAGGGGGATCTTGATTTGAAATTTCTGCCTCCAGATAGCAGCATTCAAGGTATATTTTGTTACAGTAAATTAGATTTTTTAACTAACAACCCATTGCAAATATCCTTATTTAAAGAGCAAATTTTCACTTCTATCTCAATTATAGTGTGTATTTTTAAGTAAGGGCTTCCATAAAACTTGCCCTTTGAGAGCTATTATTATGCATCTATTTTCTAGATCAGTGAACAACAAGTGACCTAGAGCCCTAGTTACATAGTTACATAGTAATTGAGGTTGAAAAAAGACTTTCAGTCCATCAAGTTCAAACTTTTAAGATCTCCTCTGATCTGCAATATGCGTATTAGTTATTAATTAATTAGTTGTTAATGAATTATTAATAGTATAGTATTTGAGGATGAATAAAGAGTTAGTCCATCAAGTTCAACCTTTTTAGATCTCTCTTGATCTTTTTAATATGTGGACTATTTGTTATTAATTGTTAATTGATCAAGAGGAAGTCAAACAGAGAAAAAAAAAAAAACATTGAAACTTTGCCAATTGTCTCACAAGAAAAAAAAAAGCAAAATTCCTTCCTGACCCCAGAAACTGGCGATCAAATTTCTCCCTGGATCAATATTCCTTCGCTAGTTATCTAGGATAGCCTTGAATGCCCTCTTTATTCAAAAATATATCTAACCCCTTTTTGAAGTTGTCTATTGAATTCACTGTCACTGCCTCCTTTGGTAGAGAGTTCCACAGTTTAACCACCCTAACTGTGAAGAACCCTTTTCTTTGTTTAAGGTGAAATAATTTTTCCTCTAACCTCAAAGGATGTCCTCTTGCTACAAAAAGTTAACTTGACAAAGCCTTATATTGACCCTGGATGTATTTAAATAACGTAATCATGTCCCCTCGTAGACGCCTTTTTTCTAGCGAAAATAAGTTTCATTCTGTTAGTCTTTCTTCATAACTTAGCCCCTCCATTCCCCTTATTAGTTTTGTTGCCCTTCTCTGTATTTTTTCCAACTCTTTATGAAGTGGTGCCCAAAATTGTACTCCATATTCCAAATGAGGGCGTACTAGGGATTTGTATAGTTGTAGAATTATATTTGCTTCCCTTGCTTCTGTACCCTTCTTAATACATGCTAATATTTTACTTGCCTTTGCAGCTGCTGCTTGGCATTGAGCAATGCTACCTAGGTGGTTGTCCACTAGTACTCCCAAATCCCTTTCAATATCTGATACCCCTAGATTTGCTCAATTAAGATTTTAAATTGCATGGCTATTTTTCCTTCCCAAATGCATAACCTTACATTTATTTGTATTAAATCTCATCTGAAATTTAGCCGCCCATTTCTCTAATTTATGCAAATCCCTTAGTAGGGAAAGTACATCATAATCTGATTTAATTACCTTGCACAACTTAGTGTCATCAGCAAAAATGGAGACACTACTTTTGAGTCCTACTTCTACGTCATTAATAAATATGTTAAAAAGGAGAGGACCTAATACTGAACCTTGAGGAACCCCACTTACCACATTAGTCCAATCGGAGTATGTTCCATTTACAACAAACCTTTGCTTCCAGTCTTTTAGCCAGCTCTCAATCCATGGGCAGATATTAACTGTACTTTCTGTATCCCTTAGCTTGCTCAAAAGTCTCCCATAAGGCACTGTATCAAAAACCTTTGCAAAATCCAAAAAGACTACATCTACTGAGTTGCCCTGATCCAAGTTCCTACTAGCCTCCTCAAAGAAACTAATTAGATTGGTCTTACATGACCTATTCTTCATAAATCTGTGTTGACTGCTACCTATGATCTTGTTCAAATAGACATATTCTTGTATTCTGTCCCTTACTAACCCTTCTAAAAGCTTCTCAAATACAGATGTGAGGCTCACTGGTCTATAATTCCCCGGATTTGCTCTTGCTCCCTTCTTAAATATAGGTATCACCTCTGCTTTTCTCCCGTCATTTGGTAGAGACCCTGTAGAGAGTCTTGAAAGATTAGATAAAATGGTTTGGCTATTACAGAACCCAGCTCCCTCAGTACCCTTGGATGTATTCCATCAGGACCTGGGGCTTTATTAACATTTATTTTCTCCAATCTCTTTTGGATTTCTTCCTGCGTTAACCAATTATTTAGTGGTACCTCCCTTGTGTATACCGACGAAAAGAACCTATTTAACTCATCTGCCTTTTCCTGGTCACTAATTATCAGATGGCCTGTGTCACATTGTAATATTACTATAGCTTCCTTCCTCGCCTTCTTCCCATTAATATATTTAAAAAATATTTTAGGGTTAGTCTTACTTTCCTTTGCAACTGACTTCTCATTTTCTATTTTAGCCAGTCTAATAGCCCTTTTGCAAGCCTTGTTGATTTCCTTATAGTCACATAAAGCTGCCTCTGTTCCCTCCTTCTTGTACAATTTAAATGCATGTTTCTTTTTCCTCATCATGATCTTTAAGTCATTGATTTAGTCCTATTATTATTTATTATTATTATTATCTTTTATTTGTATCGCGCCAACATATTCCGTAGCACTGTACAGGGGATAAGAACAAGGGAAATACACGTTTAACAAAATTCAAAAGTTGAAGATCCCTGTTTTGAGCTTAGAATATTAGCAGAAAGTGCTTTATCCCAAAGCACCCTACAAGACTGGAAACTCGCTACTTACAATCTAAAGGGAATTAAAGGGCAGAGAACTGGGGAAGAGTAACAAATACGGAATAGCAAGGGCCAGGAAGCAAGTGAAAGATAGAAAGAGTTTTATTTTAGAGGGAGAGGGGAGGAATCTGAGGTGAAAGACTAGTATGTTGGCTGACCCCTAGTGTTGAGATGATATATCTGCAAGTAGGAAGTCAGGTGTTTTCTATGGCTCTATGATTTTAATCTGAGTTAGGGTGGGTGGGGGAGGGAGGAAGGGCAATTCTGAGTGTCTCACAGATGAAGTAGGCCTTAAACTAGAGTGAATTTGCACTGCTGAGGTGTTGTTGTGAATGCAATTCTGAGTGTCTCACAGATGAAGTAGGCCTTAAACCAGAGTGAATTTGCACTGAAAGAAAGAGAGAGAATGGATTGGGGTCAGACAGTACAGGAAGATAGGGGAGTTAGGAAGGAATGTGAGAGAGACCATAGAATGAAGGTATTTGAGGAGGGGGGAGGAAATTTGAGGTAATTATGCCAGCCATAAATGGGGGAAGGATGGGGGGAAGGTGGGGACGGCAAAGCAGGGTATAGGAAACAGTTAAAAATTGAAAACAAAAAGTCAGAATATTTCTATCTGCCAAGATATAATAACATGCATACAGTAGTGATATTAATAAACATATTGGCTCCAGGGATGGCACAGTTTCCATAGTCTTCTCCATACCTGCTGAGGTGTTGTTGTGAATGCAATTCTGAGTGTCTCACAGATGAAGTAGGCCTTAAACCAGAGTGAATTTGCACTGCTGAGGTGTTGTTGTGAATGCAATTCTGAGTGTCTCACAGATGAAGTAGGCCTTAAACCAGAGTGAATTTGCACTGCTGAGGTGTTGTTGTGAATGCAATTCTGAGTGTCTCACAGATGAAGTAGGCCTTAAACCAGAGTGAATTTGCACTGAAAGAAAGAGAGAGAATGGATTGGGGTCAGACAGTACAGGAAGATAGGGGAGTTAGGAAGGAATGGTACATGCCGATGAGATTGTTTATTTAGTAAGGATTTGAATGTTGTCCATTTATTTTCAGTATTTTTCCCTGTAAGTTCTTTGTCCCAGTCTATATATAGTATTGCTGCCCTTAGTCCATTAAAGTTAGCCTTTTTTAAATTTATAGTTTTTGTTGGCCCCTTACAACCCTGTTTTTTGTATTCAAACTCAAATTAGACTGTGTTATGATCACTGTTCCCTTAAGGGTTCCCCGATTTTAACATTTGATATTATATCAATATTACTTGTGATGACTAAATCCAAGATGGCCACATTTTTAGTAGGTTCTTGTATTACTTGGGCCAGATAATGATCCCTGAGTGTACTCACGAACCTGCTCCCCTTAGCTGACCTGCTGGTCTCATTTATCCAGTTTATTTCAGGGTAATTAAAGTTTCCCATTATTAAAACTTGCCCATGCTTAGCTGCATTTCAACAATAATTGTATTTCCTCACTTTCAAATATATTTGGGGGTTTATAGCATACTCCCACCAATATGCGTTTAGAATTAGCTCAATCCACAAAGATTCAATGTTGCTGTTAGTTCCAGCATTAACTGGATTAAATTCCAAGCCTGTAACGGCACCGGTACACCCGCAAAGCCTGTGGGCTTGAAATTCTGCCGAGTTACAGAGCTATTACATTCAACCTTGCCGCGACCAACGGGCCATAGACAAAAGCCCGTAAACCCTTTCTGAGCACACAAGCTGTTAAGGGGCTGGCCGACATGCAATCTCCTGTTACCATCCAATCACGGTATAACGTAATGCGACACAGCGTCTCTCAGCAAATAGAAAACGGTTTACCCGCAGATGATTGACAGAGGGAGATTAGAAATTTGCGTTCCACCCGCTCATGCGTTGACTGTGTTGTATTTTCTGACCAAGTAGCACGCAGGTCCCAGAGTTGGTGTTTTTTTAAAGAGAGAGAGAGTAGTAATTTGCGGTATTGCTCATTTATCTTCTATTATTTACGATTTTACACTTAATCCTTGATTAAATATTTTTACAGATTACACATAATTGAAATACACATAATTTAAAGAACACACATAGAGACTGTCACAATCCACTTCCTAAGCGTCTGGCCAAGCCGCCTGCTACGCCTATTCCCCAGATCTGACTTTAGAGTTCTTTTCTACCTCCTACAGAAAGCACCTGTATCCACTGGACCTCTCTGTCTCCTGAACAGTGGATATCACTGGCAGTCAGGAGCTCTTCAATAAAACAGTCTCTACACCATGTTTATGTAGAAAGCACCACTTCTTTATTTTTACACAAGTATTTAAACAACTCACAAAACCAGTACAGGGAGTGGCTACCCCCTTGTCCAACCCTCATCTTCCTCTTGGCCAATGGGGTAATCTCCAGAGTGACTTGATTACCTCTGGCCAATGGACTAGAGGTAAGCTCTGGGAACTTCCAGACCCCTCCCATGGGCCGCCCACTAGGTGTGGCTACCTAATTTAGTTGGTCTCTGGCTCTCAAGGGAGAAACATATATGTGCTCCTGTACTATGACCCTGATATTGGGCTGAAGACCCCATGGGGCTACGGTGCCTCAATGTCTGTACAGACCCTTTTGTTCTGGCCTTGCTATCACTTCAAGTGTTTAGGTGATAGCTGGAAGGCAGATGGGTGATCTACTCAGGTTACTGAATCAGAAGGCAATATGGATGACTGCCCACAACATGGCTCCCACATTACAATACAACACATTTACAGACAATACCACTACAACAGTTCTCCCTTTCCCACATGTTATGAGTTGAGGCAGTACTTCTCACGTCAGTCCACTTAATGCGTTATGACGACTTTATTAGTGGTGACGTGGTAAACTGCCTCTTCTCTGAATGCATAACAATAACAGTGGGACTTTGCCCATAATATATAACATTATAACAGTGGCTCTGGGAGCCCAAAACCTTCTGTTCAATAACATGTGGCAGATAACAGTTCCAATCCAAGATGGCCCCTGGCTGATTCATGACAGAGACACATAGAGCTAGGTCACTCCATACATACACCCCCATCCCCCACACCCCATCCCTCAACAATTATTAAATACAAATAATACACACATTTTTAGTTTCCATCATATACTTACAGTGACATTTATTTTTATTTAGAGGAGAGAGAAGGGTAGAGGAGTGAGAGGTGGGGAGGAGGAGAGGCGAGGAGAAGAGAGAGGAGATAGGTGGCCCTGGGGAGTAGTGGAGAGGAGTGTAGGAGAGGAGTGGTGGAGAGGAGGATGAGGTTGGGAGTGGCAGAGGAGAGGAGGAGGAACAGGAGGAGGAGGAGCAGGAGGAGAAGCAGGAGAGTGTAGAGGAGGAGGTGGGTGGTGGCAGGGTGGCCCTAGCACCAGGCACACATAGAAGAGGGACAGAGGGGGAGGGCCTGGTCCCAGGGGGCTAGTAGTTTTGGGAGGGACAGACCTTAGGGACAGGTCAGAGAGGTAAGGATCCCCGTCCACAGTCAGGAGGACAAGAAGCTAAGCTCAAGCCCAGAGCCTGCAATTACATGCACCAGGAGAATGTGGTCCTCCTTGGTGCTATGCATGGCTGTCCCATGATTCTTGCAGTGGCGAGGGAAGTAAGGCCAAGGCCTAGGGTTCAGGCATGGAAGGAGGTAGCGGCTGAAGTTACAGCAGTGGGCACAGCGCCAAGGGATGTGAGTTCCGTCAAGCACCGTTTTGACAACATCGGGTCCAAGGTGAGGAGGATGATGGCCAAGGAAGACAAGAACATGACTGTGAGCTATAATGAATGGGAGAGGGTTGTCAAGGACCTTCTGAGATGGGTGCCTGCCACTGGAGGTTCAGGCCTGGTGGCCCAGAAGGACCCTGCCTCCATGTCAGGTGAATATCACATATACCAACATGTCACCACATGTACTTCACACACACTACATGATGACCAACAAGGACACTGACATGTCAGCTCTATGGAATTAACAAGGGATAGATGGATGCTTCATTAAATCCATGAAGCTGAAAAATCACTTGGGTACAACAACAGTAATCAACCAATAGAGAGTCCATTTATTGGTGTGCCCACTGCAGCCTATAGAGTTATAGAACGAAGCTGGAAACAAGATAGCGCTATGAGACAAGAACGATCACAACTAACTACCAAAGGAAAGATCATATCTAGCAAATGATAGCTAATCTGAGTTGCAATTAGGAGAATCATCCAGGTTGAAGCCTAGATGTCAGATAGATGCACAAAAAACAATGTATTGTTCATCATACTAATGACATATACCTTTCTTTTCTATCGTTCAGCATCAAGGAGGTCTAGGTCCAGTGGCGAGCCAGAGGTGGGGGCCTCGGCTCCATCAGAGCAGGATGTGGAGGAAGAAGTTCCCACCCAGCAGGAACTGGTGCAGGGGGAGAGAAATGGAGCCAAGGAGAAGATAATATTGCTAGTGGGGTCACCATCTAAACCACCGACACCACCACCAGGATTCGACCCCACTATCCCCCTCCTCCAGAGACTGAGGCTATAACCAGGGCCCTCCCACTGGAGTGATCACAGTAACCAGCCACCCCCTCCCCCCAAACCCACAGCAGTGCGCTCGACTGGCCGTCAACACCACCACCATTGCCGGGCCCAATAATACCACCACCACCCATTTTTCAACAGACTCCACCTGGGCCCCAGAAACTCCCCACACACAGCCACCTCCTCACTAGCCCATGCCATCTCCGCCAATCATGAGCTAAGTGATGGTGGTGATGGGGCTTGGGTACCTGAATGAAGCTGTGAGCTATACCATGTGGGGCCACTGTGGGGGGGCAGGTCAAACAGACAAATCACAGTCCACTAGAGAAGTAACTGACAACCCACTCCAGTATCTTTGGCATGCAAACCTTGTGGAACAGCACAGGCAGAGACCTAGCTAAAATGTGCTGCAGTCCATAGGGTCACAGAGAGTCGGACACGACTGAAGGACTGAACAACAAAAAGTTAAATGCTCCCCATGTACTTGATATATGTGATATGGCGATGTAATTTGGCCACTATTTGTTTTCCCAATGTAGATGTGATGAGCGACATGTATATGCAATCATATATATATATTCCAGGGTACAAATTAGAGCCTCTGTGAGTGATAAAGGGTTAATATGGCAGGCAGTTTCATGTTTTGTGTTGCAATTTAATCAGGTAGTGTGTCTTTAATTGCTTTATGCATGTTGCAGCATGGCTTTTCATATTGGCATATGCATGTTCATTCCAACATATGATGAAATAAAATATTTTTTTAAATACCTATTTTGTATTTGGGGATTGTTGTGCAAGTAATTGTAATGCATTTCCATGCTTCCCCATATCTAAAGTCCACAGGTGTGTTTCTATTGTCTTTTACAGTATTGAGAACTTGTCTGTAAATATTTTTGCCTCCATTTGCGGGTTACGGGTTTGAATGCCAGTGCGTCTTTGGGGATTTGTAGCAATTTAATAGCGATTTTCGAATGTAACATTTACGGGTTTGACAGATCAAAGGCTTTGTGGCAACGGAGTTCCGATTTCAACATCCCGTAGGGTTTTTCCTGTAACTTGCATGTGTTCTAGAGACATTTCCCAGATGGTCTCCAGTCTGTTTGCTGGAGTAGAAGCTTGTCCTTCTTCATCAGTATATCAACATCATCTATTTTATTTCTCCACAAGTAGCCAATTTCTCCAAAATGACATATACATCTATTATTAATTTATCAATGCAATGATAATTAAAGCCATTTCATGAAGGCAAAAATAACAATTCAGTGCTTTAATACATAAACAAATATGTTTCTCTGTACAATTAGGTAAGTAGGAACTGAACTACACAATATGTAATATAAAATATTGCATTCTTTGATAAATCTGAGAGGCATGAGAATTGACAAGAAAACAAATGAAAATAAGAACACAGGAAACATAAATCTTTTTGAGGACATTAATGCTTTTGAAGCACTAGACATACTGGAGATTATATAAACGGCAGCGACTGTGCTTTATTAAAAATACTCCTGTACCACTGAAGAAAATGAAGTCAAACATATTAGATTGTAGTAATGGAACTTCAGCAATGCAATTAATAAGCGCCAATTGAAGAACACTGAATATTGTACTTAAAGTGACACAATAATTATTTTATTCAAAAAATGTACAATGTTTAAAAATAAACAAAATTGCACTTGGTTGCAATTAAAAATTCTATGTATAAGTCCCTTAAAATTTATATAAAAGTTCATTTATAAATTAACAGAAATCTCCACCTTCTGAGCTAATACATTTAGAAATGGCAATTAAGACTAGCAATAAGGGTTGATAAATAATATAAGCATGCCCAACTGGTATAAATATAAGACAGAGTTAAAGATTCACAGCCCCATTAAACTAGAGCTCCGTAAGTGCAACGTGAAGCTCACAACGGCTGCAGGGCTTGAAATTTGGCAGAGTTACTGTGCTATTAAATTAGAGCGGGCTGCGAGTTACAAGCTTGAGACGCAAGCCCATAAGCCAGTTGGATTTGCTGTTGGATTAAGCAAACCTGTAGTTACGGGTTTAGATGGAGCCAATGGAAACAGAGATTGTCATCATTACGTCACTAGAAAATGGAGGTTGGATTTCAAAGTCCTACAGGCTTCAATTAAGAGTTACGATCGGACCCACATTCCAGTCATAGCGCAATATTAATAAATACGCAAATATGATATTCTATGGCATGCGAGTTCCATCATATGTATTAACACATTGATTGCCGGGATTGATATAACACAACATTTTTTACATGAAATAAAGTATTTTATTGGGGTGATTTGTGAGCTTGAGAATGTTGTACTATTATTTCTAAGACCTAACATCACTTTCACTTTTAATATAAGTACAGTAATGTGATTTTATCCACAGTTAAAGTGCTACATATTGGACTTTTCCCCCCTTGCAAGTCCTCTCCAGCACTCGTTGGGCTTTGGGCTACATTTGCGTGTTACGGGCTTGCTCGCGAGTGACTTTGCTGCTATTTTATAGCATGATTGGAATTGTAGCAGTTACAGGCTTGACGGATTAAAGGATTTGCGGCCGCAAAGTTCAAAGTTGCTCATCCCGTAGGCTTTTATCACAGCAAACCCGCAGATCGGCATCGGCCTGCTTTACGGGGCTAATTTAATAGCCATAGGTTCTACTTTCTACAATATGAGCTACGGTTTTACATGTAGCCCAAATTTAATGTGGCTGCCAATATCTCTGTTACTATTGGCATTTTTGTTATCTTTTTATCATTGCCACTGCAATCTTAATTAATTGCTTTTGATAAAAACAGAGAGTGTTCCTTCAGTTAATCTATAAATAAAGTCTAACTCTAGTTTTAATGTCTTTCTACTTAGTATAGACTGCAAAGTTCCAAAGATAGGTAATTACAAGTGATTTATTAAATGAATATCATTTAAAAAAAGCTTTTCACTACAATATTGAAATTTGCCATTTTGAGCTGTCAGTCAGCTCCTCCGATTATCAAGATTCTTATCTTTGTCAATGAGATAATTGTCAATAATTACTGATAAGGCCCTAAGGCACTGGATTCCGTTTTCTTAACTGCAGTCCACTGTGCAGAAAGAGACTAGGCACGCTCACTGTGCAGACAACTACAAGCAAACAATTAACTCAATGTCTCAAGGACAAATTTTAGTGATAGGTTACTATAAGAAAATATATTTGCTAGTAACACAATTTATACAGTATTTTTAATTACCTGTAGATTTAAACATTACTATATTTACAATATCCCTTGTGTCACTTTAATTACAACCAATTGAAATATGTATATTTTTCTGTACTTTTAATTTATTTTATACTGCAACCTTTTCTGTGTCACTTTCACAGATACACAAAGTAAAAGGCCATGAGCATAGATTTCAATTTATCATTATTTAAGTTAAAGGGAATATTGTGTATATTTTATTCCTAACCTATAAGAAAAGTTAGAGTACATAACAGTAATCATCAATCAGAGTAGATGTTTTTAAAGTTTTTGTGTATCTTATGCTATGTGACACATGATTTACCTGCATCTGGTACTGAAGGGTGAAAAAGTGTATAACGAGGTATGGGGTGTACGCAGGGCTGGATCAACCATTAAGCAAAATAAGCACATGTTTAGGGCATCAAGGGAAGGGGCGCCACAGAAATGTTCTATTGCTGGATTTACTATCGACCATATGGTGCAAAACTGCAATTGGTGCAGCTGAATCAGGTTCAACAATAAGGAACTCCCACAATAAATGAAAAAAAAAACATACATATATATACGGTAATACAAAAAATAATAAAATAGTAATAACAGATGTTAATGATATACATTGTAATGGTTTATTATTGTTTATATTTTGAATTATATATATATATGGAGGCACCTA
Source organism: Discoglossus pictus (assembly GCA_027410445.1). Classification (NCBI taxonomy): domain Eukaryota; kingdom Metazoa; phylum Chordata; class Amphibia; order Anura; family Alytidae; genus Discoglossus; species Discoglossus pictus. The sequence goes on from CM050166.1 coordinate 90,219,143, forward strand.
AATCTAACGTAACTAAAGTAGATGCTTCCTCATTTTAAATGACCCAGAATGAATGGGTAGAGTATATACAGCCTTATTAAATTGTGATTTGGCCAATTGAATAGGGCTCTATATAAGCACATAGCATCTTTTTTTTACAGATTTTTTCGTTAGTGAACTTCTACCAAAAAGCAAGGTCTTCACTAACTAAAAACTTCTGTAAAATAAATATGCTATGTGCTTATATAAAGCCCTATTCAATTGGCCAAATCACAATTTAATAAAGCTGTTAAACTGCAAAATCACAAGTTCATCAGGTGAACTGAAGGGTGCAGAGTAACATGTATACATTAATCCTAATGTCACCAGAATCAGCAGGCAAACCCATTAAGCTATGAAGGGTAGGTTAGTTACTGGACCTAATACCTTTCAAACATGGTGGTTTAGCCTTCTTCAGCTAACTAAGAAGAATAGTGTTGTGGCATTATCACATATATAGTTGTGAGCGTACGAGTCGTTGCTCACGCTTGCGGGCTCGCGAAGCGAGCCGCGGCCCTCGCGTAGCGAGCCGCGGGCCTCGCGAAGCGAGGGCCGCGGCTCGCGCAGCGAGCCGCTGCCCTCGCGTAGCGAGGTCACTGGGCAAGGGCCTCAGTTGCTGGCATGGAGCGCCGAAGGCGCTCCATGCCAGCAACTGAGGCCCCTCGCGAAGCGAGGGCCTCAGTTGCTGGCGAGGTCACTGGGCACGGGTCTCAGTTGCTGGCATGGAGCGCCGAAGGCGCTCCATGTCAGCAACTGAGGCCCCTCGCGAAGCGAGGGCCTTAGTTGCTGGCGAGGTCACTGGGCAAGGGCCTCAGTTGCTGGCATGGAGCGCCGAAGGCGCTCCATGCCAGCAACTGAGGCCCCTCGCGAAGCGAGGGACTCAGTTGCTGGCGAGGTCACTGGGCAAGGGCCTCAAACCCTCGCAAAATTCACGTCGCTACTCAAAAAACACGACACACAAATTACGACACTCGCTAAATTTTACGAGGCACGCAAACAACGTACGAAACACGTTACCACACATTACGACCTCGCAAACATCGGACGCAACACGCCGACATACAAACATTTAAAACACAATACATACACACAGCACATACATAAAAAACTTACCTACACCAAGAGGGAGCACCCAGGACCTCAAAAATGCAACTTACACCTCGATTTTACTCGAAATAAAACAGTTTAGAGACTAAAAAAAAAACGAAGCGAGAGAAAAAATGGCCGCCGAACAAAACAAAAACGAGGCTACAGCACTCTAAACTCGCAAAACACCACAAGAAACTCGCAAAACACCACAAAACACCTACGGATATTCCGATACAGACCTATACCACACATTACTCGCCATTTTACACCAATGCGGAAGTACACGACTACGCTAACGGTTTGGTCTCGCGCACGCACAGTGTTACACTGCACACATTCAGCATGCTTATACAGCAGCTCCACACCACTAATGCTGCAGCAACATCAACACAGATTGCCAGCTCTTCATCACAATGCTTCAAAATAGGTACACTATATTCATTTACTATTTTAGCTACCTTACAATTTCATTGCCGTCATTTTTTGACGGGCAATTCGCTAGTAAAAAATATATATAAGTGTAAGGGGTATTTAAAATGATTAACACCCTTGTCTGAAGCTTTCTACAGGACCGTGAACTTTTGCTGTAAACATCTGCCTCCATCTTGTGACAATGGTTATGCAGACCAGCAGCCCTATTAAATTCAGGTTATGTGTTACGCCGTAGCTCGTAATGTAGAAATTAAGGCTTACTGCTAAAAAATTAGCAGAGCAAATCAGGCCACTGCCAATATGCGGGGTTGCTGCGAAAAAATCCTACGGGATGAACAACGTTGAACTTTGCGGCCGTAAATCCATGATCTGTTAAGCCTGTAACCACTACTATTCCAATTATACTATTAAATTGCAACAAAGTCACTCGCGAGAAAGCCTGTACCATGCAAATGGAGCCCAAAGCTCTACGAGTGCTGGAGAGGACCCGCAAGGGGGGTAAAGCCATAGCACTTTAACTGCAAATAAAAGCACACTACTGTACTAATATTAAAAGGGAAAGTGATGTTAGGTGTTAGAATTAATAGCACTACATTCTCAAGCCCGCAAAACGGCCCAGAAAAATACTTTATTTCATGTAAAATGTTTGTGTTATATCGATCCCGGCATTCAATGTGTTAATACATACTGTAACTCGCATGTGATAGAATATCATATTTACAGCTTTATTAATATTGCATTATAACTAGAATGTGGGTCCGATCATAAATCGTAATTGAACCCTGCAAGACTTTGAAATCCAACCGCCATTTTTCGGTGACGGAATTATAACACTGTCTGTTTCCATTGGCGCCATCTAAACCCGTAACTATGGGTTTGACTAATTGATTACGTTCAAGCCCACAAATACGACGGCCGATGAATGGTTTACGGGTTTGCGTCTCCAGCTCGTAGCTAGCAACCCGTTCTAATTTAATAGCACAGTAACTCAGCCAGATTTCAAGCCTGCAGTCATTGCGGGCTTCACATTGAAGTTACTGGCTTTGAATTCAATAGGGCTGCAGGTTTCCCAACAGAAAGGGAAATGTGGATATACATTGTATTGCTGATTTTTGTTTAAGCTGCACCTGAACATAATAATAAACTTTTATTATTTCCAACTTGTGTATGTTTATTTCCATCATATGTATAGGGGGATCCAATGAACAAAATTATGAGGACATTCTGCTCATCTATTATTTGTGGTGATACATAAGTAATACATCTTCTGGTCCTTCCTAAATTTGGTAACAAACTATGCTACCTATACTGTTAGCTTTCCTAAGCTGCTTCTTATGTTGTAATCTTCATTGGTAATTGTTCCAAACATAAATACTTCTAAGAATGTATATTATCCATAATGCCTTTTCGTTCTGTGTACTATATAACAGTTTAATACTCTAGCATGTTAAAAATAAAAACAATGATTATAGAATCATTTATGTCACAAAAATGAACACATTGATTTAAAATGACTCCACTGGTATTTATTAGCACTACACAGTGAAATATGAAGTATTACAACTGGCGTCTTTGCTTCTATTGTTGCATAACATGAAATAGTGATGCATCCTGTTGCTGTATAATTATAGGACACCAAGCTTAGTCCCTGATCAAATACAAATGTGAACATAGCAGCAGTGCCCTAATGACTAAGGTGAAGCTCCTTCTCCAGCACTGCAATTGTACTTCACTAACATTAGCAATACGATAGTTCGGGTGATATAACGGACAGCCATTATAAAACCAATGTTCACTAGAAAGAAACATATAATGTCATATTGATATTATAATTTATGAATTATTTTTGCAGTTTAGGATGCACTAGTGCTTTTTTACTGTATATACTCAGTATTGGGTATATGTTAGAAAATATATCATATAAAAACCAAATACATTTTAGAGAGAAAAATCATTGACTGCTTTATAAAGCCATCAATAATACAATGGTGGAACTAACATCAACTTCAATTAATCAATGCCTGTCATTGAGATATAGTAAGATTCTATGAATTAAATAGACCATTTAAAGTTAAACCTTTGGATTTCAAGGGATTAAGCAGTTTGAACTTCCAATACCTTGCCAACTGTAGACCTCACTTTAACCTAATCTGAACCTGTCATTACTATTAATAGACAAAAGCTTACCCTTCTGCTTTGTAGCTCCCCATGCTTTCTATTTTATAAAGACCTATGCAATGTGTATATCTAATATTTGCAAGCAGAAGCTGGGAGATAAGCCTCCTTTCTATGTATATCATACAGTAACAGCTAGCATTGTTTATGTATTTCTGCAGAACTATTGTGATTATGTCGACTCAATTCAGAAATCAATCTATTATCCGTAAATTATTGAAACAGAAATAGTAAGCTTTTTAAATAGTGTCCACACAGTGGAAATATTGACATATGTTATATTGTGAGGCATACAACATATCAGGAAAAAATCAGAACAGCCATTGCATTTACAATTCTAACATGTTTTTTGGTAAAATATAATTGATAAAATATATAATACCAATACTATTTTAGATTATTGCTTATTCATATTGTAGTTAATGCAAAAAAGGTTGCCATTAAAAAAAATATATATTTTTCTCTACTTATGTAAAATTTTAATAAAGATAATATGCTATGAATGTATTCTTTTACTTTATTGAAAAAGACAATATGTAATTTTTTTTAAAAACACAATAAGCAATATAAAAAACATCATGTACATTAGTGATACATGATACTATAATTAATAACCAGTATTTTCCTTTTATTCAGAAAACCAGCTGCTTCTAGCTGATAAGATGCATAGAATTGAAACTGACTCAATAATTCTAATTTTGTAAGAAACTGAATGAAAGCAAAGAAGTAAAATTGTGGCTTTAAATGAACTGTATAATGAACTGTGAGCACTGAAATTGCAATAATGGGAATATTTTACAATTTCTGTCCATTATCCTAAAGAGGTAGTATCACATATGTTTGAAGATTGACCCAATTGCCCTTCAGTGCCATAGTTTATATCAGTACAAGAAAGATGCATAGAATTTTTACTCAGAAAATATTTAGTCTATTAAATTGAGTTATGCATAGATACAATTACACTGATCTCGAAATTCAAATACTTTTAAAATGTTCCTTTTTTATCAGATGCAAAATGTATTGCATTTTATTTTGCATATTATATGCAGAGGTTTTCCCAGAAAAAGACAACCATTATTTTGCTTTATAATTACAGATTGTATTTTGGTGAATGTAAAAATATCATTAAATTGTGTAATTTGTGATCATTATAAAAATTAACCAATCAAAAAAAAATATACAAAATAAAAAATGGGAAAATCCATTCATATAACAATTCTCTGCTCTTGCTTCAAACTACAACTCAGATTACTGATTTGCCAGACCCCCGTCTTGAAAGTCCATTACATGCATCTGTGAAATGTTTTACCCCTTTAAAAATAGAATTCAGTAACAGCAGGAAAGTTTTGATCTATGGGATTAAAAAGAATCATGAGTGAAAATAGATTCAAATCCTTACACGTTAGGGTGCCATACAAGAAAAAAAATATATAACTTAACAGCTGATTTATTCTGAGTGGGTTGTATTTCTCTCTTGGTGGGATATTCAAAGCTTCAATTCCTGTTTTTGCAGTCACTGTATGAGTAGTGTATCATTTTTCATAGGAGATCTGTGCTTAGGAAAAGCTTTATAAGAGGACTTTATTAAGCATGTTATTGAAATCTTGTGCAAAATGCAGTTTTGTATTTAAACTGATCTACAATCCTTAATTGTACAATAACATGCATAGAATTTATATTCATTGATAATAAAGGGTATTTAAAGAACCAAAGATGCCACATATATCCATTTGTAAAAGGTCATCTGTGACAATACTGTACACATGATATATCACATACATATAAAAAAAAATAATGCGGAAAAGCTACCACAGTGTTTAGAAATGCATAGTGTTCCTATAAAAATCAATAGGAAAACATAAAGTTAATAACATGAAAAATTCACATTTGCTTAAATTAAAATATTAGTCTAAACTAACACTTAAACTAAATGTGTATTTCATACAGTAATGCAGTTAGCTTAAATACAAACAGAAAATATATTAGTTTTTTTTTCACTGATGGCAATAATGCCTCAGAATAAACAAGACATATTTAAAATGAACCCTTTTATATCCAAACTTAACAGCAATGATTTATTTCTAAATACATATTAAAATAAAAGCAAATGTAAACCTAAATATATATTACAGTCACACTAAGTTTAGTAAAACTAAATTATAATTTATTTAAGCAATTCTTAGGGGAAATCTAAAATATACATTTTGTTTATTCCAATCCAACCAAAGAAAAAAAAAAAAAAATATATATATATATATATATATATAGACAGATATATATACAGTATATATATATATATATATATATATATATATATATATATATATATATATATATATATATTCACTATGGGGGATGTGTATAACATATAGACACATAAGTATACATAACCATGAACATAGTCATGACAAACCATGAAGATGTACCTCATCTATAAATGTAATTTCCAATTATTAAATCATCCTTTTTATACCAGTAGATAACCAATAACGGACTATTACTGTTAATACTTCTCTTGTCATTTTTACTTAAATGTGTACCTTTGATTTCTTATACAGAGATAATATTTATTGCTTTAGTTTATAGGTTTTGAATTGTACTGTGTTTTCTTTGGTCATTTAATGCACTATTGTCACTAATCTCATATAAATCAAAGCTATTTCTATTTACCAAGGTACAGCTAATGCTGTACCTTGGTAAATCGGATTGAGCACAGCACAAATATGTAGTTTTCACTCAAATAAAACATTGTAGGTGTATAGATTATCAAACTTTTGAATGTGTTTTTAGTTTCCATGACTTGGTTATATAATTTTATTATTATTATTAATTATTGATTATTATTATTATATGTACAGCTAATGCTGCACATAGCAGTGTACCATTATTTATAGTTAATGAAATGTGTCCATTTCTCAAATATATCAATCAGATCAATGAATATATTGATGTAATAATAATGTACGTATTTACTGTAAACCTCTTGGTAAATAACATCTTTATATTTTCAAGCCTCGTTAGCATAGGCCTGTTGTGCAGAAAATAATTAAAAATAACTAATAATTAAAGCAATATTTCTCTTGTAGAAAACACAAATAGTCTGTGCAATCAGGTAGAAAACAGTGAATGCAATTTGTATATGAATATGTGCTGTGAGAGTGGGAGGGGACGAGCAGGATGCTTATATGACATTTAAATTAGATTTTTCACAGTTATTGATTTAAATCTGTAGATCTGATTGCACAAATATGTAGTTTTCATTCAAATGAAACATTGTACCAAACTTTTGAATGTGTTTTTAGTTGCCATGGCTTGTTTATATAATTATTATTATTATTATTATTGTTATTATTATTATATGTTATTTGTAGAATGTCAGCTGATTACATAGAGCTAGCGGTACAATAAATACATGGAATTTGACATTGATTGGTACAGGAGGCGACAAGGGCCCTGTTGTTGTAAGAGTTAACAAACCAGCCTTGTTAGTCTAAGATTGTTTCTAAGTCATATTTTCTGCTTTTTGATATTAGAAGTAAGAATTGTAGTAATTGGTATATTGCTTAATCTCTGTACAACGGCTGATGCTGTAATTGTTCCAAAACACTCACATTTGAGTGATATACACGTCATGCTAACAAATCACCAATGGCTTAATATAATGTGTTCAACAATTTTATTGTTGAAACTGCAGCACTTTACAATATAGGGATGGGGAGAAAGTATATTCATTATGTGCAAAACGATACAGTATACATTCAAACATGTTAAGCTGTTTTTTCTTGGAATTGTATTAATAGTTTGTGGTAGGAAATATCGCTGGCTATGTTGATTTATTACATATATGTTTTAATCAGTATTACACTCTGATTCCTTTAAAGGTTTTTACCCACCATTGTAGTAGGGATTTATGACGCATTCTTCCAGTGGAGAGTTACAGTACATTTTAAAATGCAACTTCTCCATTACTGTCTTGCATAATTATTAAACACTGCAATGAATTAATATCACAACAATATTCTTATTTGCAGTTATTAGGTGCAGACCTTTTTTCCCTTCTATGCTGCAATTTGCCTAAATGCACAGTACAGTTATTCTTATTAGAAAATCATTAATATTGGGTTAAAATTAATTTGCTACTAATAGTTGTGCACAATAATATGCTTAAATGCTGGTAATTAGACCATTAAATAACTATTAAGAAGGAATGCTCAGCATTGTTTTTATCTGGCTGTGAAACAGGCACAGACTGCAGGGGAATGTATGAACACAACACATAAAGCACCAGCCCACTTCTCTGCAGTTATTTCAAAAGAGCTTGCAGATAACACAGCAAATAGTTGCTGTAACTTAGCACTCTGCTACCTTTATTAATATCCAGACAGTGCTGCTTGTAATGACTGCATGCAACAAAAGTCATTGGTGGAGGAGTGGTTACACTATTTGCTGCATATTAGATTGCACATTGGTCAGCACTGACTAACCCTTAGGTGACTGCAGTGTCACTGAGACCGTAATGGCAATTTTTCCAATAACAAATAGCAATCGTAAATGGCACCAAACTGCGTCACAGCCCCTGCATTGCCTAGTTATGGCTATTATTTGAACATTGCAACTCTGCTTTTAAGTAATTAATTTCTTTTTAGGTTAAGGTTTTCGGACATGGGTAATGATGGTTTATCCAATAAAGGTTCTGAGTTTTGCTTATTATTGTTTAATTATATAATTTTGTTGGTGTTAAAGTATATGTTTTTTTTTTTCCTGAAACCTCTTCTTTGGTATCCATATATTATTCATGATTTAAACAGATTATTATCTATTGAATATTATATTAGTAATTCTTGTAGTTTTACACTTTGAATATATGGGGCGAATTATTGAGCATCATTTTGCATTAATGTACATCGAAGAAGACTGCAATGGATATTTCGTATGGGGGAAATGTGCCTCTGCAGCATATCACAACTCATTGTGACTCATTTGATGGCTTAGTAAGAGATTTACTTGACTCCCTTAGACTCACTAAGCTTCAAATTGGCTTTCTTGTCTGTTTTCTATGGGGAAACATTTTGCCGCCCATGCAAAGCTTGGTAAATCTATGGGGCTCAGTGATAAATACATACATATAACCCATGTGAATGCAGCTTTTCTCCACATATCACTGATTATGAATATTGCACTTCTATATGCCATTTTATGCAGTGTTATTTTGCAGACCTCCACTCATTCTGATTATGAGCCTAGTCATATTGGAGACTGAATCTAAGATGTGATTCATACTAGTGCAAGACTAAAGCTGCACTTATTTTAAAATGTTGTGTCTGTGCATATTATATGCATTCACCATACTGAATATTTGAATAAATGTTTTTAAATGTATATATTCCTTAGCTCACCTACACCTTAAAAAGATACATTTACATATCAAGATTTACATCTCTTTTCAAACAATAAAAAGTATATGAGGTTCATGTTTGCTATTTGTATAAAACTTGAGGATACCTAAGGACATCTATTCTTAGAAGTTAATCCAGCTTTTCATTGGATTAATTTCTCAGTGGCTTTCATGAAGCCTGCTGTTCTTTGCACCTGTTCATTGGGGATAAGACATGTGCCAGAGGCTCACACACCTTTTCAGTTATCTTTATATCGTAAATGTTAACGTGGTTCACTTTTATTGGCATATTAAGGAGTGGATCATTAAAACTTCAAAGCACATTATTTTCAGTTCTATGGCCCCAAGAGTCATTGTCTACTGACAATGCTTCATGCAAACATTTTACAATCAGAAACAGCTTTACCTCAATGGGTACACTTATTTTTTTTTCATTTTATTGTATGGAAAGAATGTTTAGGATAGTTCAGTGCTATTTATGTTACTTTAAACTTTTGAATACATTGATGGTGAGTCAGTTGCTGAGAACTAAAACGACTATTACATTTTAAATATTTATGTCCTTACGATTTGGAATATTACATTTAAAATAGTTGTTTCCTTACACTTATAATTAGGTTATTCATTTCAATACAAATTCATTATAAACTTTTTTTAATTTCTAGAAGCAATTGAAAGGGTAACATCTGAGATGTTCTTTAAGAACTTTAAGCTATCATTGATTGTTAAGTCTTTTGTTTTGCCAGCTCAATTCTCTGTCACTAGAGACTACTAAGGAATTCTGCCCAATTCCCTTTAATTAATTACTATTCACTTTGAAGGATAAAGGATTAAATTATTCATTTACATTTTTATTCTAGTTGAGCTTGAAATTATGAGCAGAAAAGGCTGTAAAAATATAGCCGTCAGAATTTAAACTCTGGAAGTTTCAGGTGACAGGTTAAGACAATTGTGCTTTTGTGCAAAAAAACAGTATTCAGGTACAATGAAACTGTTTTTATAATGGTTGCACCCTGTACTTTATCAATGGTGAAACTTAATCAAGTATATGCACATGATATGACGAGCTAACAAACTACAATAAAATGACATTTTTTATAAAAGTATATAAATTCATACAACATCATTGTATTTATTCTTCATTTTCACATCCACAAATACTTCATTAGACAAGAATAAAGCTGGTTATCACATGAAACATTCATTTTTACATAATTTCATTATAGAACCTGTATTTTGTAATATACTGCATGTAAAGGCAGGCGTTATACTTAGAACTATTCTGTAATATGATAAACGTTCAAATGGCAAGCTTTAAAATAATCCGTTCTGCCTAGGTAAAATCTACAAATAGGTAAAAGGTTTATTTTATAAGCAAAATAATCTTTCAAGTATGGTACAGTATAAAAATGCTGTCACACACTGGGTAAGATTCACTAAGTATCACAGGGGCTAAAGTATGATTATGGCTATAATGTATATTTTCTATGCAGGCCATAGAGACGCCATGTAGTCATCTTTGAAATGATGAAAAGGGCTGCAATTTCAGATTTCCCCATAGGAAACAGAAATTACAGACTTCAGTCTATTTTGTGATACATACTGAATGTGGGTTTGGGGTATATTCAGTTTTTCTTATTTGAAGACATTCCTATCTGTGTGGTTATTTTGTCATACACACAAACAAATGCACTATCACTCCAGTTGTTACATATATGTAAATATTATTCTGTCAGTTTGGGCACAGCACATTTTTAATCTATGTTTTGAAATGATTAAATGGTAAATTACAAAGTAGGGCTTCATTTTTGCATTTTTGAATTACAAGCACTTTAATCTCACTATTTGACAATCTTACAAATGGAAACCTCTGTTCTGTGAGCAATTCTATATCACATCTTCCATGTCATATTTTGTAATGTTCACTGCTAAAATGGCCTATTTATTCTATGTTACAGTTCATTCACAGATGCTGCTGAAATGTTGTCTGCTTCCACGTAATTTGCATTATTATTATTAAGACAAGTGTTAGTTACATACCACTAAGGAATATGATAAACAACCTACACATGATCCCTGGTGCTCAGGCTCATTAAACTCTAGCACAAAATAACTCCGGTATATCAATTAAAACACCTAATTTAATAGATACCATGTTCTGTTTAAAAATAGCAGAATACTTTGACGATGGCAGCCTTCTCTGTTTTTACCAAGCTAACAGCCTTATTAAATTGCAATTCTGCCAATTGAATAGGGCTCTATATAAGCACACAACATACTTTTTTTACAGAAGTGTTTAGTTAGTGACCTTCTATACAAAAGCAAGGTCTTCACTAACTAAAAACTTCTGTAAAAAAAATATGCTCTGTGCTTATTTAGAGCCCTTTATAATTTGCCGAATCGCAATTCAATAAGGCTGTATGTTCTTCTTTATTTTCATGATCCATCTCCATATGTATTTTATGTGGCACAAAAAAAAACCTTCACAGTTTTCACTAAGCAATATGCATCTCCAAATGCGTATTACTTAATAATATTCACAATGTCTCCAATGATTTCTGTTGCAATAGAAAGTAGTTGTAAAATAATAGTAGTGTCTCTCAGTTTCTGTTACAATAAAATAGCTGATCAATGGCAAGATAATTAAATTATATGCAATTGCTGTTGTGTAGTGTATTATGTGCAAAATATACTGTACAAGTACATAGTGTTGTTGCTACGTTTGTGCATTTAAAATTATTCTTCAGCCCTGTTTGGTGCACATGCTGGTTTGCAAGCACTGCAGTGGTGATGTATGACAGGAGTATTACAGGGGAATGTACAGATCTGATAATATAATAAGGTAGTAATAGTGAATATGTTGAAGGTTACTGTGGTTGCGATTGGAGATTGCTAAATGTGCTCAATGTTATCACTCATAGGACCTTACACATATGTTTTGAGTCTGTATGAATCCTTTTTTGCCCAAACTAAGGGGTGATGCGATGTGAGTATGGCTTGTGCTGCTCTTTACAGTGTTCACTAATATCTCTCACATTATAATGATAGGTAATTTCATTATGATTAAGGGAAAATGCACATTACTAGAAAAACATTGCAAGGATTGCTGTCACTTCACTGTTTATTGAATACATCAGTGACACTGTTTAACACTAAAGCATGCATACAACACACTCCCAATGTGAAGATGTAGTAGAAAGTCTATGAAGCAATTGACAACATAGCTTGGTGAACAGCGATACTTAAATCTCCATATGTTTGCTATGAAAACTGGTCATCACTACAACAGTGATCTTTAGTGTGTCCTCTATCACTTGAGCTTGAGTGCCATGTTAAGCCAAATCACATGTGGAAGTGAATCTTGTTGCATATCTAGGCTGAACATGAATAAAGCTGTCCTCTACCTAATGGATGCTGGACATCTAAAACAACTTAATATGTCCTAATACAATGTATGACCTTTTATATAAACCCATGATAGTAGGTAAAAATATGAATGATTGACACATAACAACAATATGAATTATTTATACAGAATTTCTTCTATAGTGCATTCATTTCAAATATAGTTAGCATCAAATTAAAGCTAAAGAACTAAAGGCCATTCAAACATATTTCTTAAAATTAGTAGTAAATCGTTATTGGCTGCATCCTTTTTGATATGGCATATATACCGCGTTTATATGTATCCTGCTTAGTAAAAAAGACATTCCTTATCACCATATATTTTATTTCTTGCACTAACACTTATTCACTAGATTCAAACCTAGGTAAAGCAAAAACTACAAATGAATGCACTTATTAATAATAGAACAGTCTAAATAAAGATAGACTTTGCATCATGATAAGGAAGAACATATTTTATTTCAGAGACTAAAACACATAGAAACATGTAAACTTGGAATAGTTATCATGCACTCAGTATTAGTTAGGCCTCTGCATCATTACATTATTATATCAATAATACAATTCTATAAAAAATGTAACTACATTCCTAAATTTTGGAGATATTCATATAATCATATGTTCAATTCAATATTTTCATTGAGAAAAAGATACAAGTACTTGAGGTATAGGAGATGGGGACACAGCATTTTTACAAACAAATTAACTTTAAGACTTACATAACATATTTAAGATATGGATAGTTTGATGTTAAACAAAAAGCACAACAAAAAACATTCACATGTCTATATATATATTTTTAAACAGATTTTGCAACTGTACTGCATTTTGTACACTATTTGACATGGGTCAGGCATTATTCAGTAAAGCTATGTTTATTCTGTCTTCCATTTAGAAATGGCCATTGCAGTGTCAGAGGTTTATTAATATTTGTGTTTTTCACATTCAAACTGAATATTTAAATATTAACTTAAATGTTTTTGTCACTACTTTCTGCTTATATATAACTAGTAAATTGCCCGTCAAAAATGATGGTATAATTTTAATTTTTTCCCTTCCTCCCCCTCCCCTTCCGTGTTTCTCCTCCCCTTCCCTCCCCTGTGTCTTCCCCCCTCCCCATTCCCCCTTCCCTCCCCTGTGTCTCTCCCCTTCCCTCCCCTGTGTCTCTCCCCCCTTCCCTCCCCTGTGTCTCTTCCCCCCTTCCCTCCCCTGCATCTCTTCCCCCTTCCCTCCCCTGTGTCTCTTCCCCTTTCCCTCCCTTGTGTCTCTTCCCCCTTTCCCTCCCCTGTGTCTTTTTCCCTTCCCTGTGACTTTTCCCCCTCCCCTGTGTCTCTTACCCCCTACCCTGTATCTCTTCCCTCTCCCCATGTCTCTTTCCCTTCCCTGTGTCTATTCCTCCCCTCCCGTCTCCCATGTCTTTCCCCCCCTGTGTCTCTTCCCCCCTCCCCTATATCTCTCACCCCCTCTCCCTGTGTCTCTTCTCCCCTCCCCTGTGTCTCTTCCCCCTCCCCTGTGTCTATACCCCTGTGTCTCTTCCCCCCACCTCTCCCCTCCCCTGTGTCTCTTCCCCCACCTCTCCCCTCCTCTGTGTCTCTTCCCCCACCTCTCCCCTCCCCTGTGTCTCTTCCCCCTCTCCTCTGTGTCTTTCCACTTACCAGAATTATTATAGTTGATTTAAAAAGGAAGTTAAATATTGTAGTTCACAGGTATTATATGTTTTCCCTAGTGTTTCTCTATTGCAGCATTAGACCATCAACTGATTGTGGCATCAAATACCTGTGAACTACATTCATTTACCAAACACTAAATGTAAATTCTGTTTTGGCTTTCTTAAATTACAGAACAGTTCTTCAAACATTAAAAGCAAGTGCTGCCTTCAATTTTGTTGCTTTTGTTTTAAACCTGGGGTTGTTGAAGGATGCAAACAGGCCACGTTTCAAAAATATCCCAGCTCATGTGCAGCTGGGTATATCAAAATGACTGAAACTGATAACATTGGTTATGATCAAGCAGAGAAAATCTGATATCTTGTCAACACCTCTGCCTTAAACCATCAATGAGAATCAATACTCCTATATGACAGAATACCATTTCATATTGCTACAAAAATGGAAATATCTATATGCAGTTGCAGATTTGAACTTTTTCATATTTTTTGTTATGTAAATCGAATTTCTAGATTTCTGTATGATCTGCATTGTTACAACCTGTGATACATTAGCTATATTAAACTATTATTACTTTAAAAAATATTGTGAGAATTTATTTTACATGTATTTTATTTCCAGGTGAGAAAAAACATCAATTTATGTGCCATGTACTTTTAGATGACCATATTTCCAACCTCTGAAACCTTTCTTCCATTTAAAGCTTAATAATAGTCATTATACTGGTGGTCCCCAGGTTAAGGACGAGATGCGTTCCTGAGAATGTTCTTAAGTCCGATTTGTATGTAAGTCTGATTGTTGATGAATAATAATAATAATAATAATAATAATAATAATAATAATAATACTTAATAATGGCATAATGGCTCATTTGTGGTAGTTATAATAATACAGTATAATAATAAGCTACAGAAACTATCTGTATGAAACTATACAGAATATTAAAAAATGTTCATACAAATAGGCTTGGGAGGCCGCTCTTAAGTAGGGGTCGCTTGTAAGTAGGGGTCATTTGTAAGTCGGGTCGTTTGTATATCTCCTATATATAGGTATTTAAAAAATGCTCATACAAATAGGCTTGGGAGGCCGTTCTTAAGTAGGGGTCGCTTGTAAGTAGGGGTCATTTGTAAGTCGGGTCGTTTGTATATCTCCTATATATAGGTATTTAAAAAATGCTCATACAAATAGGCTTGGGAGGCCGTTCTTAAGTAGGGGTCGCTTGTAAGTAGGGGTCATTTGTAAGTCGGGTCGTTTGTATATCTCCTATATATAGGTATTTAAAAAATGCTCATACAAATAGGCTTGGGAGGCCGTTCTTAAGTAGGAGTCGCTTGTAAGTAGGGGTCATTTGTAAATCGGGTCGTTTGTATATCTCCTTTATATAGGCATTTAAAAAGTGCTCATACAAATAGGCTTGGGAGGCCGTTCTTAAGTAGGGGTCGCTTGTAAGTAGGGGTCATTTGTAAGTCGGGTCGTTTGTATATCTCCTATATATAGGTTTGACTGGTACATTTGCATCATCCTTATTTGTTAAATGCAATCCATTTGAAAAACAAGCTTGCAAATAACTAAGAAATACTTGATTTTGTGCAGTTTACGAATACTGCTTAAACGTGACTTTAATGAAAGTGAAACAGTCAACAGAGGCAAATTAAAACCATATAATTTTGTAATCTTAGTTTTGCTGTAATTGCAGCAATAAAACAGTGGAAAGAATAATTGTGAAACATATGTTTGTGAGTGACATTATCTAGGTGACATCCCCGTTGCAGAATTGTGCTGTCCTATTTGTTTTCTCCTCCCTATGTATTGGAATGAAAAACCTGCAAGCCTGGAGTTAATGCTGATTTCAGCAGCTGCTTACACATGAAGTCTCCATGGCAACTGCAAGGTTGCCATGCAACCGTGTTCTTTTAGGGACAGTGAAAATGCCCAAAGGCTTACTAAAAATACATCGGGAAAAAAAACCTTAATTTTTTTCCTACTACTTTTAGTGGTTACAAAGAAGTATGCTGCAAAATGAAATCACAGGTCAAGCAAAACACAAACCTTTACCTGACCTTTAAAAATTGCTTGCTATTGCTTTGAAATTTCAAGCTTTATTCACAAAGATGACTTTTGATCGATTGCAAAATTGGGAGCTTAAGCTAGGCAGTCTTCGTAGAATGCAAGATGCAGTATTCTGCTATTGGTATTTCTGGGAGGTTAAAGGTCACATGAAAGTCATCAATGCAGTATCGATCCTTGGAGCTGAAAAATGCTTATGTTTACACCTTCTCACTCCTTAGGACCTCGGAGGAAGCCATAACAGACTACAGCAAAATAACTGTTATATGGAGCAAACCATTATATCGGCAAACATAATGTCATCTGATAATTTCATATTTCTGTAGTGAAACACTAATAGCTGCTTAACGTTCTATCAACATTAATGTTTTTTTTTTAAATCCGTGATTTACGGACGTTTTTCTTTCTTTCTTTTTTACCCAGATTAAACCATTGCCAACCCATGTCTTTTATACTTCTACATATCTATATGGACACGTGAATACATTACAGCATTATTCTATAATGCTATTTTGAATGTGAATCATAATCAATCTTGTCTCTGCTTCTTTTTGAAGTAAAGTTTTAAATAAATAAAATCAACATTTTCTCTTGATAACCATAAAATACATTTTGAGCTCA
This sequence comes from Discoglossus pictus, assembly GCA_027410445.1. Taxonomy (NCBI): domain Eukaryota; kingdom Metazoa; phylum Chordata; class Amphibia; order Anura; family Alytidae; genus Discoglossus; species Discoglossus pictus. The sequence continues at coordinate 90,236,012 of CM050166.1, forward strand.
AAATACAGTACATTCCAATACAGTATAGCAGTATGCAGCAGTAGATAAGCTCTCTACGTCTGCAATACTGTATATTACCAAAATGTTTTTAACATCAATTTTTGTTCAGTGAGTTACAAACAATGTAGCTAGGTCTTGAAGTTAAACATTATCACTTAAGACTCTTCAAAAAATGTAAATATGTATTTTTATAGTTACGAGTAATGCTGTACACAGCAATTTAAAGAACGTGGTCTACCATAACAAAAAGCTGTTGGAAATTTTGTGTATCATATATCGTCATATATATTAGGGTGTATAACTATTTCCATCTCTCTGTTATACTGGGAACAAACACACATACATATATATATATGTGTGAATATATATATATATATATATATATATATATTTTTTTTTTAAACACACACATATATATATATATATATATTAATAAATAAATATATATATATATATATATATATATACATATATATATATATATATATATATATATATATACACACACACACATATTTATAATATAAAATATATATATATATATATATATCTGTAAAACTAAAAAAAATTCAAACACCAGTTATTAGTTTAGATTTTAAATGTTTTATGATGAAATTACATGTCAGTTATAAAAGCATGTTGACTATTATAATTAAATATAGGCTTAGGTAGCTTTCTCTTGCTTTCAAGTGTTGATACTAAAAAAATTGCAATTGTTTTTGTCTCTTGTGTTTTGAGTTTCTAGTAAGTCCCGGTATTAAAGTAGACATAGCTTAAAAAATCTGCTGGCAAAGTAGAAAAAAGTAATCCGGGTAATAACGAGTTAATTATTAGGTATCATTTCATCAAAGTACCATTGGAAGAATGTTGTGCAAATTAAATAATTTGCATTGGAATTAATATGATTTCTAGATATAAACACAAAGAAAAGATTGTTTTTATTACTACAGAAGTATGCCATTTAGAACATGGATGGATTCTTCTTATGCACAGTTTTTTATATAAAAAATACATGTACACAAAAAAATTATAGATATTTAAAGGTAAATTAAATAAAAAATAAATAACTTGCACAGAATCATATATATTGCATTATAAGTGCTTTTCTTGATCTTCTACCAACACACATACTACCTATGTTACAAGCTCAGAATTATGGAAAAAATTGGATCAAATTACTTAGGTGCAGGATGAAACGCCCACTCTTGTGACAGATTTTCCTTGGAACAGAAGATCCATATTTTTTTTTCTTTTTGATTTATACAGTGCAATATATTTGCTGCAGAACTGAGCCATTACTATGGAAGATCAAGAATGAAATTGAAGAATGAAATTGGTTCGAAAAAAATAATTTTGTGCTGCAGAGAAATTGTTTTATTAATATCACTTATATAAAACATTTACACACAATAATATGCATGTTCACAAAAATATATTTTTGTAAAACTTTTTAGTGGCACTCCAATAGCTATGTATATAGTAGTTTAATAAAAATATATGATAATGCATTATTTTGCCTATTCCATTACAGTTTAAAAAACATTTTACATTTCTTTCAAAACTGTGATAAAAATAACAGCTTTAAAAAATGCAGGTTTTAAAAAAAATGTCTTCAAAAATTTACATAGCATTTCCAATAATTTTTCAAATTGTTTGTTTTTAATATTCAACTATAAAGAGAAATACAGAATAAAGTGTACCTTATTGAATAATAAGGATATCATTCGTTTTATCACTTTATATTCATGTAATAATAGATAAATGGATAATAAATGTTACATTTCCGGTGTAAGCTTGTTCCAAACAACCCATACTAGCTACAACTATTTAAAAGGAAGTCTTTGTGAAGACAAGGCAAATTAACTTGTTGTTATAAACGTATTGCTTTGTAAAAAAACAACAACATAATAACAAATAACTAGAACCACGTTTTAGAGAAATAGCAGAAATGTTTAATCAATTTCTTGGCCTTAGGCAACAAAATAAATAATTAAGTAAAAGAAAATAAAAATTAGGTTTTAGTAACTTGTGTCACATTCTAAGGTTATAAATCTCACTAGAACATTATGCTTGAGCCTGATGAGATTAAAATATACCCAAAAAAGAATTTAAGTCATTGGATGTGGAAAAAAAAATAAGAGTATAGTTTGATGGATTACCTGAAATAGGGTTTTATAACACTAATAGTGATTTGGTTGTCACGAAAAGGATTTTAGGTAAAAAGGTGCGATAGAACCAAAAAAGGATGTGTCAACAAATCACCGCCTTTTGCATTGAGTCCCTGGAGTGGTGCTTCATGGGCTTGCCATATGACATAAAAATATATAATTTAACCCTCTGCGGCTTTAGGGTATCTATGCATTGAAAATGAGCGTCTTCAGGGGACATACCAATAATGCTAATGCTGATTCTTTCCTACATCGGAGGTGGGAAGATACATTCTACTATAAACCAAACCTTATATGGGGCACTGTACAATACTTTTTTGAGGCTTATGTAGAAAATGTAAAAAAAAAAAAAACAAGTTAGTAAATAATTATTTACAAACCCTGATTCATTATTCACCTCTTTGAATTCTTAGGAGTCATATCACTAATAAATATATATTTTTAAATTATTATCGGTATGGAATTTGAGCATCACATTGCAAACTGTAAATAGAGCACAACATTTTGTTTCAAGTATATGAACAAATTATTTTTAGGAACTCATTTTTAAAACCACTTTAATGCAAGGAATTTTAATTAAAAAGTGTTATCTTTTGAAGTATACCAATTAAATAGCATTTATTTCGCTGTTTTATATCTTTCTATGTTGTTCAGAAAACATAGGCCTTTGCACCACAGGTACTTAGTCATAAACAGAAAATATAAGCCAAAATGACAGGATAATATAAAGAGCATTGGTTGTTTATGTTATGATGCTGCTAATTTGTGCATTGGCTTATTACTCTTCAATATTTCCCGAGCAATTCTTGTTACTATGGCAACTGCTGTCATCTTCAGATGTGAGAAAGGCACCCAGTATTTTCACTTCCCTCGGAGGCAATTTCACTAGCTTTTCTAGAAGTCAACTGCAGGGCGTATGGAAATTAATTTCAATGGAAACATAGTGCTTAGTGAATCACCCCCTAACTCCTATGCAGAACGGAAATCATTGAATACCATGCTCGAGGATTGTGAATAAAGCAGTAAACCTGCAAGCTAGTAGATAACACTGCAGGGTCATTTCATTGGCAAAAACTGTCAGGCTGCTAGTATATTAGAAAACGTAGACAAATTTCAGACTAGATATGCCAATACTAAAAACATGATGGGCAGAAAAAAAGAGCTATAGATAAAACACGTATTTTAATGGAATCGCATTTAAAAAAAATATATAAATTGAATTGTCAGAAATTTTTTTAATTATATTGAGAACATGCTAAATTGTTCAGTTGCACATTTGGAAAGCTGCCAAAAACGCTGTGCGTCGTCCTTGTTTGCCTACTAGTACAGCTTAGATTGGCAAATGCCCATACAGTTTGAAGAGGGCAGGCGTATGACTGGATGATTGCCAGAAGTGTGTGGGAATGATGCCACTGCTGGACTCCATAGCCAAGCAGGAATGAGGAGTACAAAGGCATTCAATAATCTGAATGTTCCTTTGCAATGTGAGAGCGATGCCAGGCAGCATTTAATGAGAGTTTGCATTGTTATAAAGTCCTCAACATCAAGTGGGCTGGTAGGCTCATTAACCTGACTGCTGCAAATAAAAAGGCACATGCAGAAGATTTCTAGGATAGAATGCTGTATTGAGCTAGAGCACATTTCCTTCCTTTATAATGGACTAAGAGCAAACAGTATTCTAAACACCATAAAGAATAGCCAGTTCACTGACAGTTCAGCTAAACTGCACTATACATTCACTGAGGAATAATGCTTGTTGACTTTGTTTATTTTTTATATCTATCAGATAATGAGTATAATGAACAAGCCATGCTATTTTAGTAAATTAAACACATTGAAAGATCTCAGAAATAATGTAATAGTTTTGTATACAGTACATAAGTAAACAAATAAACCGCAAACCACAATTATCCCAAAAGAATACTGCAGTTGAAAGATTTCAGATATAAAAATTAAAATATATCTACTTTATTAATCTATACTATATTTACCCTTTATTTTCTTGTTTATCTGTTTTAATATAGTTTTATTGTTAATCTGTATTAGTATGCACTGTTGAAATATATCTTTATAGTAAAAAATATATGCATTAACACATATTTTTAGCATGCAATAACTATACCAATAACATGATACCTATATCACTGATAATAATTGTGATAAGGCATATCCTAAAATTGAATATATAAACAGCAAGCAAAACACACTGTTTATGTAACCACAGCAAAATCTAAGGAATTATTTAACCCACATTAAAAATTCTGCAGCAGAAGTTGCTATGGTAACTGGAACAATGAGGATAACATTTTATCGTCAGCCATTTTTTAATACATTCTTTCCATTCGTTCACTGAATCCTTAGTTCAGTAACCCTGCTGTTTCATATTTTTCTGCTGTGCTCAATATATTTTTCTTAATGTCTCTAATTTATTAAAATAGTTCATTAGTTCAATAAGCTCTATTTTTCTGATTATCATATTTAATATTTGTTAATTGTATATATATATATATATATATATATATATTTATATATATATTATTGAATACATTGATGGGCAATTACATATATGCATGCAAGAATAAGCACAATGCATTAATACAATAGCCTGCATTAAATGGTGCCCACAGAATGCAGGTGACCTCTACATAATTGCTCAAGGACCAATTTGAATTCAATTCTTTATTTGTGTAGAAACATGAAAAATGGGTTGACCAAATACTCACTCATCAATGTAAATGGCATACTTGGTGTCATCTCTTCATTTTCTCCTCTCATTCCTGAGTACAGAACTCAATAGAATGGCTAACCTGTCACATTGTCTTATGATTTCCATAGTTTTAAATACTCTTTAAAACTCATGTACTCAGAGTCACTTTTACCTTAAAAGACCATTGTTGCTCAAGAAAAGTTACACTTGTTTGTCAAGAATGTACCAAACCAACAATATTAACAGCTGTGTAGGCCTGTGGACATAAAACATTAGTGAAAACCTGAATTTTGGAAGACTGTTTATAAGTACAAAAATCAATTATGTGTTTCCTACATCACATTGTGAGTGGTGGATGTTGGGGGTGTGGCTTTTTAGTTTTCGGTAGAGGGAGGGATGTGAAAGGAGGGAACAAGTAGAAGTTTGATAACAGGATAGTTCGCTGGATGACTTTTTTTCCTGCTTAGTTTTGCTTTAGTCAGACTTAAAGTTTTCAGACATCTATTTTTTTTTCCATTGGGCTGTGATCCAATAATCTCTAGCATCAATACAAACTATAGAGATTGAATGTTCAGATATATATATAGGTTCTGACTATATACCCTGGCACAATGTCAGCTTCTGTATCTGGACCACTCTCCATTTTGCATCTTACTACATTCTATTATCTAACTTGTTTAAACACCTCCTATAGAGTCTAAACTCTTAAAAGTAGGGACCTCAACTTATTTTAGACCATTATGTTTGATTTTCTAATTGCCACACATCTCATGTATATACTGTCCTTTAAACTGTGTTGCAGAAAAAGTTAGAGTTTTATGAAAAAAAGAATAATACTAATTATTATGTATAAAAATAGATTTAATTTCTACATTATAGTTAATTATATAATTTCAATCCAGGTATTCATGTCAATCTCATACTTTCAGTTTACAGGGTCATCAAATGTTTGTTCGGTTCCAGTTATTTTACATTTTGTGTCCATGCAATTTAAATAAAGTGAGCAGCATTAATTTACCTAATTAGCTAGTGAATTTTTATTGTATAATGAAAAATAAATCCATGTTAATACAAAAGCAAATTTACAGCAATAAGTTGACTGAACCAAAATAAATTCTAAACTCTCAAACTGATTGGAATAAAAAAAAAGGATTTATAGTTTCTTTAGCAGAAAGAACATTATTTAGGACCAACAAAATGAAAATGCTATACTACTACACAAGAGGTCATAAAACATTAAGTGGGAGTATGTATGTAATATAAATAATAAGTCACAGAGGAGAAGGATAGTTATGTTAAATTTAGATGAATGTACAACAGGAATGTAATTATCAAGAGGTCAGTTAGACCCTTCTGCTATTTTCACCTACCTTCTGGGACAACTGGTATTCACATAGAGAACATTTATAGTTGTTTCAACTTTCTACAATATATTTTTGCTCTTCACTGAAACAGCTAGAAATAAATTAGCCAATAAGTTTCAAACAGTTAAAGATATATGGAAGTTGGTGAGATATCATGTCTTTTAAGTTTGTCTAAATGGGCATGTCACATATAAAATAAAAATTTAATTGAGAAATTCTGTATATATTGTAATTCAAAGTATATTTGAAATTTCTTTTGTGAGCTACACCTCCAAGGTACCTTTGTAAACAAAGCGTCCTAGCGGAGCGGTTGTGCAGAGTTGTATCCTAATAAATTAGCTGTCACTATCAAGTAGCATTGTCTTAGCCAGTGAGAGGGAAACAGATCCAGGAAACTTCCATATACATTTAAGTCCATGAGCATCATTCTTTATCTATGCTTGTAAAACCTTAGATACTTTTTAATACTGCATTGTATTGCTCCAATGACACTGTCCGTAATATTGTGACAAAAATGTTCTAACTAATTAAAATTATATTTAAGAGTTCAGAATATTTTTTACTGAAATATTCACCTTATGCAAAATAAAATTTATTGATAGAAACAAAGCAAAATAATAAACTGTTTATGAGTACTAGCAAAATAATTAGCATAAATGGATAATAAACCAAGTAAAAACAAGCCAAAAATATAAAAAAAACTATATAAAAATTATAAGATTATGATAATAAAATAATATATACTGTAATATGCAGACCAATAACATGTATCTATAGGTATAATATAATCATGGTAAATGAGTTTGTAATATAATGGATTACATTTTACTAAACAAAATCAATGTATCTGTTTTAGACAAAAAGACACAAAGGCCCTCATTCAATTGCAATTTGGCCAATTGAATAGGGCCCTAAATAAGCACATAACATATATTTTTTACATAAGTTTTTAGTTAGTAAGCATCTATCCAAAAGAAAGGTTTTCACTAACTAAAAACTGCTTTCATAAAAATATGCTATGTGCTTCTTTAGTGCCCTATTCAATTGCCCACATCGCAATTGAATGAGGCCCAAAGTGTATTAGGGACTTAAAATCATATGCAGATTGCGATTAACAATACCTTAAAGTTTGTATCCATTTGATAAAAAAAGAGACAGACAAATTGTATATAATATGGGCCTCATTCTATTATCGGCCGTAAATCGGCCGTAAGGCTGCGATTCCTTGCGGGGGTTCTGTTACCTCGCGATTCTATTATACGGCCCCGCAAGGATCTCCTCTTACGGCCGGCCGCATATCTTGGAACCGGCCGTAAGCTGTGAAATCTAAAAACGCAAATATAAATTCAAGCCTGCACTGTACAGCTCTGTAAATGCTAGGGATCATATTGGGGGACATGAGGATTAAAAGGAACCCACTCTCAAGCTTGCACATCTGCCCAAACCCGAGTTCAAATTAACTGTTTATTTTCCGGCTGCGGCGTGGGTGTGTCTGAGGTGCTCCAAGCACTCTGGACTTTTTACATGGATATTTTACGGATATTAAAAATAAAATATTTTACGGATTTGAGTACAGGATAATTATGTGCTATTTTTTCTAACACCTAAAATCCCTTTATAGTCTTCTAAAAGTGCAGGATGGCTTTATTTGAGCTATTTTATGTGCTTAATTGGTGCTAGCGGGACCTCTTTCCTGCAAGTAAGCTGCGGCTCGCTTTTAGCCTTGCAGAGAGGTTTCCCGGAGCAATTGAATTGCAAATCTCTTGCGGCCGTTTTAGATCAAAGGCTTTCCTCCGGAGCGAGCGGCCGCAAGAGATAGCAAGGCACCGGCCGCAAGCCTGCCTGAGCCTCCGGCCGTAAGCGAATAGAATAGCAGAATAGCTTGCGGCCGGTCCTTGCGGCCCCGCAACGGCTGCGGCCGCTAATAGAATGAGGCCCCAAGTATTTTAGGTACATCACAAAATATTAGAAAATACAACTATACTTTATAAAAGTAGAGGTTTAAAATAGGCTTTAGTCTCCTGGATTTTGTAATCTTTCGAAGTGGATTCCATGTGCTTCTTTCAAAATATCTCCAGATCATTTTGTCTCAAGATATCCTGTTCCTTTGTCTTACTGTTTGAAACATACTCAAGTCTCCTCCCACTAGCTACATTCCTTTGCAGGTCACATGGACTCTCTCAACCAATGAAAGAATGAAGATCATAGCTATGCAGTACATTATAGGATATGATTCACAGTAGAACAGTAACACAGTAAAATAAACACCTGTAACAGTAAAGGGCAGTATTGTCGCATACAATTTTAACCCAATAATGACAGCATTCCTAAATTAACCTGTTTTGACTTTAAATTAATAAATACTATTATCAGCTTAATGTAGAGAGTCAATTTTTTACATATCAAAGATACATTTATTAAATGGGAAAGTATGAATCTAAGCAATAAAACTAATCTCCTGCGATTAGTTAAGGAATGTGGAGGTGATGACAAACAAATAACAATTAGATGTATTTTTTAGTGAGAACACTAAAATGTATTTTGACACATAGAAATCCCAGAGACACATATACCTATACATACATATATTAAAAACATATATAAGAATATCATATAATAATAATATCAAAAAACATAATTGTAATGACCACACTTCAAAGCTTACTTTAGCTAACAGTTCCAAATCATCTATAGACTGTCTGTAGATGTAGCATAATACATTGTAGTGAAAAATTACTCTTTACAGTTACACTTTACGATGTGTCTAACTGTTACTGCATTCTGATAGTTCCTTAATGCCACAAACAAAAAAAGTTCTATGGTATTTACTCATACTGTCTTTAAACATTCAGAACCATAATGAAAGATTCAGTGACATCAGTGAAAATAAAATATTTTTATAGAGGCTACAGAGTGTTTGAATCCACCCCCTAATCTGCTGTATATACAATGAGACGGCATCAATCTCTGCAACCTGCTGTTATGAACAGGGAGAGAATGTGGTGCAAGTTTCTAACACTCGCTTAGTTGCATTTGTTGCATTTCCTGAAGATTAACAGTCACAAATATAATTTAGCTGTGTAGCTTTCTTCATTGATTCTCATACAAGAGGGAATGTAGTTCAGTGGTGGAGTTTGTGTGTGTTAAATTCCAGGTGCTCACTATTAGAGCCATCCATTATGAATGCCTCTGCTAGACTCATCTTCCGTACACAACGTTCAGTGTCAGCATCACCTCTCTGTCAATCACTTAGCCTCAAGAATAAACTTTAAAATCTTACAAAGCCCTCAACAATAATGCTCCCCCATACATCTCTGCTCTCATCTCCGAATACTCCCCAACCTGCCCTCTTTGTTCTGCTAATGATGTTCTTCTTTCTACAACTCTTGTCACCTTCTCTCACTCCCGCCTCCAGGACTTTTCTCGTGCTGCCCCTAGTGTCTGGAACTCCTTACCTCACTCCACCAGATTATCCTCTTGCCTCAAAACATTTGAAACCTCACTTAAAATGCATCTCTTTAAAGAAGTGTATCACCTTCCACCTTAACATGCTTATCACCTCTCTCACCCTCTTTTACCACTCACTACAGCTTAGATTGTAAGTCTGCGAGTTTCTATCCTAAGTACTTTGGGAATGCATCATGGACATTGGATTCCTAGCTCAAAGACAGGGCCCTTCTTGCTTTGCTATTTGTTAATTTGTACTTATCTTTGTCTGAACTTCACTTATGTACAGCACCACGGAATATGTTGGCACCTTATAAATTAACTATAATAATAATAATAATATTAGAGCTTTGCAGAACATCACTTCTCCCTGGCAGAATTAACACAGGATACTGTTATATTTTCAACAATTCTCTGTTTGGTGGTACACAACAGTTTTAATGCGTTCAATGTCTCTTTAACTTAGTGCTTCCTCCTGGTACCCTCACTACTGTTGTCCCTTGCCCTGTGTTCTTCCTATTATTAAATGATCTAATGTTCAATAATCCCTGTATCTTTTAACCTCTTTCCTTTCTCTCCCCTGCTGAAGCTCCCCATACTGGCTTTTAGAAAAGTAACGCATGGCATTTAGGACACATTCTTAGAGCTTCAACATAGCAAAACATATTGTTTTGGTTTGCCCTCACATATTATTTTGAATAAAGACTACCCAACAAGCAAATGTTTTCAAGACTTGCAGCAAAAGTTTTATCTTGAAAGAAGCATTATCCAAGCTCTTGCAGTACAATATCTACAAAATGCCATCAAAAGGTTTAGTGTTTTAAAAAATGTACCATAGATCTGTAAGTAATATTAACAATAAGGTCACAGTTGACATAGAGACAGCGAATTGATTTTTTTAAATTTCTTTAGAAAGAAGATGCAGATTTACAAAAAGACTGGTTATATATAACACAAAAATAAATTTAATGTCAGCAGAATATGTTCTCTTTTTGACACCCTAGCACATATGGATAATGTAAGAACATAAAATATTAAAATGCAAAAAAAAACATTAAAACCATCAATGTAGAGTATTTTTCTAGATTTCTAAATTAAATCATTGTCACCATATGATTTAAAAACAAAAAAAACAGTACATTTATCTTCAACATTTAAAAAATCACTTACCTATGGAAATGTATAGTTTTTTTTATCTATAATAAGAATATATGATCAATATTGAGAAATCAATAAAGAGAAAACACAGTTTTCCCTAATAAATCAAGTTTTCTTTAATATAGAAACTGACACAATTTATAAAGAAAGTGTTTTAAGAATAGACTGCACACTGTTATCCCCAGAGTTATTTCTTTGTATTTGAACACATAATAGTGCAAACATTCTTCCAAAATGTAATGTGATATTCAGAAATGTATCATTATGGATTGTGATATTGTAGATGGATTTTTTTTTTTGACTCCCACAGCTTTCTATAAAACATGAAGTGACATGAAGCATCTGTTGATGAACCAGTGTGAAGCACTAAGCCGCCAAAGGTTACATTAATAACACATTCTCAATATTCCCCATTTAATTTACCATCAGGTTTATAGTAATAAATCTTTTTACCTGGCTTTTATAGTGAAAGTGTATTGCAGCAGCTGGGCTACCATCCAATAATATTTCCTCAAGCTATTTGGTTTGTAGACAAATGGGAGTTCTGAAAATAAAAAACAGCAACATTGAACTTACTCATAATACACCGTTATCCACCTAGGTAAGAGGGGTGACAAGGATTCATAGCATTTCTAGAAAGGGTTACCTTGATGTATGCTTTTGTATGACTGGGACTTAAAGATCCACAGTGGTCATATTTGAAACATTTACTTTTTTTAGGAACTACACTTGAAAATAGGCAATATGTTTTAAGATTCTAAAAATACATAATACTGCCTCTAATTTATTACCTTTCATGGGCAATTATGCTGCTGGGGCATTTGCCATTTTTGTTTAAGAAGATCAACTTCCTTAAATTTGAGGAAGATATGACTCCACATGAAGTCTCTGTTTGCACAATGGAAAGTTGTCAGATGTATCTACCAGTGCTCTCATCAGGGCAGTTTACAAAGATGCAGACTCCAGAGAAAATATTAATAGTAGGCAAGAAACAAAATGGAAACCAAAATGGAAATGCACTAAAGAATAATTCCATATAAAAGTTCAACATGTAAGGCTAAAACATTTTGCCCATTTTCATGTTTAGTTATTTAAAATGCCATATAAAAAAAAACTCCACCTCTTCATCTTTGTCGGATAAGTAGGGGTCTATTCTCATTAAAAGAGCAGGGTATTAAAAGGATTCAGAAGTCCCTGTTAGTAAAATTCACTTTTAAAAAGTAAAAGTGATCATAAGCAAATGTTTTTGGAAATAGATAAATAAAGAAATGCCACCTTTAACATATTAACATTACATTGTTTTTTAATGGTTACAGTCATGGGGCCTCATTCTATTACCGGCCGTAAATCGGCCGTAAGGCTGCGATTCCTTGCGGGGGTTCTGTTAACTCGCGATTCTATTATACGGCCCCGCAAGGATCTCCCCTTACGGCCGGCCGCATATCTTGGAACCGTCCGTAAGCTCTGAAATATAAAAACGCAAAAATAAATTCAAGCCTGCACTGTACAGCTCTGTAAATGCTAGGGATCATATTGGGGGACATGAGGATTAAAAGTAACCCACTCTCAAGCTTGCACATCAGCCCAAACCCGAGTTCGAATTAACTGTTTATTTTCCGGCTGCGGCGTGGGTGTGTCTGAGGTGCTCCAAGCACTCTGGACTTTTTACATGGATATTTTACGTATATTAAAAATAAAATATTTTACGGATTTGAGTATAGGGTAATTATGTGCTATTTTTTCTAACATCGAATATCACTTTATAGTCTTCTCAAAGTGCAGGATGGCTTTATTTGAGCTATTTTATGTGCTTAATTGGTGCTAGCGGGACCTGTTTGCTGCAAGTAAGCTGCGGCTCGCTTTTAGCCTTGCAGACAGGGTTCCCGGAGCAATAGAATCGCAACCAGGCTTTTCTTACGGCCGATTTCCTTGCGGCCGTTTTAGATCAAAGGCTTTCCTCCGGCGCGTGCGGCCGCAAGAGATAGCAATGCGCCGGCCGCAAGCCTGCCGGAGTCCCCGGCCGGAAGGGAATAGAATAGCCGTAAAGCTTGCGGCCGGTCCTTGCGGCCCCGCAGCGGCTGCGGCCGGTAATAGAATGAGGCCCATGGTCTGCATTTTAAACACCTTATCAACTCATAATGTAGCCATTTGTCCCCTTGAATTTACAGGCTATAAGAGCTAGTGAATGGTTCTCTTTATTTGGTGACTCCCCCAAATTGAAAAATATACCGTATTGGTCCGAATATAAGCCGCACCTTTTTTCCGATTTTTGAGCTTGCTAGTTACGGGTGCGGCTTCTATTCGCAACCGTAAAAAGAAAATCATTGCCGATTTGCGAACTTTGCTTGTTAGGTGTGCGGCTTCTATTCGCGAACGCAAAATGACTGCCGATTTGCGCGATTGCGAGTTAAGGGTTCCGATTTCGTGTTTGAGACTGCGGTATTGAATAGCGATTTACGGTTTTAGTGATTCTAACATCCTGTAAGGCCTGTAACCTGCAAAAAAAGCTACAGTGCTAATTAGAAAGCCTGTTTCTTGCAATGGCTGATCACTTTGAGAGTCTTTTTCTCTCCAATTTTACGGGTGCGGCTTATATTTGAGTACTATCTTTTTTCTATTTTTTCCCCTTGAACTTTACGGGTGCGGCTTATATGCGGGTGCGGCCTATATTCGGACTAATACGGTATAAAGAGAAACACTACTGCATAGTCCCATATACTAGTAACCCTTTTAATGAGCCTATTATAAGACTGTGATTAAAAAAAAGCTGACCTCTTGTGAGAAAACTTACATTGTAAATAGCTGGCTCAGTTTTAGGCTAGAAGTTGTCCAACAAACTGCTTGTCATTGGCATAATCAAATTACTTTAAATGTGCTCAGTAATTTGTAAAAGCTGTTTAGCATGAACTTGCAGATGAGGAGAATCCAGCTTTTGTTAGTGTAAGTTCTCTCACACGCTGTTAATGTCTTTTAAGAACAATGAAGTGAAAAGGGTATTTATTGTGCTCTTTACTACCTACAAATATACAAAAATATATTAACATAACTGTGTAAAACATAACAATGTATTAAATAAATGTTATTAAAGTTATTTAATAGCACTTCATTTATACAGTAATAATGCAATGAACATTTTTTCCTTGTGAAATTGCTGACCACAAAATAGCTATTACTGAAATCCTTCTTATAGTCCTAGATACTCAGGACATCTGTGTGGAGCAAAACAGAAAGGAAAAGTGCAAATGGAATGCCAGTAAGATGTTAGTTGAATGTATTAGATTCCCCATAGGCAAGTGTAATACTGGCTATTATGAGCCCAGCTCTGTTGTTTTTTGTTTTGTTGCAGCATTATAGAAGTTTAGTTTCATGCAGTTGTTTCATCCTCCACTGATGTGGTATTACAACTCCCCATATGGAGGCCAGCAGCAGGAAATGATTGTTACCTGATTTAACCCCATTCACTGCCAAGATGACCTGAACGACACTCTATGGCAATGTAGTAGCACTCAAAAGGGTAAATCAAAAAGGTTTCCTATTAAACTGGTTGTACACAATATTCAACTGCTGGAAGTCAAAAGATTAAAGGAAGTATGGGGCATTTTAACTAGTAGCTGTGATTTGTCAAGGGGAGGAGTGAATGGGGGCTAGTATAAAGGAAATGGTGTTCTTCCTCTTCCCACCTGCCTGGCAAGATAGTTTTAGCTTTTTTACACTTCTGCCCTTATTGCTCCTATTTCATTTTCCTGATGTGCGATATCTGATCTTATCTGGGTAACGTGGGCTGCTATTGGGCATTATGACTCGATACAGCTATCTATAAGAGGGTTAATGTGTCCTGTGAGGCGACGTTTTTACAACCCACTACTAATCAGATTGTTTTACATTTCCGTTATATCATGTGTAGATCATACTGTGTCACTCATAACTGTACATGGCAGGCAGATTAACTGCTTAAGGATTCCCTGGGTAAGCAATTATTGACCCTTGCATTATCAACTATGGCATTATTAAATAAAAACCTCTCTTACTAACAATAACCACATGTAAACTTTTTTGGGGCTAATAAAAGGCCACAGCTCAATTATTTATGTAACATCCAAACATATAAACAAAATTAGCAGTCCTTGCCACCCCCATATAATCTGACCCACATCTGAGGTGACCCTGCATCCCTAAAGGATAACTAATGCTGCAACATGTCCCCCATGGTTACAAGTTAATGTGGGCAAATACTTCCGTCACTGAGGCCATGTCCTGCTGAATGCCTTCTAACAAAGCAAAAATTAAAAATCGGAATTCAACCTCATTCAAGTGAATACCGTCCCTCAAAAAAATATGTGCTATGCTCTGGACCCTCTAAATCCCTGTGGCACATTGATATCTCCACATTATTTTTATGAAGTTAGATATAGCTTTGTTTACCTTCTTCATGCACCTATTTAAAATGGGCCGTGCGATTGCTGAACAGCATTTAAACCTTAGCACAATTTCCAACCAAATACAGAACAAGTGAGCATAGAGGGTCAACAAATGATCCACATCCCTCATCATCAAACAAATTAAATCTTTTAGTGCAAGGGGGCCCAAATCCCAATGGTACACATAATCTTTTATGGGGGCTTCTCTATGTGCCCAATAAATGTTAGAGTATCCCACAAGCCAAAGTTCTAATGTTAGACATGAAAAGCATTTGTCAAAACTTCTGATAAATTAAATCTTAATATAAGAACAGACACATTTAGATTACCATCTCTCTGTACTTTTAACCCACCCATCCCCCAAACCTAATCTTGCAGCTTCAGCAGCTGCCCCTATTCTAAATTAATGGGTCCCAAATTGTAATGAGTTGAGTCCAATTTTACTGAGACACCTACGTAGCATCAGTACAAATTGGTATTGGTATAGTGGGACCCCAGTCTGATGAATAAGAGCCCTGAACCGGAGAACAAATTTGACAATATTACTAAGGCATATAGACATCAATCATTATTAATAGGCTATAAAAATATATAAATTCTGTTTAAACATTGGGCAGTTTTGAATTTTTTATTTTAATAAGCAGGAAAGAGCCTATATTTTGTACTTGTACTGCTAAAACCCCTTGGATGTTCTTGTTACGGCAAACTAATTCTAAAAGCTGCAAAAAAATTGGCAAAAATTAGGCTACGAGTAACCCTTAAGTTTTATATAGAAGGGTATTTCTTGCATCGTAAATTTCAGCTTTAAAATATCACCAGTGGTATCAGTCTTCACTATCAGGACATGTAGATAAATAGTTGATGCTTTGTCTGTTCCCAAATTGCAATGGTTACCATGATATTCTCTGGGTACATGTGTATTTACTGTGTTTAACTCAGCAAAATTGGCCCAGTTGCCAAATATGTACATGTTCCCTTTACAAGTGGTGCTTTCTGGAGAGAATATCACTATATCATATCATTATTATACTTGCTGTACGTGCTGTACACATCTTTTGGTCAGGAACTGTGTATTCAGTTTTTGTAGGTGTGAGTTGATGGCAATGGCCAATACTGAGTTAGCCTTCAAGCTGGCTTTTGCAAAGCTCCCAAACCTACTTTTCACTTGTTGGGGTGCTTGTTCCAAGACCATTATTTATAAGACTTGCTGGGTGATAAGTCATCTTTTGGTCAGTTCTTAGTTTTTGGCAGGGGTGAACTGATGGCAATGACCAATACAGAGTTGGCCTACCAGGTTTTCCCTATCTACCAATTCAATTTTCACTTGTTGAGGTGTTTGTCCTAGGAAAACTTGTTTCTTGATCTTTGACCTTTTTGAAGTATGTTGTTTTCTGAAGTTTTTTTGACATTTAATTTTCTGCAATGTAAAGAGGTGAACTACAGAGGAGATTGATTCTTTGTCATTACTTGAGGGTGTTTGTCATTACTTCAATGTCTTTTTGTTTATTGGCCAAGCTTCTTCTTTGGTTTGCTGTGAACGTCAGTCTTTATTTCAGTTTTAAAGTGATGAGTAGCATCTTTTATTAGTGGCTTTACAAATAAAGTGTTGGGGTGCCAAGGTTATACAATCATATTAGAATGAATCAGAACATAATTTAGATATCTGTGAGTACTTTATAATGGAAAATCTTCTGGTAGTTTCTGTTGTCTTCAATGGAACACCCTGCTGTTTAATGATGAGAACCTGTGCACCGACAGAGCATATGTGCAGATTACAGTGTTATGATGGATGTTCCTAGTATGAGTTGACACTGTAAGATATGGTATATAGAGTGGCAATCTATAACCATTATGAAGGAAATAAGTGTATCTTATAAAATATGTGCAATTGTATAAACCTTTATTATTAGCAATTGGTTGCCAATGCTGAATAGTGTTTATCATGTATGGAGTTTTATCAGTCAAATATGAACCTCTTCACAAGCAAACTGAGTTCCCGAGAGGTGTGGTTTATCACATATCTATTCTATTGATACTACAACAAAAGGTTTTGGGTGTAAGCAAACAGACATCTGTGTTTGTGGGATTGCCATCCTCAACAGGTGTTAGAAATAAACCTGTTTGGGGGAGGTGAGAAAGATTTCAGTTGGGATTGTTATAGATAGGATTTCCCAACTGCTAGGAAAAGCATTGGATCCCGGGATCAGAAACTCTTATCCACCTTCCTCTATGTCTCTCCCTTCTTATAGCTCAGGTACCTGGAAGTCAATAGTTAATAATGACAGACAAGTAGTATTATCAACCATTGCTCACATTTTATTGAATCTTACATATTTATAGCAATCTTAATTATATGCAAAAGCATAGGTGAAATTGCAAGATATCATGTTCTTTGACAGAGGTCCTTGTCATATGTTCTTGCCATTTCTAAAAGTTTTCAGCAAGCTTAGGTAATCAGTTTCTGTGTTATTCCATTGTAGACTTGAAAAGAAGAAGTAGCATATTTTACTGGAATATTGCACATAATTCCTGTAAACATTCCACAGTGTCAGGTACAAGCATTAATATGAAAAACAACAAAAAAGGAAGTCTTATATATATATATATATATATATATATATATATATATATATATATATATATATATATATATATATATATATAAATATATATATATATATAAATATATATATATATATATAAATATATATATATATATATAAATATATATATATATATATATATATATATATATATATATATATATATATATATATATATATATTAATGAAGTATATCATTAAAAAGCTTTAATGCATAAAAGCCCCCCAACTTCCCTAACAGATCCCTTCTTTTGTTCTGTACAATTACCCAAGGTACGATCTTAGCTGGTAGTGATTTGGGATTCTTTTAAAAAAAAGTTTTTTTTAATGAGATACTATGAATTTCAGGATAAGGAGGATCAATATTTTGGTAGAGCATTGAAAAGTACACACCCAGAGAATTAGGTGGGGGTGGGGTGGCAGGTATTGAGAGCATGATCTCAGGCCACGGGAGAAGATGCACTGCAAAAGGGAGAGGCAAACAAAAAATAAAATATATTCCACTAAAGGGCAAGGATTATACCAAAAATGATAATATAGATTAGGGAGCTCGACTAAGAGCCAATGCCAAAGGACCAATCAAAATCCATAAACAAACCAGAGGATTGTTTCCTCATATGTTGTTGGATTTCCTCTAACTCATGCAGTGCAGCATCTTACAATAGGGTAGTTATCAATGATTGTGACACAACATTGGGGACCAATAACAGTTAGTCTAAGAATATGATTCTGCAAGATTACATAAGGGGTTTATGGGGTTCTGTGTTGCTACTCAGTATATTATGTAAGTATTGGCATGTTCTGGTTTTTGCAACACAATGCTAACATGCCAAAACTATAGGTATGTATTAGGATGACAAGTTGGAAAAACAAAATGGAGGAACAATGATGACAGTACACATAATATAAAATTGTAGACAGTATACAAAAATGGCATATATTTTCCCCTACATATTATCCCTCCCTGTAACATTACAAGTACTGTAATTAGAACAAAAACAATTTATTAATGAGAAAGGCAAGGTGTCATCTTCAAACTGACTCCAAAACAGACTTGTGTCCCAAAAGGAGAAAGCTCACTGGGAAACAGAATATGGCAAGGGATTATTGTGCCTTGTAGAGCCACAGAGCAGGTAACCCAGTATGATCTATGTTCCATGTGATGTTCCTGCAGCAAAGCTGGAACGTTTTCAATAATGGAGTCCTTTGTGCAAAGTTCACAGTCCATGTGTTAAAAGCACGTTGTATGAGAGCCTTAGAAATAGTGATAATAAAGTATAAGCAAACAGAAAAACACTTCTAAATGAAAATAAAGGATTATCTGTTCGATCAAGTCCATATGACCAGGAAAAGTTAAATGGAAATGGATGAAAACATTTATAAATGCAGTTAAATGATACACATTTTTAGCAATGTTAGTATAACTAGTCAGGCATGTACAGAAATAAACAACAATGGTAAATGCAGATAAAATAGCCTCACAGAATGTTTACCAAACAGTGTCCAACCATTTCATAACCAATACCAAGACCATAAAACCAATTTTGTCTTATAACTGTTTTTTTTTGTTCCTAATAGATACTAAGATGATGCATGTGATCTTATCATGATGATTAACTTTAGCTGGAACATAGATACAACAATTATCATAAACCACTACCAAAAAACACTTCTTAGAATACAATTTTGCATTGATATTACTAACAACCCAGAGGTTATGCAGATTAACTTCCTCTTTCCCTAGTCACTCTCATTTATCAGATGTTAGTATGTACTAGATCCTAGCAAGTTGATAAAACAAGGTGCATAAGTGTTAGAAGCAAAGGGACAGTACAAAAGGAAGAAAGGACTAGGGAAGAGTAGAAAAAAAATGACAAAACACTGAAAACATAGGCTCAGAAAATCTTCATACAAACCCAGTCTTACACATCACAGTGAGCCAGGCCCCTATGATGTAATATGGATGAAAAAATGAAAATATTACTTCTGGATATAAGATTCTCTGGTCAAGGCAATGATCGATCATGTGCAGATTTCCAGACAAAAAACAAGGAGTATGGGACTTTCTCACAGATCTTTGCATTTTTGTATCAGATACATACAAGAGTTTGGCCCATCCCTTTTTTTGGGTGTGGAATCACAGCATATCTCGGCTTTGTCTCTTAGTTGGCAAACTCTGTATCTGGGCTTTCATCTGTCATTATCTTTGTCATCAGGATAGTCACTTGGTAGACACTTTCTCTTATCATAAACCATGGCAGGCTTGTGGCACAGTTGTTACTTTCTCTGTTTATTTTCTTCCTCTTTGCAGGCACTCATAGTCTTTTTCTTCTGAGGGAGAAGTAATTGTGACAAAAAGAAAAAGAAAAAAGAACAAAATCCAAACATTGAAGATCTGTCATATAAGACTTTCCATACATCTTGCAAACATACATCCTCTCATCATGCATACTTAGCCTAAGCTCCTCCTTAACTAGATAGGTCATTTTACATATGCATAGCTCTGTAATGACTCAGGGATGGTATATAAATTAAAATTAATTAAATCAATAATTTAATTTATGCATGGGCTAGAACAACATATAGATATGTATAATTCATTAATTTGTATTCCTGCTAAAGCAGCACGATTCTTTTTAAACAGTTATAATATTACTATATTATGTCTTTTATAAGTGACTAGATCAATATTTGCTTTATCTTGTCATAGGATATGTATTGGAGATTAAACTAATTATTATTTTACTAATGTTACATTTATAATGATAAAAATGGGATTTTTTAATTCAGAAGTTACCTTATCTCCTATTAATTTCTTTGAGACCTAGAAATACCTTGAAAAAGGTTTTAACAATTATTTATCAATTTACATCATGGCCATCATCTGAACCCTAAGGTGTAGGTGCTACATTTTTTGATATTTAACCAGTAAAAGAAAATAAAAACATAACAACTAAAACATGAGAATAACTGCCTTCATAAGAGATAAGACCCCATGATAAGTTTCTTTACCATCTCATAATATGGAATCAACAGATAAACTTTTAATAGATACATAGGCTTCCATCTCTTGCCAATAGTGCAAGTGTTATTCTGTTTTGGAGCACCATTATAGCCACAAAATCCACCTATACTTGCAATTGGAAAATTATCTTTTATGCCTTCATTTAAATCTCTACATCATCCTCCTGGGGAGAAAACATGAGACAGAGATTGTGCATATATCACATTCATTTTGATAGAGAGAAATGTCAATCTGCTTTATCATTCCTCAAATTACAGCAACATGAGCCAATACAAAAATGACAGCTCAAACAAAAAATAAAATAAACTGGCCAACAAATCAGGTCTGCAAAGAAACAAAACATTTTTTAAAGAGAGAGAACAATTATTATTATGCTTTTTACTGATATTTCTGACTGATCTTACATATGTATTGTAACTAGTGATGTCGCGAACATAAAATTTTCGGTTTGCGAACCGCGGACGCGAACTTCATCAAATGTTCGCGAACAGGCGAACCGGGCGAACCGTCATATACTTCAATGGGCAGGCAAATTTTAAAACCCACAGGGACTCTTTCTGGCCACAATAGTGATGGGAAAGTTGTTTCAAGGGGACTAACACCTGGACTGTGGCATGCTGGAGGGGGATCCATGGCAAAAATCCCACAGAAAATTACATAGTTGATGCAGAGTCTGGTTTTAAGCCATAAAGGGCATAAATCACCTAACATTCCTAAATTGTTTGGAATAACATGCTTTAAAACATCAGGTATGATTTTGTATCGATCAGGTAGTGTAAGGGTTACACCCGCTTCACAGTAACAGACCAATCTCCCGGTTTAATGCACCGCAAACAACCACAAACAGTCCCTTTGCACAACCGCAAACTCCCCATTTGCACAAGGTTGAATACCAAGCTAGCCATGTCCCGTTCCTTGTCCTCACTGATGTCATTGAAGGTCTCTTCCTCCACCCAGCCACCAAGGGTCCCCGAAAGGTGACAACAAGCCCCCTGGCACTCCTGCTGTGTTTGGTCTTCCACCTCCTCAAAGCCACCTTCCTCCTCTGACTCCTCTTCTTCAGACTCCTCTCTCTGCATTGCCTCTGTCTGCATTATTATAAGGTGTGTACTGTTAAGTAGTACTATTCCTATCGGGTAAATCCCTGTTACCTCCACTATTGGCGAACGTGTTTATGGCATTGATTTTTGGAACAGGGAGATGGAAAAAGATGTTTGGTCGGACCTCTTACTTCGAATTTGGGGCACTGTACGTGCAATGTAATGTGCCACCATATAGGAGTGGTGTATTAAGTTGTACTATTTATTCCTATCAGTTTGATACCTGTTACGTCACCTATCAGGGGACGTGTATATGTCATGGATTTTTGGAAGCGGGAGATGGAAAAAGATGCTTGGTCGGTCCTCCCACTTCAAATTTGGGGCACTGCGTGTGCAATCTAAGGTGCCACCAGATATGAGTGTCACTGTGCACTGGCAAAAGTTGGCAGAGTAGGCGCTGTAGGCCTCACACAAACGCCTGTAGGCAGGCAACTGATATTCAATCGATTACAGTCAAAAAAGTGTTGTTTTATGTCACTGTACACTACGGTTGCACCAGATATGACGTATCACTGTGCACTGGCAAAAGTTGGCAGAGTAGATGCAATAGGCTTCACACACACGCCTGTAGGCAGGCAATTGCTATTCAATCTATTACAGTCAAAATAGTGTTGTTTTATTTCACTGAGCACAATATAAGCTGTGAGCCTGACACAGGCAGGCAACTGAAATTAGATTAAAGAAAAAAAGGGTTGTTTTTTTTCAATGTATGGTACACCAACTATGACTGGTGAAACAGAGCAGAATATTAGCCGTGAGCCTGACACAGGCAGGCAACTGAAATTAGATTACAGGAAAAAAATGGTTGTTTTCAATGTATGGTACACCACCAGGTATGAGTAGTGAAAATAAGCACAATATAAGCTGTTAGGTGTTAGCCTGTCACACACACACGCTGGCAGGCAGGCATATGCAATGAGATTACACAGAAAAAAAATATAAAATAAAATAAATGATGTTCTAGCCCTAAAAAGGGCTTTTTGGGTTGCTGTCCTTGCAGCAGATATCAGATGAGTCCTTCAGGTCTGTAGTGGAAGCTAAATACACAGCCTGGCTATCTATTTCCCTATTAAATCTCCAGCAGCTACACTATCTGTCCACTCACAACGAATGCAGCTTCAGAATGATTCTAAAATGTATGCTGTCCTTCAGATGGAAGGCTCTGGAAGGGAGTGTATGCTGCTGATTGGCTGGAATGTGTCTGCTGACTGTGAGGTGCAGGGTCAAAGTTTCCTCAATGATAAAGAATAGGGGGCGAACCGAAAAGCGCATGTGTCCTCTGTCCCCTGCGAGCGCGAAAGAGCCAAAATCGCCGCGAATAGTCCGCGGGCAAACTGTCTGCGACATCTCTAATTGTAACACATAAAATATCAGACCAAGTTGGTTAGAATTATTAACCTTAAAGATGAACATGTCTTTGAAACAAGTACAGTTTTTATACTTTTACATGTTATTGTTAATGGAGTTTACTTCAATTCATCAACAACTCTACGTGCAATTATAAAATGCTTTTTACCCAATAATTATTAAGTACTTAATCAGTATATCACTTTGGGTTAAAAGATTGGTTACCAGACAACCCCTTCTTCTTTTCTGTTAATATTTATCACCTCAATAATATTAAAAACAAACAGGAATTAAAACTAGATAAAACATGTATTAATAAATATCCAAATTGGCCAACAGCATATAAACATAAACTATAATATTTATCCAGATGTGATCAGGCTCTGGAATATATATTTCATAAAAACAATTTATCAAAACTGTCTGTCAGTCAAAATGGATATCCTATGCATAGGATTTTTATACTGGTATTAAAATATTCTTATAGAAAGAAAACACAAAGACAAAATTCACATAAGACAAACATAACAAAACATATAACCGGATTATTATGAGCTCATAAAAATAGTATGTATGCGCATCGTTCTTCACAAACCACTTATTAAACACAGACCTGCCAAATTTTATATTTTTAAGCTTAAACTATAATTACAGGATTTGAAGATAAACAAAAATAAATATTTTACTGCAACCAAACCTGCAAAAGTATATGATATGAAATTAGTTTCTCAAATTATTAATGATACATAGAGGTAGAGGATGCTTTCTTTTTCAGGGGTGCTGTAAAAACTCCACCTGTATCTTTAACGATGACTTCCTAATCCATTCTTGAATCACTTTTCCTGTCAATACTAAACTAGACTAAAAATCTAACACTTCCTCATCCAATTTCTGTTTACATACCCTTGCAGGAGACACATCCTGACTTTTGGCCATGCTTATCATTACCTTCTTCCACGTTCCCTCAACCTCTTTACATCTGTCCAGCAAAAATGTATAATCTGCACCATTCATACATAGTCTTTTAGTGAAGTGTTTTAAATATGCTACAGCAGCTGCAGGATTCCTTATCAGGCTTGGGCATCCCTCAGCTACAGCGTTATATACTAGTACATCAGGGGGGCTGTTAATCACCTGATTCCTACAGTCATAAATGGCATTGCCAATGTTCCTGTAGTATCTACAGTGGTGCTTTCAGGTGAGGTCAATATAATATTTCTGGTAGATTTAATTGATCTACAGTGCCTTGCAAAAGTATTCACCCCCCTTGACTTTTTACCTATTTGGTTACATTAAAGCCTTAAGTTCAATGCTTTGTTAATCTGAATTTTATGTGATGGATCAGAACACAATAGTCTAAGTTGGTGAAGTGAAATGAGAAAAATATATACATAAAACTATTTTTTAGAAATAGAAAACAGAAAATTGTCATGTGCATACTGTATGTATTCACCCCCTGTGTTATGAAGCCCATAAAAAGCTCTGGTGCAACCAATTACCTTCTGAAGTCACATAATTAGTGAAATGATGTCCACCTGTGTGCAATCTAAGTGTCACATGATCTGTTATTACATATACAAACCTTTTTTGAAAGGCCCCAGAGGCTGCAACACTTAAGCAAGAGGCACCAGTAACCAAACCATGCCATGAAGATCAAGGAACTCTGCAAACAAGTAAGGGACAATGCTGTTAAGAAGTACAAGTCAGGGTTAGTTTGTAAAAAAAATATCCAAATCTATGGAGGAAGGTGCTCTTGTCTGATGAGACTAAAATTGAACTTTTCGGACATCAAAGAAAATGCTATGTCTGGCAAACCCAACACATCACATCACCCAAAGAACACCATCCCCACAGTAAAACATGGTGGTGGCAGCATCATGCTGTGGGGATGTTTTTCAGCAGCCGTGACTGGGAAACTGGTCAGAGTTGAGGGAAAGTTGGATGGTGCTAAATACAGGGATATTCTTGAGCAAAACCTGTACCCCTCTGTGCGTGATTTGGGGCTAAGACAGAGGTTGACCTTCCAGCAGGGCAATGACCCCAAACACACTGCTAAAGCAACATTTGAGTGGTTTAAGGGGAAACATGTAAATGTTTTGGAAAAAACTAGTCAAAGTCAGGGGCGGCCCGTCCATTGGGGCGTCAGGGCAAACGCCCCCCCAAATATTTTCTTCACCCTGCAATAAAAAAAAACACAACAATGTATTAGTATAACCCAAAAACAAATAAATATAAGGTGTACATCATCATTTCAAGTCTAAATAGTATTAAAAATGAAGTAAAGTTAGTAAAGGGACACTGTCACTTTAAAATAACCCTTGCGCTACATTAACTAATGCTGTGTATCTATCGCCCCCTGCCTGCACCCTGTGTGATCAAATTACAATAGTTATACACTGTGTACACTAACCTTTAGACTCTTCTCTCTCTTCAATGAGTCCTGGCCTGGCCCACTGACCGTTAATGCATGCCGCCCACCATCACAGTGACGATATGCATGGGCGGTCATAAATGTATCAATTAATAAATGACAGTCTTCCATCATTGACCAATCAATGATGGAAGGCTGTCCAGTTACTAAGTGATCAATCTAAACCCACCCAGACCGTTAGCCCTGAGCGCCCGCCAGCAAATAGGGCCTCGAGTTATCATTTTGATTGACTGATACAGTCAATAAAACCACCAGTTCCCTGTCCCTTCCCCCTTTCTGTTTCCTGACCCTGGTCACGCTGAGACTGAGAGACCTCCCTGGCTGAATCTACTCATCTGCTCTGCCTGCCTAACACAGTAAGTCTACACCTGCCTCTGCCTGGCACCTGCCCCTGCCCCTGGCCAAACCAAAACCCCTAGTAGCCCCTAATAAAAGTTAGGGGTGACCAGTTACCCCCAGTCCCCCACTATGCCTGCCTAGCCTGCCAGTGCCACCTACCCAGCCACCCACCAACTACCACCGACGACCCCAGCCATCACCCCCATGTGGCCTGTGCCACCCCCGATCAGGCCTGCCCTATGCTAGCCTAGCTATGCCATCATGCCACCGCCGGATCACGGGATCGGGGTAGTCGGGTGGTGAGCGGGGTGGCACAGGCCCACATGGGGGTGATCGGATCACCCCCTTGATGAGGCCTGTGCCACCCCTGATGACCTCCATGTTGCCGCCCTATGCCACCCCCGAGGCCCGATCACCACCGGGCCCCCGGCACCACCCCGATGCGGCCTATGCTACCCCGGGTATTCGGGCAGTGAGCGGGGTTGACCAGGCCACATGGGGGTGGATGTTCACCCCCATGAGGCCTGTGCCACCCCTGGTCGTGGCCTATGGGCGACCTATGGGCGCCTGACCGTGACCGACCCCACCCTGGATGAACAAACTACCTACCCCCCCCCCCCCTATTTTTATTTTATCTTTAGAAGTGACAGGCACATATACATGCCTGTTACTTCTAAAGATAAAATAAAAATAAGGGAAGGGAAAAAAAAATACAGTAAAAAGTAAAAACATTATTACAATTAAACAGTAAGCTAACACATTGTTAGTACAGTTAGTTAGTAACACATTTTATACAAAAATAAACAGCTTTAAACAAACATTAAAAAAAATAAAAAATAAACAACAGCACATACTTACCTGTAAAATTGACCCCTCCAGCGTTGGCCTTCTGTCCTCTCTGGATATAGTCATGAAAAATAAATAATCCATGTTGATTGAAGCCAATGGTCAAAATAAAATAATCCATGTTGATTGAAGCCAATGATCAAAAATAAAATAATCCATGTTGATTGAAGCCAATGATCAAAAATAAAATAATCCATGTTGATTGAAGCCAATGATCAAAAATAATCCAATCTTGATTGAAGCCATTGTCCATCCATCCATTCTGGCCCATTGAAAGAGGCCTCCACAAAAAAAAAAACCGATGCTCTAAAAAAAAAAAAACAACACACTAAAAGAGCTCCTCCTACAAGGAGCCCCTCCCGCGATTAATTGTTTTTTTCCCACGGTCTGCTATATATACTAATTTTTGAAGGACTCTGATTGGCTGAAATTTTTGATTGACATCGATTTCAACCAATGAGAGTCTTCAAAAAATTAGCAAATCAGCAAGCAGGTATGGAAGCCTGTAAGGGTAAAAAAGGTTAGTGTGAACTTTTTTGACCCTGTATGTATTATACATATTACAGGGCTATTTTATGTGATATACATGTTACAGGATAATATCCTGTAACATGTATAGCCAAAAAATAGCACTGTAATATGTATAACAAATAAAGTGTAATAGAAATGCATGAACAATATAATATACCATGTAAAAAAAGAACATCAATTAATCAAATAATAAATATCAATTAATATATATTGTTGTATGTATATGTTTATGTATATTTATGTGTAATTTTTTATATATATATATATATATATATATATATATATATATATTTGGATATATATATATATATATATATATATAAATTAATATCAAAATATCACAATAAATAAATATATATATATATATCAATTTGATATATATATATATATATATATATATATATATATATATATATATTTATTTATTGTGATATATTGATATCAATTTTTATATATATATATATATATATATATATTTATTTATTTATTGTGATATATTGATATCAATTTTTATATATATATATATATATATATATATATATATATTTATTTATTTATTGTGATATATTGATATCAATTTTTATATATATATATATATATATATATATATATATATATATATTTATTTATATATTATTATTTTTTTTTTTTTGGGCCTATATGTTATTTAAGGTTTTTAAGGTACGGTTGGGGCCTATATGGTCCCAATTTGTTATTTAAGGTTTTTAAGGGGTGGTTGGGGCCTATGGTCACACTTGGTCTTCTAAGGTATGTTTGAGGCCTATATGGTCACACTTGGTCTTCTAAGGTATGTTTGGGGCCTATATAGTTCCACTCGGTCTTCTAAGGTATGTTTGGGGCCTATGGTCACACTTGGTCTTCTAAGGTATGTTTGGGGCTTATATAGTCACACTTGGTCTTCTAAGGTATGTTTGGGGCCTATAGTCCCACTTGGTCTTCTAAGGTATGTTTGGGGCCTATATAGTCACACTTGGTCTTCTAAGGTATGTTTGGGGCCTATATAGTCACACTTGGTCTTCTAAGGTATGTTTGGGGCCTATATAGTCACACTTGGTCTTCTAAGGTATGTTTGGGGCCTATATGGTTCCACTTGGTCTTTTAAGGTTTTTAAAGTATGGTTTTGTTCTTGAATGGTCTGATTGATTTGCTTGTTTTCTTTCAACCCCAGGTGCAAACCCTATGTGGCTGCAGATTTGTTTCTACTCATTGGTCAACTTAATGAACATGAATACCCTGAGAAGAAGAGCCGACTAATGGTAGGTGTCACTCCTTTAATTTTTCTGTTAATACGTATAGGTGCAATTATGATATTGCTGTAGTCTTGTCACATGAGTTTTTTCAATCTATATTGTATACCAATGAATTTAACACATTGTTACTTTACTTCTTGACATTTCTGCATTGCAGATCATGTATTTCAATGGGCTTTACAAGCATAAGGTCATTGGGCGGGGCTTATAAAGGTCATTATGACGTCAGGGGGAGGAGTTATAAAAATGGGTGTGGTTTGAAAAAGGGGGAGTGGCTATGTTTCGCCCTGTCGCCCTTCCAACTTGAAAAGTCACCAGCCGCCACTGGTCAAAGTCCAGACCTCAATCCAATAGAAATTCTGTGGTCAGACTTAAAGATTGCTGTTCACAAGCGCAAACCATCCAACTTGAAGGAGCTGGAGCAGTTTTGCAAGGAGAAATGGGCAAAAATCCAAGTGGTAAGATGTGGAAAGCTCATAGAGACTTATCCAAAGTGACTTGGAGCTGTGATTGCCGCAAAAGGTGTCTCTACATAGTATTGACTTTAGGGGAGTGAATAGTTATGCACATTGCCTTTTTCTGTTATTTTGTCCTATGTGTTGTTTGCTTCACAATAAAAAAAAACATCTTCAAAGTTGTGGGCATGTTATGTTAATTAAATGATGCAAATCCTCAAACAATCCATGTTAATTCCAGGTTGTGAGGCAACAAAACACAAAAAATGCCAGGGGGGGGGGGGGTGAATACTTTTGCAGGGCACTTTAGTTCTGAGGGGCGATAAACCTCAAATGGATGCATGATGTGTCTGGAGACCCTTGTATGGTGGGGGTGACATACGGCTGTGGGTATATGGTGGCTGCAATTTGCATTCATTTATCATCAGGGTCAATCTCATGTAAAGGAATTATAGTGTTTTTTTTTTTTTTTAGTGTTGATAAAGGGGTTATTTTTTGGTATCAGCTTTTGGCATCTCGCTCTTTGATTTTTTCCTAATATTCCCCATATCTTATCACAATAACCAATCTTAAACACAAAAAAGCTTGGGGTTTACAGATAATATTATGCAAAGCCAGCAGTAAAAAAGCAGAACAATATCTTGAATGAAGCGTAGGGAAAAGAAAGCAATACAGCATTAATGCAATTTATATATCACAATTGTTTTTAGCTTAGAAGACAGAGTGCAGGAAGTGATAAATCATAAAATAGGGACTTAAATACCCTTTACAGAAGATGGTTAGTACACAACAAATTACTGTATTGGTCCGAATATAAGCCGCATCTTTTTTCCGATTTTTGAGTTTGAGAATTACGGGTATCTACCTTCCTCTATGTCTCTTCTTTCTTATAGCTCAGGTACCTGGAAGTAAATAGAGTTGGGTTCAATCCAGAGGGAATAGTGCCAGGAGAATGCCAGCTGAGCCCAGTTGAGCAGAGCATTCGTTATCAGGGAACCTTATGGAGAATGAACTTATACTGTATCACATATATAGTTGTGAGCGTACGAGTTGTTGCTAACGCTGCGGGCTCGCGTAGCGAGCCCGCGGCGCTCGCAAAGCGAGGGCACTGCGCCAGGTGCTCAGTTGCTGGCATGGAGTGCCGAAGGTGCCCCTTGCCAGCAACTGAGGACCCTCGCGAAGCGAGGGCCTCAGTTGCTGGCATGGAGCGCCGCAGGCGCTCCATGCCAGCACCTGAGGAACCCCCCAAAAAGAGAGGGCTTAAGTTGCAGCAACTGCGACCCTTGCAAAATTCACAACCCAAATTCGCAACCCAAAGAACTGCGAACCTCGCAAAGTTCACGTCGCAACCCAAACAGCACGACACACACATTACGACACTCGCAAACAACATACGACACACGTTCACACACATTACGGCCTCGCAACACTCGGACGCAACTCGCGAACATTACAAAATTAAAAACACAATACATACACACAGCACATACATAAAAACCTTACCTACAGAAACAGGAAGCACCCACGACTTCAAAAATGCAACTTCAACTTAATTGCACTCAAAATAAAAAAGTTTAGACACTAAGGGCCTCATTCTATTATCGGCCGCAGCCGCTGCGGGGCCGCAAGGACCGGCCGCAAGCTATTCTGCTATTCTATTCCCTTACGGCCGGGGACTCCGGCAGGCTTGCGGCCGGTGCCTTGCTATCTCTTGCGGCCGATCGCGCCGGAGGAAAGCCTTTGATCTAAAACGGCCGCAAGAGATTTGCAATTCAATTGCTCCGGGAAACCTCTCTGCAAGGCTAAAAGCGAGCCGCAGTTACTTGCAGGAAAAAGGTCTCGCTAGCACCAATTAAGCACATAAAATAGCTCAAATAAAGCCATCCTGCACTTTGAGAAGACTATAAAGGGATTTTAGGTGTTAGAAAAAATAGCACATAATTATCCTGTACTCAAATCCGTAAAATATTTTATTTTTAATATCCGTAAAATATACATGTAAAAAGTCCAGAGTGCTTGGAGCACCTCAGACACACCCCCGCCGCAGCCGGCAAATAAACAGTTAATTTGAACTCGGGTTTGGGCAGATGTGCAAGCTTGAGAGTGGGTTCCTTTTATTCATCATGTCCCCCAATATGATCCCTAGCATTTACAGAGCTGTACAGTGCAGGCTTGAATTTATTTTTGAGTTTTTATATTTCACAGTTTACGGCCGGTTCCAAGATATGCGGCCGGCCGTAAGGGGAGATCCTTGCGGGGCCGTATAATAGAATCGCGAGTTAACTGAACCCTCGCAAGGAATCGCAGCCTTACGGCCGATTTACGGCCGATAATAGAATGAGGCCCTAAATAATTTGCTAAGCGACACAAAAAAAGGCTGACGAATAAAACGAAAATGAGGCTACACACGCAAACACCATACGAGACACGTTACCACACATTACGACCTCGCAAACATCGGACGCAACACGCCGACATACAAACATTTAAAACTTAAGAAATACACACAACAAACACATAAAAAGCTTACCTACAGCAAGAGGAACCATCCAGCACCTCAAAAAAACAAGTTACATCTACATTTAAATCAAAATAAAACACTTTAGACACTAATATCATCGCTAAGCGAGAGAAAAAATGGCCGACGAACAAAATGAAAACGAGGCTTCAGACGTAACTAGACTACACTTACTCGCAATAATGAAACACATACTATGCGGAACGTATCACAATCATATTAAACACCATTTTGAACAGTACTACGCACAAAATGGCGGATGGAACGCAAATTGTAAGCTGGAACGCAAATAGCGCATGCGTATTGCATTCTAACGGTCTCACTTTCCAGAACTTTCTACAAGTTTATAAATACTGCCTATTTTACACAAAAAAATACATTTCTCCTCAGGTGATGAACGGAGTGACTTCAGAGATAACTGCTGCTTTTACTTGAGAAGACAATTCTTTACTAATTTACTACTTTACATTGTGCAAATTACAACTGAGAGGTAAGCTATAATATATTACATTTTAATATCAGGACAGGTAAAAAAAATAAATAAATAAAGTAGGAAAATGTGATTTATGTAGTGACATATATGGCACATTGATGTGTATAGGCCCACAAAAAAAATACGGTTCATTTAACAAAACAACAAAAAAACATAATTCAATATTAAACAGAGGTTTATGTATAGTGACATGTGACACGCACATATATGTGTATAATGTATAGTGACATCTGACACGCACATATATGTCTATAATGTATAGTGACATGTGACACGCACATATATGTATAGAATGTATAGTGACATGTGACACGCACATTTATGTGTATTGACCCTGCATAGTGACATGTGACACGGACATATATGTGTATCATGTATATTGACATGTGACACACACATTTATGTGTATTGACCCTGCATAGTGACATGTGACACGGACATATATGTGTATCATGTATATTGACATGTGACACACACATTTATGTGTATTGCCCCTGCATAGTGACATGTGACACGCACATTTATGTGTATTGCTGCCACTGCAACAAAATTAGCTTAAAACAAAATCATTAAACAACTACATTTAAATGACATTAGATGTCATGTATACTGATATGTGACACGCACATATATGTGTATCATCTATAGTTACATCTCACACACAGACATTTATGTGTGTTGGAAAAAAAAATTATAAGGTTAATTTAACAATTTAAATATGATTCATGTATAGTGATATGTCACACGCACACAAAATAATTACATTAAACTATGGAATGTGCTTCATGTATGTGACATATGTGTGTAGCCACCACCAAAAAATAAGGTCAATTGAAAATAATTACAGAAGTATATTTAAATGACATTAATTTACTGCAATTCAATAGATCATATAAAGCTGAATCTTTCTATTTCTTTTAATATTCAAACAGACTCTGCATCAACAGCGTCACTCAACAATTTGCACCGTGCATTGTGAAGCACAATCCCTTTTAAAGAACACCAACAAAGAACAACAGGTAAGATACAACAAGACATTACATGCTCAAAAGGCCATGGTTTGCTAGATGAAAAATTATAAATATACAAATAACTATTTCACTTTCTTTTTCAAACAGACACTACAAGAAGACCGGCGGATTAAGATTGGCAGGAGGGGACCCTCTGTCATTCGACACTTCAATCAAGGTAAAGAATTAAGTATAAAAAAGAAAGAACCATGAGCCTCATTCAATTGCGAGTTGCTCAATTGAATAGGGCTCTATATAAGCACATAACATATTTTTTATACAGAACTTTTTAGTTACTGAACTTCTAACCACAATCAAGGTCTTCAATAACTAAAAACTTCGCTCAATAAATATGTTATGTGCTTATATAGAGCCCTCTTCAATTGGCAAAATTGCAATTCAATGAGGACCTATATATCTTTAATGGCCGAGGGCCTTACTTAAATGGGATTTGCCCATTTCAATAGGGCTCTATATAAGCACAGAGCATATTTTTTAAAGGAACTTTTTATTTAGTGAACACGTTGCTTTTCACAGAGCATATTTTTTAAAGGAACTTTTTATTTAGTGAACACGTTGCTTTTGGATACAAGTTCACTAAATACAAAATTCTGTAAAAAAATATGCTCTGTGGTGATATTGAGCTCTATTCCATTGGCCAAAACACAATTGAATGAGGAGCTGACAATATAACAAATGCAGCAACCAAAGGCCCTCATTCAATTGCTATTTTGGACAATTTAATATGGCTATAAATAAGCACTTTTAGGCCCTTATTCAATTGCCATTTTGCTAATTCTATAGGGATCCAAATAATCACATAACATATATTTTTTAAATAACTTTTTGTTAGTGAAAACCTTGCTTTTAGATAGATGCTTAATAAGTAAAAACTTCTTTAACAAATATATGTGATGTGCTTATTTAGAACTCTATTCAATTTTCAACATTGCAATTCAATGACGGCCTTAGAGTACTATTACATTGTAAAAAATGCAATTCAATGAGGGGCAAACTATGCAACATATGGTACACACAAATTGCAATTTGCCCAATTGAATAGGGCTCTAAATAAGAACATAACATTTTTTTTTAAAGAAGTTTTTAGTTAGTAAAAATCTATCCAAAAGAAAGTTTTTCACTGACTAAAAACTTCTTTAAAAAAATATGCTATGTGCTTATTTAGGGCACGATTCAATTAGCCAAATCGCAATTGAATGAGACCCAAAGTGCTACACACAAAACAGAATTGGAACAAACTCACACAAACACATAGCAAAATAAATTAACTTTCTTATTCAATGTTTAACAACCTATAAGCCTTACAAAGAAGCCTAAATAAGAATAACAAAAGTGTTGCGCACCTAATAAGATTGTACAAAAAATCACACAAACACATAGGAAACTACATTAACATTCTTCTTTAATGTTTAACAACCTATAACCAGTACAATCAAGAATAAATAACTTTAGCACAAGTGGTGCGCACAAAACAGGATTGTAAAAAACTAACACAAACACATAGCAAACTACATTAATTATATTATTTCATGTTTCACAAACTATAACCATCCCAATAAAGGCTAAATAAGTATACCACAAGTGGTGTGCACAAAACAGGATTGTACAAAAACTAACATAAACACATAGCAAAATAAATTCATATTCTTATTTAATATATCACAACCCACAAGCCTTACTAAGAACCTTAAATAAGAATAACAAAAGTCGTGGGATTGTACAGAAAGTAAAAAAAAAAAATAGAAAAAAATAACCATAACTGATACAATACAGCCAAATTCATACATTTTTTACTTATTTAAAAGACATTTCACTCAAACAACATTTTCTATTTTATATTACAACAGATACTGCGTGAAGACAATCGGACGAGGACTTTCTCCACAGGACCAGACCATCGGACGAGGACTTTCAACACAGGACCAGACCAGCGGACAAGGAATTTCAACACAGGACCAGACCATCGGACGAGGACTTTCATCAAAGGACCACAACATCGGACGAGGGCTATCGCCACAGGACCACAACATCGGACGAGGGCTATCGCCACAGGACCACACCATCTGACCAGGACTTTCAACAGAGGACCAGACCATAGGACCAGGATTTTACACAGAGGACCACACCATCGGACGAGGACTTCCAACAGAGGACCACACCATTGGACAACGATTTTCAACCGAGGACCAACAAACATTTGGATTTAAATCACACTTCAACCAAGGTACAGTATAATAAGTACAAAAGTAGAAAACTAAAGAAACTGCTTTCAGTTGCATCCGTGTCAACTATCTCCCTTATTCTATTTAAATTGCCACTATGCAATACATAGCTCAATAACCACATCAATTTTTTTTTTAGCAAAGAAGTTTTGCAGTGGTAAATCTATCCACAAACAACGTTTTTAATAAATAAAACCATTATTTTAAAACAATATGTTACATGCTTATTTACAGCAGTATTCCATTGGCCAAATTCTTAGTTAGTGAGGACAGGAATTATAATTTTAACTAAATATAACTGATACATTAATGATTTGCCTTTTATTTCACCAATTGTGCACAAGAATCTTTAACAGGAATTACAAATTCAAATATACACAATTACATTTCTTTTTTTTCATTTACAGATTAATATGGCTGATAACGAGACCAAAGAAGAGAAGAAAAGACGTCAAACTAGAGAAAGACAAGAGAGATGGGCCGCCCAGCAGACACCTGAGGAGAAAGAAATTTGACGAGAAAAAGAACGCAAAAGACTTGCAAATAAAAGAATATCAGCTGCAAAAATGAAAGATACAACAACAAAAAAATAAAAAGATAATAAAGCATTTACAAACTGTTCCTCAAACATCAGATGACATTTTACAAGATACCAGTCAAGACAGACCAAAAAAAGCAACTACAAAAACAAAGCATTTACAAACTCTTATTAAAAACTTACAGGACATTTCAACAAAACAAGGACAACATATACCAAGAAAAGCCACGAAAAAAACTTAACATTTAGAAACTGTTGTTGAAACATTTCATGACTTTTCACCTGATGAATATGAAAGTTAACATCCAATATGCTTTGCAAATTGTCCTTTACTCAAGTCTTTAGCAGTAGAGGTTCATAGTTGTGGGGACATGAGTACTCAATGTTAATTTTGTGAGGCTTATTATTTTAAACCAGAGATGGACCAGAGATGGACAGTTTATTAGTTGTTGTCAAAAAGGCAAGTTCAAACTTTCAGAAAGGAAACAATTTCCAAGCTATTTACAAAATATTATGACTGAACCTACTTTTCCAAATTACAAAAATTTTAAGACAAACATAAGATCCTACAATAGTGCCATATCATTTGCATCTATGGGGCAACATTGGCTGCTAATGTACCAGGACATGGTCCTTACTGTTTTAAAGTCCAAGGACAAATTTATCATCGTACTTCACATTTACATCCAGAGCAAGGAGAGCAAAAAAATTTGCTCAACTATATGTCCTAGATACAATGGAAGCTGTTGACCAACGTATGCAGATGGAAGAAAATAAAAAATGCTTACCCAGTGTTTTCATAGAGCTAAATAACATTATGGACAACAATCCCTACAGTAAAGCATTAAAAAATTGGCAGAAGTAGAAAATGAACAACAACTTCATGCACAAAGACATCAATTACCCATGCCAAAGGTTAATATGGTGCTTAAAAGAGACAGACATACTGATAAACGTCGTTATAACTTGCCAACATCAAATGAAGTTGCAATGGCATTTCAGAATGATGAAGGAGAACCACCATTTCAAAGAGACATTAGAGTATATCCCAGAAATGAGGAGCAACCATTTATTAATATTAATATCTTGAGTCCAAATTTAGATCCAATGACATATCCCATCTTTTTCCCACATGGTGAAGCAGGTTGGCAACCAAAATTAACCATTCCCAGTTACCCAAATGCTAAAGCCAGAATCCGAAATAATGTTTCTATGCTTGAATTTAAAGTAGCTCAAATTGCCATTCGAGATGAATTTAATCCAATTTTAAGTGGTGGAAAACTAACACAACAATGGATTATTGATTCATATTTGCAAGTTGAGGCAAATAATTTAAACTTTATAAAATATCAAGATAAACTATGTGTAGAACAATATTGTGGACTCATGGACTATGTTGCTGACGTGGCTACAA
Organism: Discoglossus pictus; assembly: GCA_027410445.1. Lineage (NCBI taxonomy): Eukaryota > Metazoa > Chordata > Amphibia > Anura > Alytidae > Discoglossus > Discoglossus pictus. The sequence goes on from CM050166.1 coordinate 90,273,438, forward strand.
GCAGAGACATGACAGCTGGCAAAGCCATCATTTTACCATCTTCCTTTCAAGGATCTCCTTGAAATATGAGAGAAAGATACAATGATGCTATGGCTATTGTGACAAAATTTGGAAAACCAGATTTATTTGTGACATTTACATGTAATCCACAATGGCCAGAAATTAATCAAAATCTACTTCTTGGACAAAGTGCTTCAGATCGACCAGATTTAGTAGCCAGAGTTTTTAAGATCAAATTAAATTAATTAATACGTGACTTCACTATAAATCAGGTATTTGGCAAATGTCTTGCTTATGTATATACCATTAAATTTAAAAAAAGAGGCCTTCCACATGCACATCTTCTAATAATACTTCAAGAAAAGGATAAATTAGATACTTCGGACAAAGTGGATGCAGTCATAGTTGCTGAACTACCAGATCCAGAACTATATGGTAGACTATATGAGATTGTTACTCATCGCATGATTCATGGACCCTGTGGAGACCTTAATCCACAATCACCATGTATGGAAAACAATAAATGTTCAAAAGATTTTCCAAAAGATTATAGAGACAAAACATATGCAAATTGTGATGGATATCCACTTTATAAAAGAAGAGAAGGAGATAGTGCCATTATTCGTGGAAAAAAAGTGGACAATAGATATGTAGTACCCTACAATCCACATTTACTCATGAAGTACAACGCCCACATCAACGTAGAAGCCTGCACTTCCATCAAATCCATTAAATATGTCTACAAATATATTTACAAAGGCTATGATGCAGCTACTGTAGTCGTCAAAAGTGCAGACAACCCTGAATGTAGTGAGTTAGTACATGATGAACTTGCATCTCATGTAGATGCTCGCTATGTCAGTGCACCAGAAGCTATGTGGCGGCTTTTAAAATTTGAAATGCATGATAGATCACATGCAGTATATAGATTAGCAGTACATTTGGCAGAACGACATTTAGTCTATTTCCATGCTGGAAATGAAATGAATGCATTGGCCCAAAGTGAAGATCGTCACACTACACTAACTGCATGGTTTGCATTAAATTCAAATGATGCTCACAATACTTATATATTGAAATTCCATATCACTATGTTTTTGTGAATGGATTATGGAGACCAAGAAAAACCAGAGGCAATAAAATAATTCCACGAATTTACACAGTCAGTCCAAGAGATGTTGAACATTTTTGCTTACGGATATTACTTTTAAATGTTCCAGGAGCGCAAAGTTTTGAACAATTAAGAACTGTTAATGACATTGTATATGAATCCTTCCATTTAGCTGCAAGACATAGAAACATACTCGCTGATGATACAGAGTGGGAAAGATGTTTAGAAGAAGCAGCACAATGTCAAATGCCACGACAGATAAGAGAACAATTTGCTTTTATTTGTATCTTCTCAAATGCTCCAAATGCATTAGCTTTGTGGGAGACTTTTAAAAGTAATATGGCTGAAGACTTTATGCGACGATACAATGAACCCATTGCACACTTAAAAGCGTTAATGGAAATCCAAGAAGTATTTTTAACTCATGGATTAAGTTGTGCAAGTTTTAATTTGCCTGATCCAGGTCTTATAGATGACATAAACTTTGAAGACTATGACATTCAACTACAAGCAGAAAGAACACAAGAAAGACTTGCAACTTTAAATACACTACAATTGCAAGCATTTCATGCCATTAAAAATGCAATAGATGATGACATGGTGACAGAGCGTTATTTCTATCTTGATGGACCTGGCGGATCAGGAAAAACCTATTTGTACAATTTATTAATGAGTTCAGTACGAGCACAAGGACAAATAGCAATGGCGTTTGCCACTACTGGAATTGCTGCACTTTTATTAGAAGGTGGAAGAACTGTTCATAGTGGATTTAAACTGCCAGTGCCTATTTTAGAAAATTCGGTGTCAGATATTCGCATGACATCCTTACAAGCAAAGAAATTTAAGAAATGTAAATTAATTATAATAGATGAGGCCACAATGATGTCATGCTATGCCCTCCAATGTATTGACCGTTTGCTTCGTGAAGTCATGGATAATATTTTTCCATTTGGTGAAAAGGTAATGTTGTTGGGTGGCGATTTTAGACAAACATTACCTGTCGTTGTACATGGAAATCGAACTGACATTATCGAAACCTGTATCAAGTCAAGCACAGTATGGAAACATTTTACCCATCTTCAACTGCAACAAAATATGAGATCAGAAGGACAAAATGATTTCAATGATTGGCTTATTAAAATTGGAGAAGGCAGAACAGAAAAAATACTACATTTAGCTGACGACACTGTAGAGATCCCACCTCAGATGATTTGTCAACAAGATATTATATCGGCTATATTTGAAGGGAGCATCAATAACGAAGAATATTCCGAGCTTGCCAACCAAGTCATACTGACGTGTAAAAATAAAGATGCATTAATCCTCAATAATGAAATCTTAAAAAAAATTAATGCACCACAAAGAAATTATCACAGTGCTGATTCTGTACTTGCTGATGACAATGAAAGTCAGGCTAACTTTTCGACTGAATTCATAAACTCTCTAACTCCTTCTGGAATGCCACCACATATTTTGCAGCTAAAGAAAGGTGCAATTATCATGTTACTGCGAAATATGAACCCCAAAAAAGGCCTATGCAATGGCACAAGATTAATTGTTCAACAATTAAGGGACCATTTTATAGATGCTGAAATTTTAACTGGGACCCATAAAGGAGAGAGAGTTTTCATACCAAGAATAGATTTAGCACCAAGTGAAAGTAGTCTCCCTTTTATACTTCAAAGAAGACAATTTCCCATTATTATGGCATTTGCCATGACCATTAATAAATCACAAGGTCAAACTTTCAAATCTGTGGGTATTTTTTTGGAAGAACCAGTATTTGCACATGGTCAATTGTACGTTGCTTTGTCACGGTGCAAAAATCCACAGGCTATTAAAGTTTACATTGAAAAAAATGAAAGTCAAGGTGATTTATTAGAAGATGGACGTATTTTTACTAAAAACATTGTCTACTATGAAGTACTATAACTTTGCAGGATACAAACTAAAGCCATGCAAACATTTTGGAAAAACATTCAAAAATACATAACAATTTGTTGTTTAATTCAGTCATAATTAATGGAAGTCATGTTTAGGGATAATTCGCCTCACAAAATACTTGCCTTGCATTTCTATGAAAAATTATGTTAAAATGTTAAGTCACTATGTTAATGTTTCTAATGTTACAAGTTTAAAAACAATATTTTCAAGTTATTTCATTCAACATATTACAAAGTTCATGTTAAGAGCTCAAGCACCTTTTAAGTCACAATGTAAATATTGTCTGTTATCTTAAGATTACTACCTACATTAATGTTTATCGCCAGTTTATGTGGTCAGTAAGGAATTACTTTCATTAGTTACGGTTTAAGGAGAGTTTTTACTGTATGCCTTCCTCTACATTCAATGTATATTAAACTTAACAATTATTCTGATACAAATTGCATGTTAATACTGATTAATTTAAAGTTAAACTGTTTTTACATTCAAATGTTAATACTTTTAATACAAAATTATGTTACAAAATGTATTCACTATGTTCCTGTTTATAATGTTCAAAATTAGACAAATGTTTTGAAAACTTCCAAACTTACATAAAAAATAAAGTTCAATTTTAAAAATATATACTTTCAAGGTTATTGCTTACATATATTTTAAACTTCATGTTAAAATTCGGTACGTTTCAAAAAGTCTTTTTACTTTTTACTTTCCTCTGGATTCAATGTATATTAAAGTGAACAATTCTTCAGATACAAATTTCATGTTAAAAAACCATTACATTAACATTTTACAAAAATACATGTTCATATCACAATACTTACAAGGGTCAAAAATATATTTAAATAACTAAACAACTTCACAAACATATACATCACATTGCCGTCATTTTTTGACGGGCAAGTCGCTAGTCTTTATATAAAATAGAATATATATACCGTATTTATCGGCGTATAACACGCACTTTTTCTCCCTGAAAATAGGGGGCAAATCATAGGTGCGTGTTATTCCCTCCCCCCTCCTCATCCTCAACCTCCCTCCTCAGTCTAAACCCCCTCCGCATTCTAACCCCCTCCTCCTCAACCTAAACCCCCCTAAATACACCCCTCTCACTTACCTGCTTCTGCTCCAGTGCCGACACCCGGTATATGCTAATGACGTGGCGCGCTGGCGCACATGTGACGTCACCGGGTCAAGGAGCGGAGGCCGGAGCAGAAGCAGGTAAGTGAGGGGGAGGTATTAAGGGGGGTTTAGGTTGAGGAGGAGGGGGATTCAGGTTGAGGAGAGGGGGGTTTAGAATGAGGAGGGAGGTTGAGGAGGGGGGTTGAGGTTGAGGATAGGGGGGTTGAGGTTAAGGAGGGGGTTGAGGATAAGGGGGTTGAGGAGGGAGGATGAGGATGGGGGGGTTGAGGAGGGAGGTTGAGGATAGGGGGGCTGAGGAGGGAGGTTGAGGAGGGGGTTGAGGATGGGTGGGTTGAGGACGGAGGTTGAGGAGGGGGGTTGAGGATGAGGAGGGAGGTTGAGGATGAGGAGGGGGGTTGAGGATGAGGAGTTGAGGTTGAGGAGGGGGGATGAGGATAGGGGGGTTGAGGAAGGAGGATGAGGATTGGGTGTTGAGGAGGGGGTTTGAGGAGGGAGTTTGAGGGGCGGGGTTGAGGAGGGAGGATGAGGAGGAAGGTTGAGGAGGGGGTTGAGAAAGAGGAGGGGGGTCGAGGATGAGGAGGGGGGTTGAGGATGAGGAGGGAGGTTGAGGATGAGGAGGGAGGTTGAGGATGAGGAGGGAGGTTGAGGAAGGAGGATGAGGATGGGGGGTGGAGGAGGGGGTTGAGGATGGGGGGTGGAGGAGGGGGTTGAGGATGGGGGGTTTGAGGAGGGGGTTGTGGAGGGAGAATGAGGAGGGAGGTTGAGGAGGGGGTTGAGGATGAGGAGGGAGGTTGAGGATTTTGCTTCAAAGTTCTTTATTTGAATTTTTTTTCCCTGAAATTCCCTTCTTAAAATGAGGTGCGTGTTATACGCCGGTGCGTGTTTTATGCCGATAAATACGGTAAGTACGGTATTATATTTGTAAATATCGTCTTAATATTTCTGTCTGTTATCTGTTTTGTCTAAACCCAATGTGTAAACATATCTTGATTTATGTAAAATATAACTTTTTAATAATACCTTATTTGTCTGCTTGATTATTGTCCTGTCAAAAAGAACTTATGATTTATGGAAATTATATATTAATTTCTTACATGATGGCAAGACAGGCAGGAGGACATTAATGTAATAATCAAGGATATTAATAAGTATAATATTTTGAATAAATAATTTTACTGAAATTACTTGTTTTAGTAATTTACTTACTTTAGATAACCAGTAGACGGTGTTAGAAAAAAAGAATTTACACAACGAGAATGAACAACTTAGGGAAAGAATTAGAGATGCAGAAAGTGCAGTAAGATGTGTAGCTACTAGTAAAAAGGACAGTGATCATAGTGACTGTAGAGCAGAATGTAAAGACAAAGATGTCCAGAAAGTAGACTGGAATACTTTTAGTGGAATTACTGTTTCAAAATGGCGGCAGTTTCAACTGAGCTCAAGATAGGAGCACAGGGGCAGGTAATTTCAGAAACTATTGTGAATAGGTCTCTTTCTAGTTGTAAAATGCAGTCCCTGAGCAAATCACTTGGTTGTATAGGTTTTCATGATGATCCTGTGGAAATCATAATAAGAATTGAAAAGTTTACAAAATATAATGCAAATTTAACTGAGACTGATTCCTTTGCTGTGATTATGGCTTGTTTAGATCAATCCTTAAAATCCAGTCTCTGCTCTGATGTTTTTGAAGAACCTAGGTCTAAACAGCATCTGGTTAAATATATTTTAAAAGTAATGGGTATAGATGAATTGGAACACCATTCTGCTTTTGGCAAATGCACTCAGAAGAGGGGAGAATCTGTACAAAAATATACTGATAGATTATTCATATTGTATAAACTTACACTCTGAGGCTAACCAGAATTTTTAGATTTATAAGAAGACCTTACTAAAAAGATATCTGCCTGAAATTATAAATATTGTTGGTTTAAATGTATCTGCCAACAATCAGTTCTTAAAGATTTTACATCATCTGAAAAGAGCTGAGGCTATTGTAAAAGAGAGAAATAGAAACAAAGGCATAGTTTTTGTGGTTAAAAATGTCCCACCCCAAACAAAGATGTTTACCAATGCAAATAGAATTTCTTGTTTTGCTTGTGGGCAGTTTTGACATTTTGCCAGGGGCTGCAAAAATGTCATACATTCCACCCCTAATTCAGACAAAGCGCCAAATAATACCAGATGGACAAACAATAGCTGAAGTCACACCAGGTGGGGATCAAAAGGGTCAGATAAGAAACATTCAATTTTTACCCAGAGATTCTTATCATGCATTAAAATCCCAAAACTATTTGATCAAGGTAGATAATTTGCATCTTCAAAATAAATGATATCTGTTTAAGAAAGAGTTATAATGTTTTAGAGTAAAATAGAATCAGTTAAAATGAAATTATAGAACAGAAAATTAACTGCTCATCAATCTGTCCTAACCCAACTGAATATCAAGTCTTATTTTTACAGAGAAACAGAAATAAGTAAACGAACATGGAGGAAAAGGAAAACTTTCCTAATCTTTTACAGGGTTTTCTAATATATAATAGAGAACCTTCACTTTTATTTATTTTGTGACAGATCCATCTGTATAGATAAACATGGATATATCCCTTACAATGTCCCCCCATGCATGATGTTTATACTCATATTAATGAGAATCAGGTGATAGAGTCACTGGTGCCAGATGGTTGGAGGGCAAAGGTTATCTAACATGCACAGCAGTAGATCAGACATATAGGCACCAACTATATGGCCTGTCTACAGGGTTTCTCTGCCCCAGAACCAGGGGCAGAGAGAGACAGAGAGACATGTTCTCCCTCCCCCTACCTGTGCAAGAATAAATTAGGTTGACGCCCCTAAAGGCGGCCCTGGGGGAGGAGACTAAAAGTTCCCATGGATTAGCCAAGTCTGATTAGACAGAGGTAATTAGCTGATTCTAAGAGTTACTCCATTGGCCCAGAGGGGGATGGGGGTTTGGCTAAAGGTAGCCACTCCCTATAATGTGTTGGGCAAGGTTGTAAATAAGCTGAACCGATTCAATAAAGTGTTCTTAATTTTCATCACAACTTGAGTAAAGATGTATTATTTACCAAAGGACATATGCTGGTAGTAAAGATCGTCAGACTTACTAAGGCTGCCCAGCGCACACTACCCAAATGCTGGGACATATAGGTCTTTGTACCTTAACATATTTTTTAAAATTTTTAAGGATAAGCCTCTATATTTATTTTATTCAAGTGCGATAGTTTTCGTATATTATTTTATACACATATCTTAAAACGTCTGCACTATCAGCTAACAATTTTGCTGAGTAAATTTTTTTTTTTTTTTAATAAACTGTTGCCACAATGAGGACTTTGAGTTTAAGTGAGCATTTTAATTTTTGAGATGCAGTTATATACTCTTATTTTTGTTTTTTAAAACCTCTTTAAGATTACTTTGTGTTTTTTTTGCATGTTTTTTTTATTAATGGCAACAAGTGTTTAGATAATTTTTATACAGATTGCATGGTATCCTTTATTTTGATGAAAACACAGAAAGTTTTACATTTAAAATAAATCATTAAATTTTTTTTTACTATTTTTGATTTTTTTGGAGGAAGGGTACCACAAATGAACCTCAACTAGATATTCATATAGTTTCAAAACTAGTAATTTCTGGAGCTACATGAACATAAATGTAAATGTACTACTGTTATGAATACTAATTTAGTCATTTGTTTAGCTCTTGTTTTAATTGTTCATCTCTGTTAGGGACAGAGAACATTTTAGCATTAGATCACCCCAATTTAGGAATGGTTAGGATTGTTGGACCCTTATAATGTGTTATTTTTATGTACACTAAAATCCTGCTGCATGCTTTATGTGTAGTTGTGGGTTTATCATATACATCTTCCATTTCCTGAGTGAATACCGAGTCACATTTAATGTTTTCACTAAAGTACCTAGTAAGGTGCTACAATCACCTACACACTTTTTCTTTCCACACCACACATGCTAACAATAAAGTGGATTCTTCAATACAAACATTATACTACTACAAATAAATATTTGGAATATATGAATTATTCCAATCGACAGAAAGCGCTCAAAATGATAAACTCATGAAAATAGGGTGTATGTTTAGTCCTCAAGTATCAGTTTAATTAGATTGTATTAAACAATATGGCCATCGAAGCTTCTTGCTATCGCCAGATATCCGCAGTTCACCGTGGCGTCTGGTGTGCAGTCTAAAGAGAAGAAGGATTGGGGGAGAGACAGCACATAAAGCCTAGCACAGGTCACTTCTAGTTATCAAGGTCATATCATACAGAAGTCAAAAGTGACTCTCATCTTATTTAACCTCAAACGATTATGAGGTATTTTAAATGTTTATGGGTAATGATTCCTGGAGTTTGTATCAGAATTTCATTGAAGACTCTCCTCAGTTATACTTGTGAATATTATTCAATATGAATATGTGTGCTGGATATATACAACCAGTGTATGTTAGTATGCATACTCTGGAAATGCACCAGTAACCCACCAAGAATACTATGTATTCATGTATTAGGAAACATATATAAATATTTATTGGTACAAAATTTGTTGAAAAAAGAGCAATGTTATAAAAAAATGTAACTTTGCTTAAAACTTTGCTGTTTCCTAATACATAGTATTCTTGTAAGTTACTGGTGCATTTCCAGAGTGTGCATACTAACATACACTGGTTGTATACTGTATATCCAGCACACATATTCATATTGAATAATATTTGAAAGTATAACTGAGGAGAATCTTCACTGAAATTCTGATACAAACTCCAAAAATCATTACCCATAGGTGTTTAAAATACCTCATAATCGTTTGAGGTTAAATAAGGTGAGAGTCACTTTTGACTTCTGTATGATATGACCTTGATGACTATATTACTACAGACAACATAAGTCTGTAGTAGCAAGCCAAGTGTAATAAACTTCTCAATAAGATCCAATATGGGTCAGAGGATGGGACATAGGTGGACCCATGGATGCAGGACAAAATGGATGAAAGTGACACAGATGCAACCAATTGGTATTGAAGTGTAAATAGTTATGGGAAGGTGATGTGATGATACGCACAATAGCTAAAGGAGTATAAATTCATATTATAAAATGCATACTGTAAGTGCTTACATAATTAGTCCAAATTTAAAGAAAGTGTTGGTTGTTACCAGATCATTCCTGTCTCAGTGAACTGAATTACTTCACTGAAATCTCAAACACAAACTGAGGGCCCACATACAACAACACATATTTATTTGTATAATTTGAGAGAGCTCATTTTTTTTAACAAAATAATTTGCTCTCTAGGAGGGGATTGTAAGATATGGCTTATAGAGTGGCCATCTCTAAACATTATGACAGAAATAAGTGTATTTTATAAAATATGTGTAATAGTATAAATCTTTATTATTAGCAATTGGTTGCTGAATAGTGTTTATCATGTATTGAGTTTTATCAGTCACATATGAATTTCTTCACAAACAAACTGAATTCCTGAGAGGTGTGGTTTATCACATATCTATTCTATTGATACTACAACAAAAGGTTTTGTCCCAGAGTGTTTATGTGTAAACAAAGCAACATCTGTGTGTGGGATTGCCACCTTCAACAGTTGTTAAAAATAAACCTGTTTGGGGGAGGTGAGAAAGATTTCAGTTGTGATGGGCAGTCACAGATCAAGGGGGGAGTGTCCAAGAAAGAGACTACAAGGCCAAAGTTGGGTTCAGTCCAGAGGGAAGAGTGCCAGGAGAATGCCAGATGAGCCCAGCTGAGCAGAACAATCCTGACCAGAGAACCTGATGGAGAAGGAACTTCAAAAGCTGACCATAAGGGGTAGTATACTGTATCTTTATAATGCAGAATTCATATAAGTATTATATTTGTAAATATCATCTTAATACTTATTGTCTGTTATTATTTTTTTCTAAACACGTTGTGTAACCATATCTTGATTTATGTAAAACATATCTTTTTAATAATACCTTATTTGTTTGCTTGTTTATTGACTGTCCAAAAGAACTTCTGATTTATGGAAATTATATATTAACTAGCGACTTGCCTATCAAAAAATGATGTCAATAAAATTTGAAGTCTGGCAATGCTGTTGGCCACACAATGTGAGGCTATGGCCCCTCTGAGCACCTTGAGAGCTCATCGCGAGCCGCAACTTTCCTCTTTTGCAATGATCACCTTCACGCTCATTGCAAGCCTCTCCCCCTGTGTACTTTATAGGCTTCGCACTTGAGCATCTTCGGCGCTTATCGCGAGCCCCGCGATGAGCGCCTTCGGCACTTATTGCGAGCCTGTCCCCCCTGTGTAGTTTATGGGCCGTGTGATGACTGGCTTGCTTTAAGTCTTACTGCTTAGGGCTCTTTTTTACGACCTTCGGCCTCGGTATACATCCTTCGGCCGCACTTTTATCGTGTTACATTTTTTCGGCAGCCATATTTTTTCTTGCCCCTGTGCTGTTTGTGAGTGTTTAAGTGAATTTGAGGCATATTTGGATTTTTTTATTTGTTTTTCGAGCTCCGCGGTTCGCCTGTTAATTTTGTAATTTTTCAGAGGTCCACAATTTTTTGCAAGTCCTACAGGCCTTCGGCGCTCATTGCAGCTAAGTTCCACGGGGCTTATGATGAGCGCCGCACCTTCGGCACTCATTGCAGCTAAGTCCCACGAGCCGCCAAACCAGCAACTTCCTCGCTTTGTGAGGGCCGCAATTGGAGCCTGCAATAAGCAATGTTGGCCCTCATTACAGCCATGTTCCGCTCAAGCCCCGAAACAGAGTCCCACATTTCACGAGGGCCGCAGTTGCAGGGCTCGTATAGCGAGCACCGCAAGCATGACGACAACTTGCAGATTGATAACTATTATAGTTAATTTCTTATAACACACACATTGATGCTTCTAGATAATTTCATAATGCTAGTGTTTTTTTGATTTATAGGGTCACTTATTGCTCAGTAAAGCAGACAAACCCATTTAATACAATTATTTATTTGTTGGATGTTGTTGCTCTATTTTAAACTGAACATTTTCTTTAAGGGTAAGTAGGTGCTGGGGAGGATAATCTGTCCACAGAAGCAGTTTGGTGACCTTATTCATGTGTCTAATCCGGATAGTGGACTAAGTCTGCTCCACTACCCAGAATACATGTGTCAGGTAGCAGTAGACAGTTGACAATGTGGTTTTGAGACTCTCTGGTGTAGGTCACTTGTAGACCTTGTAAATTCCCCCAACGTTAAAATCCGTAGCCCTTAACGGAGCATGCTAGACTTACGGCTATTAAATTGGCCTCTTACAGCTACCCGCAAACAAACCTTACAGGCTGTCAAAATCGTAACTTTGTTGCTGCTAATCCTTTGATCTGTAAAGCCTGTAAATGTTACGATCGCAAATTGCTAATAAATTGCTACAAATCCCCAAAGACGCACTGCGTTCAAACCCATAAATGGCAAATAGAGGCAAAAATATTATAGCCTCCAAAGAGGACCTGCAAAGGGTTTACAGACAAGCTCTCAACACTGTAAAAGACAATATAAACACACCAGTGGACTTTAAAATATGGGGAAAGCATTGAATTAAAATTACTTGCAAAACAATCCCCAAATAAAAAATAGTCATTTAAAATGATTATTACTTCATCATATGTTGGAATGGTCATGCATATGCCCATATGAAAAGCCATGCTGTAACATGCATAAAGCAATTAAAGACACACTACCTGATTAAATAGCAACATAAACACGTAAAACTGCTGCCATATTAACCCTTTCTCACTCACAGAGGCACTCATGTAGACCCTGAAATATAAATAGGATCTGCAAATGGTTCTTCAGAGATATACTTGTGCCCTAGTAGCCCTTAAAAAGACAGTAAACCACTTTTTAACAATACAAAAGCAGGGAAGTTCATCAGATTGTCATGCTCAAAATTCACATTGGCCACAAAATAAAACATGTGCCCCTCTCCTAAAGTGACATTCATCTTATAAACATCTTATACCAGTGGTTCACAAGCCATTCCTCCAGACTTCCCAGACAGGCCAGATAAAATCCTTAACCACGTCAACCCAGGTGACCAAATCAGAGGCTCCTGTTGAATAATATTTGCCTAATCTGTGTTTACACACTGTTAAACAGAAAACCTGACCTCTCTGGCTAGCCATGGGGATTAGCTTGTGAAACACCGCTATACATATTGCCAAAAAGAATTGATGCAGCATTTAAAGAGATAGCACACTTATATAAAACCATGTACAATCATTGAACTATGGGAGATATCATCACTTAGCAAACACTGAGGCACAAAAGAGCAATGTAATAAATGAATCCAAATGAAACTCACAGGTCAAGAAATACATGTGAACAGTAAAGACCATGTTGAGACCTGCAACTACAGTAAAACAAACATCAAAACATTAACTATAGCAATGCAATTAGAGACATCCTGAATCAATAAATAATCTGATACCATTGTCAGTAACAAAACTTGTTTAATCTGCATCAAACAGTGAGTGTGATCTATATATGGAGCAGAGCAATCATCAGCTGGAATGCCAGATAAGTCTCACATCCACATGTGAGAAATTCCAAACCTGAAATGAACCTGCCTATTAACAGGTGCTGTAATCAACAAGCTACATAACCCCATCCACAACAAGTCATCAGCAGGTCTTAAACAGCATGGATTCCCAACATGACAAAGAGACGCATGAGAATATGGAGGCATGCTCACATCTGAGGTACTATTGTTTGCACAGCATGTGGCATGATGGAGATCCGGATGCAAGCTGTGTTATTAAGGAGTGGACTAGGTGTGGCCGAGAGGAGTGTCTGTGAGTGAATGATGGTGCGAATGGTAATGTGATCCATGCAGGGCCAAAACCAAGCCAGGCAAGTGAATTACCACAGGCCATAGATAGTATCATTGTGGATGATCAGGGAGGGCAGATAGCTCTAGTAACACAGGGACTGAGGGATATAGGGGCACCTGCAGACAGGAAGGATGACATTGATGTGGGTGATCAGCTGTTGAGGGGGCACAAGAATCGGGGGCCCAGGAAGTGCTGGCTCTGGTACAGCAACAGGCATATGGTGGTGAGCAGGTCTAGGAGTCTGTGAGGAGGGTCCAGGCACCCAATGTATACAGGGGGAGACTCACATTAGAGGGGTTAACTGATGGAGAGGTGTATGAGCATTTTAGGCTGTCCCGTGCCAGTCTTGGAGAGCTCTATGCAGTGCTGAGCGAGGACCGTGAGCCTCACGCTCGGGCCAATAGAGCTATACCAGGAATGACACGGATGTTAGCCACAATATACCTCCTTGCCTCTGGTAGTTTCCAAAACACCCAGAGTATATTCCTCCATGCTATTGTTCTGCAAGCTACCAGAGACATCAGTTTCCACAAAACTGCAGGAGAGATTGTGAAGGTGAAAGCTGATTTTCACCGAAAAGGAGGTGTCCCTAATGTGCTAGGTGCTATTGATTACACACATGTTGCATTAATACCTCATAGAGAGAAAGAAGCTCTGTTCAGAAATCGCAAACATAATTCAATCAATCTACAGTTTGTTTGTGATGCAAACTTGCGCATACAAAATGTGTTTGCCGCCTTCCCTGGAAGTGTTCACGATGCCCATATGCTGCGTCAATCATCCACCTATTATTTATTACAGTCAGCCAATTTCCATCCGGGTTGGCTACTGGGTGAGTACCCAGAAGTCATTACAGGCAACCATATCTCACTAATACTGGAAACAATAGCATATGCATCATGTTTCCCTCTATTGCTGTGATGTTCACATGTGCATAAGGGAGTAATACTACCTGAGCCATGACATAATTGCTCATTGCTGTGCATAACCCTTTGTTAGCTTGCCCAAACAGTATTAAGTTCACAACAACATATGCAAAAAACAACGATAGATTAATTATTAGGTATACGTTCATAGACTTTGACAAATATCACAACATCCTATTAATATCCATATTTCCCATTTTGTTTACGTCAGGTGATGCAGGATATGGGTTTTTGCCGTGGTTGTTGACTCCTGTGAGCAATCTACAAACACAGGCAGGAGAGGTATAATGCAGCACATAAAACATGTCGGAATGGAATTGAGCACACCTTCGGTGTACTCAAGATTCTCTTCAGATGCTTACATTCCTCTGGTGGTACTCTGAAATATAGCCCATACAAGGTTTGTGGGACATTGATGCAGCTCTGCTACATGGGGAGGAAGAGCCTTTACCTCCCCCTGTAGTGGATAATCTGCAAGGGTCACAACAACGTGCCCGCATCATTCGTGAGTACTTCACATGTACAGTCAGGTCCATAAATATTGGGACATCGACACAATTCTAATCTTTTTGGCTCTATACACAACCACAATGGATTTGAAATGAAATGAACAAGATGTGCTTTAACTGCAGACTTTCAGCTTTAATTTGAGGGTATTTACATCCAAATCAGGCATACTGCAAAAGCAACCAAAGAGTTTTTTAAGGGAAAGAAGTGGAATTTTATGCAATGGCCAAGTCAATCACCTGACCTGAATCCGATTGAGCATGCATTTCACTTGCTGAAGGCAAAATGCCCCAAGAACAAGCAGGAACTGAAGACAGTTGCAATAGAGGTCTGGCAGAGCATCACCAGGGATGAAACCCAGCGTCTGGTGATGTCTATGCGTTCCAGACTTCAGGCTGTAATTGACTGCAAAGGATTTGCAACCAAGTATTAAAAAGTTAAAGTTTGATTTATGACTGTTAATCTGTCCCATTAATTTTGGTCCCTATGTGTGGGAGGCACATATACAAACTGTTGTAATTCCTACACCGTTCACCTGATTTGGATGTAAATACCCTCAAATTAAAGCTGAAAGTCTGCATTTAAAGCACATCTTGTTCGTTTCATTTCAAATCCATTGTGGTGGTGTATAGAGCCAAAAAGATTAGAATTGTGTCAATGTCCCAATATTTATGGACCTGACTGTATGTATGACATACAGTCAGGTCCATAAAGAAGAAATAAGCTTGATTATACATAACTCCTAAAACTCTTTTCTCCATCCCCATTGTCATACAGAATATCAAACAGTCCACAGTAGAGGAGGGTTTCCTGATATGATGTATGTCTCATGATCCACAATTGATTAACAATGAACACACTAGAACATGCCATGCTATCAGTTACAGGTAAGTAAGCACAGATTCCCATACACATCATAAGTACTGAGAATTCAAAACATCAATAGCATAGATAAATGTCAATGTATATATGCCCGAAATGTATATATGAAAACCTCAACACACTATAGACCAGTAAAGTTCACATCGTCTGATAATGAAAATCCACATCCAATAGGTATCAATACAATTCATATCAATCTGGAATGATGAACATACCTGCAGATATGTAACAAGAATATATGTACTGCATGAGATCAAAATCTGTGATCACTAATCACTTTTTAACTCAATGTTGAGAGAGAAATGATTACAGTGGATAATTAGTGACTTCATAATCCGATCATATTGCCATTATAGAACTGCTACTGTGTATAAACTCATCATTTAACAACATGGACAAAGAAAAAAAACATGTACAGCAACAGAACAACTGCTACATCAATGTAGCCCTACCTTGCAATTTAAAGAATACATCCCAAACATAATGCGCAAGCTGTCCATACTGATATAGATCCACAACCCCCATCGGTATCATGTCCAAGATAAAACAGCACCTGTAGCTCTCCAATGATTAATGTGTAATAGGTGTGATATTCCTACATCATTAGTAATTATAATTATCCTTCCTCATGATCTGCCAGATGAGAACCTTGTTTCATATGATAGAACATATCAGTCAAAACATCTGTTTGAAATTACCAGCATGTCTTGGTAATGTTCATATTAACATGTTCCTTGTATTTTTCTTACAGATCGCAAAGATGTGTCACATTCCTCACAGTCAGAACAATGCATGATGATGACCATCCCGGCATTCCATGACCATGCTATTGTCACATTGCATCATGTATGTTCATGTGCCATAATCGACCATGTGTTGCATCTAGTGAGATATGTGATTCTTACTACTGATTAGCTAATATATGTAAAGCTTCAATTGCAGAATACAATGCAGAAGTCATGTGACATATGTCGCATAATGTTCCTTGCATATTCACAGCATGTGTGCGCTCATATTCTACATAGATTTTTATGTATGTATTGCTGTAGACATGCTATTCTCTCCTCTATTTGGACTATTAGGAAGGCTGCATCATATTCCCTTCCAGATTTCTTCTTCAGTGCTGATGTGATCCTCCCTGTACATATGGCGAAAAGTAACTCTAGGCTTGGAACATATCTGTTAATGAGGTTACCTTAACCTTCGGTTATACATATGCAACAATAGATAATAGAGATGCTTATTCAGAAAACAGAATTCCCCACAAATTGGCCGGTTTGTTGTGAGGGAATCTCTTGAATAGGTTAGAACACACAGATATGGTCCTGGTCAGGTCTCCATCTGAGTGTCCAAACTTAGGTATGGAGAGGCTGCTCTCACAGGGGATTAGCATTGCCAGAGAACTGACCTGTTGGGGTTTTGACATTAATTGATTGAACACCTATAACTCTGCAGTTGCATAGAAGTGTCTGTTGGACACACAAGCCTACAGTTTACTTCTACCCATGAGTATATCTCCTTATTCTGTATTATTGTTTTTGCTTATTGAATGTTATAGTTCTCTTGATATCTGTATTACTATGATATAACTTATATTGCCTCATATTGGATGATACACTGTAAATCCCCCTCAACTAGAGATGTCGTGAATAGTTCGCCGGAGGACTGTTCCCGGCGAACATAGCATGTTCACGTTCGCGGCAAACTGCGAACATATGCAATGTTCGATCCGCCCCCTATACTTTATCATTGGGCAAACTTTGACCTTGCAACTCCCAGTCAGCAGACACATTCCAGCCAATCAGCATCATACACTGCCTTCCAGACCCTTCTAACTCATGGACAGCACCCATTTTGGAATCATAACTAACTTGCAGTCTTACTGAGAGGAGGCTGAGTGTAGGTGATACTGCATCAATAGGGAAAACCATAGATAGGCTACTGTACACAGTGTGCAATACAGTCCTGAAGGACTCTTTTAATCTCTGCTGCAAGGACAACCCTGTGTCTCTTCCCCCCCTTATCATCATCCTCCCCTCACCTTAGCACCCAACCCTAACACCCCTCACACTTATCCCTAAGACCTAACACCCCTCAGACTTATTCCTAACATGCCTCACCCTAACACCCCTTACACTTATCCTTAACACCCCTCACCCTAACACCTAACCCTAACACCCCTCACCCTAACACCTAACTCTAACACCCCTTACACTTATCCCTAACACCTCTCACCCTAACACCGAACCCTAACAACCCTTACACTTATCCCTAAAATGCCTCACCCTAACCCTAACACCCCTCACACTTATCCCTAACACCTAACCCTAACATCCCTCACCCTAACACCTAACCCTAACACCCCTTACACTTATCCCTAACACCCCTCACCCTAACACCTAACCCTAACAACCCTTACACATATCCCTAACACCCCTCACCCTAACCCTCAAACACCACTGACACTTATCCCTAACACCCCTTACCCTAACCCTAACACCCCTTACACTTATCCCTAACACCCCTCACCCTAACACCTAACCCTAACAACCCTTACACTTATCCCTAACATGCCTCACCCTAACCCTAACACCCCTCACACTTATCCCTAACACCTAACCCTAACATCCCTCACCCTAACACCTAACCCTAACCCTAACACCCCTTACACTTATCCCTAACACCCCTCACCCTAACACCTAACCCTAACAACCCTTACACTTATCCATAACACCCCTCACCCTAACCCTAACACCCCTCACACTTATCCCTAGCACCTAACCCTAACATCCCTGACCCTAACACCTAACCCTAACACCCCTTACACTTATCCCTAACACCCCTCACCCTAACACCTAACCCTAACAACCCTTACACTTATCCCTAACCCTAACACCCCTCACACTTATCCCTAACACCTAACCCTAACATCCCTCACCCTAACACCTAACCCTAACACCCCTCACACTTATCCCTAACACCCCTCACCCTAACACCTAACCCTAACACCCCTCACACTTATCCCTAACACCCCTCACACTTATCCCTAACACCCCTTACCCTAACCCTAACACCCTTCACACTTATCCCTAACACCTAACCCTAATACTCCCTCACACTTATCCCTAACACCCCTTACCCTAACCCTAACACCCCTCACACTTATCCCTAACACCTAACCCTAACATCCCTCACCCTAACACCCCCCACACTTATCCCTAACACCCCTCACCCTAACACAAAAACCCTAACACCCCTTACACTTATCTCTAACACCCCTCACCCTAACCCTAACACCCCTCACACTTATCCCTAACACCCGTCACCCTAACCCTAACACCCCTCACACTTATCCCTAACACCTAACCCTAACATCCCTCACCCTAACACCCCCCACACTTATCCCTAACACCCCTCACCCTAACACCCCTCACACTTATCCTTAACACCTAACTCTAACATCCCTCACCCTAACACCTAACCCTAACACCCCTTACACTTATCCCTAACACCCCTCAACCTAACACCCCTCACCCTAACCCCCCTCACACTTATCCCTAACACCCCTTACCCTAACCCTAACACCCCTCACACTTATCCCTAACACCTAACCCTAACATCCCTCAACCTAACACCTTTCCCTAACATTCTCACACTTATCCCTAAGACCTAACACCCCTCACACTTATTCCTAACATGCCTCACCCTAACACCCCTTACACTTATCCCTAACACCCCTCACCCTAACACCCCTCACACTTAGCCCTAACACCCCTCACCCTAACACCTAACACCCCTCACCCTAACACCTAACACCCTCACCCTTATCCCTAACACCCCTCACACTTATCCCTGTGTCTCTTCCCCCCCCTTATCATCAAGGGAGGGGGGAGGATGATGAGGGAGGGGGGAAAGAGATACAGGGGAGGGTGATGAGAAAGGGGGGAAAGAGACACAGGGGAGGATGATGAGGGAGGGGGGAAGAGACACAGGGGAAGATGATGAGGGAGGGGGAAAAGAGACACAGGGGAGGATGATGAGGGAGGGGGGAAAGAGACACAGGGGAGGATGATGATGGAGGGGGGAAAAGACACAGGGGAGGATGATGAAGGAGGGGGTAAAGAGATACAGGGGAGGATGATGAGGGAGGTGGGAGGATGATGAGGGAGGGGGATGAGACACAGGGGAGGGGGATGAGACACAGGGGAGGGTGATGAGGAAGGGGGGGAAAGAGACACAGGGGAGGATGATGATTGAGGGGGAAGTTAGGTTATTTATGCCCTTTATGGATTAAAACCAGACTCTGCATCAACTATGTAATTTTCCGTGGGAGTTTTGACATGGATCCCCGGCATGCCACAGTCCAGGTGTTAGTCCCCTTAAAACAACTTTTCCATCACTATTGTGGCCAGACAGAGTCCCTGTGGGTTTTAAAATCCGCCTGCCCATTAAAGTCTATGGCGGTTGGCGAACCGAAAATGTTATGTTCGCGACATCACTACCCTCAACTGATCATCCATATCAACGCCATCCCCACTGACAGCATTCTGTTGCTATGTCCCTATATTCTTGTGTTACTGGAACTCTGTTTCCTATCTACCTCTAACATGATACTGTGCATACCTATGATAATTTGTCACTCTGTGGCTTTGTTGGTATGTTTGTTATTATTTGTGCCAAGATTAAATATTATTGATCAGCTATGTTGTTTGTGTTAGCCTCGCTAATGTTTATACTATAGCTTCCATAACAATAATTAAATTACCCTGAAAGTCAACAGATGTGCTCATCACCATCAGATAGGGGTGTAAATATTCTGTTCACTATGTGTTTATATTACTGCATAATGTAGATGAATAACATCATTCTAGTTAAGCCCTTAAAGTCATCACAGACAACCCTGCATGTATATTGACATGACTCATGATTTCACACCCCTCTGGCTGACTCTTTCATCTATCTTGGCAAGGTACAGATTAATTAATTAATGTAATATATGTATATTTCTAAACAAACACACTTTATATATATATATATATATATATATATATATATATATATATATATATATATATACACTGTATACTAAAAATAAGTTTTCATCAACTTATTTTTAGACATTCAAATAGAATCACTAATGTACTATTCCTTATTTGTACTACTGTACTTTGTATGGTGGAGGGCTTCTATCACTCTTAGCCCACCATATGTGAAACAATTGCTATAGAACTACTCTCTACAACAATCACCACATAAACCAGGCACTCACTCCATACTGAGGATCGGCAGTTACCGTGAAACAGTACTGTATGTGGTTAAGTGACCTGGTTTTGGAAAAATCCATCCGTTGCTATGCCTAAAACTGTGAAATTGTAATGATATAGGAACCACAAGGTTGTGACAAGCAGCCAAGGTCAGCAATAATCCAGTTCAGCAACTTGTAGGTGAAACAGGAACAAGCTTTATTGAAGTGATCAGGAACCACACAATAATCTGGCAAGGATACAGAGACAGGCAAGGATACAGAGACAGGAAGTGCCTTATATAGGCCAAGAACCAGACAGCTGACCAGACACAGCTAAAGAGAGTTGTCACTGATTTAATTGCTTTTAGAGTCAAGGTATCAGATCTCAAGCAAATCTGCAAGAGGCAGGCTGGTGTACCGGTAGGGAAGAGGTTTAGCAACATGCAAACCAGCGTTCGAATCCCAGCAGAGTCAATTCCTCACATTACCCCCACCTCTATAGGCGCAGCCTCTGGATGCCCTATTACCCGGTTTAGCAGGGTACTGTGCATGGAAAGACCAAAGAAGATCAGGAGCGTGAATATTGTCTACTGGTTCCCACGATCTATCCTCCTCACCATAGCCTTTCCACCGAACCAAATATTGAAGCTTGTTACGGAAGATCCTGGAGTCAAGAATTTTTTCCACTTCGTACTCATCTTTACCATCCACGAGGACTGGAGGTGGGGCAGGCAGGGCTCGGCCAGGGAAAGTATTTTCATGAAAAGGTTTAAGCAGTGCAACGTGACACTGGATGTATTTTCATGGAATTTGGAAGTTGCAAACGGAAAGTGACAGCATTGATCTGAGCAATGATCTCAAAAGGTCCCATGAACCTTTGACCCAATTTATGAGAAGTAATCCGAAGCTTAAGATTCTTTGTAGACAGCCACACCTTGTCACCAACATGATAGACTGGGGCCACCTTTCTATGCCTATCAGCAGCTCTTTTGTAACATTACTGAGCCTCCAAAAGAGTCTCTTTCAACAGTGCTTGGGAATCACGTAAGGCGGTTAGCCGGTCAGTGACAGCAGGAATGGAAGTAGTAATTGGGAGACTGACTAGAAAGGTCGGATGGTAACCATAGTTGGCAAAAAATGGGCTCAAAGAAGTGGAGCAGTGTTGGGCATTGTTATAGGCAAACTCCGCCGTGGGTAGAAAATCCAGCCAGTCATCCTGCAGGTAACTAATATAGCACCGCAAATATTGCTCCAAAGTCTGGTTGGTTCGCTCAGTCTGTCCATTACTTTGCGGATAAAAAGCTGACGACAGATTTACATTAATACCTAGATTAGAACAAAAATGTTTCCAAAAACGAGATGTAAACTGCACTCCCCTGTCAGAAACTACTTCATCAGGCACTCCATGTAAGCAAAATATATCCCGAATAACCAGGTCAGCCGTCTGTTTAGCTGAAGGGAGACCACGAGCTGGTATGAAATGACCCATCTTAGTTAACCTGTCCACAACAACAAGAATGGTAGTGTGTTCCTTAGAGGGAGGTAGTTCCACAATAAAGTCCATGGATATAGATCCCCAGGGACGATGAGGAATTGGAAGAGGCTGAAGCAAGCCAACAGGGGATGAGCGAGGAGTCTTATGTCTGGCACATACATCACAAGAGGACACATACTTCTTAACATCCTCATGATACTTCGGCCACCAAAAGGATCGGGCAAGTAGCTCTTGTGTCTTTCGGATTCCTGGATGACCTGCTGGTTTTGAGTCATGGTAAAGACATAAAAGGTCCAGTCGCACTGACTCCGGAGCAAACAGACGTTGTTAAAAAATCCAAAACCCATTAAGCATCGTCATATGGAGATCACGAGGAGGATCATGAAGAACTGGGTCTTCAGCGTAGCCCTTTTTAATGCGAGACATCAGATCAGAAGGAAATGTAACTCCTATAAATATATCCTCCGGCAAGATGGTGGTCTTTGTTACGGTAGTATGGAGGGGGTCAGCTATTCTAGACAAGGCATCCGCCTTACCATTCTTGCAGCCAGGACGATATGTAACCAAAAAATTTAACCTTGAGAAGAATAGGGACCAGCGTGCTTGTCTGGCTGACAGTCTCTTTGCTGATCGAATACATTCCAGATTTTTGTGATCTGTGAGGACAGTAATTGGATGGGTAGCTCCCTCCATTCGGTGAAGGCAGCTTTTATGGTTAATAGTTCTTTATTCCCTATGTCATAGTTTCTATCTGCTGGCACCATCTGGCGGGAATAGAAGGCACACGGATGTAACAGCATCTTAGGTCCAGTCCTTTGAGACAGTATAGCACCAACAGCTGAATCAGAAGCATCAACTTCCACAATAAATGGTAATTCCGGCTGGGGATGTACCAGGACAGGGGCAGAGGTAAACAGAGTCTTCAATCGGGAAAATGCGGTATCCGCCTTATCGGACCACTGAAAAGGAGTCCCTTTACGTGTGAGTTCAATGATCTGTGTAATAACAGCAGAGAAATTCTTAATGAAACGCCTGTAAAAATTGGAAAACCCCACAAATCTCTGAACATCTTTTTCATTCTTGGGGATGGGCCAGTCCAGCACAGCTTTAATTTTACTTGCGTCCATACTTAAACCTTTGGGAGTTATTACATACCCCAGGAATTGAATTTCTGTTTGTTCAAACTCACATTTTTCTAGTTTAATGTATAGGTGGTGGGTACGAAGGCGCTCCTGAACTATACGGACCTGTTTTTTGTGGTTTTCAAGATTATCAGAGAATATTAGGATATCATCCAAATATGCCACAACAAACTGATCCAGGAGATCTCGTAGTACATCATTGATAAGATGCTGGAAAGTTGCAGGGGCATTACACAGCCCAAATGGCATTACTAATGCCCGTACCTGGTTCTGAAAGCTGTTTTCCATTCATCATTTGGTCTTATGAGAACCAGATTATATGCCCCCTGAAGATCAAGCTTCGTAAATATTTTAGCTGAGCGAAGACTCTCCAAAAGTTCAGGAATCAGAGGCAAGGGGTAGCGGTTTTTAATAGTGATGTTATTAATGTCCCTGTAATCAACGCATGGCTTTAGGCTGCCATCTTTCTTTTCTACAAAGAAAATAGGAGCTCCTGCTGGAGAAGTAGATGGTCGAATAAAGCCTTTGGCAAGATTTTCTTGTAGGTATTCACGAAGAGCTTTCAATTCAGGCTCAGAAAGGGTATATATATGGCCAAATGGGATAGCAGCCCCAGGCAACAGCTCTATTGGGCAATCATAAGGCCTGTGGGGTGGAAGCTGATCAGCATTCTTCTTATCACAGACATCTGCAAAATCCCGATATTGGAGAGGAAGCTTAGTCAAGTTTGTAGCAACCATTTCATTAATTGTTGTGGCAACAGGTGTTACCTTAGAGGGTTGACAATTCATTAAGCAGTGTTCTGAAGGAAAGGACAAAGTTCTGATCTTCCAATCAATCTGTGGGTTATGCAGAGCAAGCCAAGGTACCCCCAAAATCACTGGAAACTGTGTTGAGGAAATTAGGTGGAAAGATATAGTCTCATGGTGATTCACTTCCAGAGTCAATTTTAAGGGCACAGTCTCATGTGTAACCGGGCCTGACGTAAGTGGAGAACCGTCTACTGTCTCCATTAACACAGGTGAAGAATTAGGGATAGACTGAATTCTATTTCCTGCTGCAAATTTAATGTCCATAAAGTTTCCGCCTGCTCCAGAATCTATCATAGCTGTAGTTTAAATTTTACGATCACCACATTGCAACATGATAGACACCACAAAATGAGGATGTTGAGTCAACATACCCTCTTCACCATGACCTAGAGAAAACAAGGGTTGTGTGACAGAATCCAGTTGATCTGAAATCTGGGATTGGTGTTGAATCTGTGCACCCTCAGCCGCCATAGCTATTGTTCTTTTGGATTTGCTAGGGCAATTGATGGCATAGTGCCCTGCACTACCACAATACAGGCATAAATTGTGAGTGCGTCGCCACTGTTTTTCTTCGTTGGATAATGGCCCTCTTATTAGATTTACCTGCATAGCCTCAGGCTCAGAGTCTGTAGGTGTTTGTGGGATCGGAGTAGAAGTTCTTGAATAGGAAATTGGAGTAGAACTTGGTCTTAAAGAGCCCTGTCTTTCCAATCTTCTTTCAGAAAGTCTCCAATCAATACGAATAGCCAAACGCACAAATGCATCAAAGTCAGCAGGAAGATCAACAGGAGCTAGCTCATCTTTTATAGCTTCTGAGAGACCTTTTCTGAAGTGGAACCTCTGGGCTGATTGGTTCCAGGTAGTATCAGCAACCCACTGTCTGAATTCAGCAGCATATTCAGCCACCGAGCGCCTTTCTTGATGCAAATGAAGGAGAGTGGCTTCTGCTGTAGCACATCGATTTGGGTCATCAAAAACTAGGCACATGGCCTCAAGAAAGTCATTTAGATTACCCAAGACTGGACTGTCCTGTTCCTGAAGAGGGGAGCCCCAAGCCAGGGCTTCATCTTTGAATAGGGAAAAAATAAATCCCACCTTCTCTCTTTCAGATGGAAATTGGTGAGGTAACATCATGAAGTGCAAACGGCATTGATTTAGGAAACCCCTAAATTTTTTGCGATCTCCTCCAAACTTTTCTGGTAAGGGCAAGCGGGCATCTTGTGCAGGTGTAACAGTAGCAGCCGCAACATCACGTGCCCTGTAGCTGGTATACTCACTGTGCATTGACTGAACTTTATTTTGCAGTTCAGCTACCTGGTCCTGCAGCACTTGAATGGTCTGTGCCTGGGTCTGCACAGTTCTTGCAAATAAAGCAACCTGCTGGGCCAATGCAGAATCTGACCCGGCGGTCTCCATGAAAGGGCCAGATTATTCTGTAATGATATAGGAATCACAAGGTTAGCAGCCAAGGTCAGCAATAATCCAGTTCAGCAACTTGTAGGTGAAACAGGAACAAGCTTTATTGAAGTGATCAGGAACCACACAATAATCTGGCAAGGATACAGAGACAGGAAGTGCCTTATATAGGCCAAGAACCGGCAGCTGACCAGACACAGCTAAAGAGAGTTGTCACTGATTTCATTGCTTTTAGAGTCAAGGTATCAGATCTCAAACAAATCTGCAAGAGGCAGGCTGGTGTACCGGTAGGGAAGAGGTTTAGCAACATGCAAACCAGGGTTCGAATCCCAGCAGAGTCAATTCCTCACAGAAATACAGTAAGCATATGCTTAAAAGGAGCCATGTTTAAAATGGTTTGGATTGACAGAGTGATGGTACATTATGTGGCCTCATTTGCATGTCCCGCCCAGATTTCCCAGACTGCAATGCATATACTGTATTTCTGAGAAATTTGAGCAGGATGGGACCCCATGGTGTGGCGTGTCATGGCTGCTATGTTGTTGTAGCAGATGGCAGCTGTAATGATGGCTGGGGCCAGGACAACGTTATCAGGTTTGGTGTTGTTGTTTTCATTGGCTCCATGACATGCCCGGTGGAAGGGGCTGGAACAGCTGTGCATGGCTGGATAGTGTGTTTTAGGGCCCGTGCAGTGGATCCCACTCATGAGATGAGGATGATTGTCTGGATTGTGAATGGCTAGCTTCTGTGGATGGATTTTGTTCCACCTCCAGTGGAGCCTCCACCTGTTCCTCTGTGGTCAGCCTTGTCCTCCTAGGTACTGAAATGGAATAAAAAAAATATACTTGAGTTTGTTTCCCTACACAATTGACAGCTATGTGTTTCCATATACTTGACATCATGGTCACCTGTGATTGACTGTGGTGCTTGTGTTACACAGATAAACCACCGCCTGCATAATGAGCATTGTGGATCATGGCTCATATGAATATGTGCACTGCAGGTGCGGTGCACCATCTGCATGTGCATCAGACACGTGCTCTGCTGGATCTGCTGTGCAGTGTGTGAGACTGACCAATCTGTGACATGTTCCCAATGGTTGTTAATATGCATCTGAGACATGGTCCAGGTTAGGACAGTATTTGACACGCACATGCAGTCCTACACATATGCCACAGTGCGCACACTCAGACATGTACTCTCTTTTGAATGTCAAATCAATCTTGATCTAAGAGCAAATTGTACTCAGAATCAGTTTTAACTGCAGGTATTGGCCAGACATTTCATTGATACATATTATGACAATTATATGTTTGCTACCAGCATTTACATGGTTATTGATGCCCCTATATATCATCAGTCATAACCATAGGGCTTACACTGCTATTGTATGTCAGTTCTCTATGTGTGTGGGCAGGGGTGTAGGAGCCAGAATAATTCTAGGGGAATACAGCTCATTTTATATACCAGCCAGAAAAAAGCTTAATAATACATACATACAAACATTATGATATCTGCGGGGAATTTGTCCACCCCCCCCTCTCCATACCTCTACCTTTCATCCTCTCCTCCTCTCCCCATTTTCCTCCTCTCCTCACTCTCCTTCTCTAGTCTATCTCCCCCTCCAGTGATCCCCTCTCTCTCCTCATTTTCCTCCTCCCCTCCTCTACCCTCCTATAATTTATGAAATAAAGGGATAAATAAATATAATATATACATGTATGTGTGTGTGGTAAAACAAGAATGTGAGTATTATGTGTAGTATGGTAATTGTATGGGGGTTGGTGGGGGGTGTAGATCTGCTGTGGCCTACAGCTATGAATAGCTATGTGCACGTATTTATGTGTGTGAATTATGTGATATCACTAATTATGTGTGTTATAAATTAAGGGTTAATATATATTACAGGTCAAAATATCAAAAAATGTTTACAGAGCTCCCTCATTCTCTCTCTCTCTCTCTCTCTCCAATGCTCACAAACCCACCAAAGCCTAGACACGTGTGTTCACTTGCTCAGCTACAAAACAGTCAATGATTTATGGTTTTCGCGCCCTTTAAAACCCCTTCATGCGGTGTTAATTGCGCTTCCCCACTTTCTATTAGCTGTTAGGCCTGTGTGCACTCCGTGATTATGGGTTTGGATCGTAAATGCGGCACGCATCTTTTCCAGCTATCTAAAAGCTTGCGTGTGCGGAAAGGGTTTATGGGATTGCCGCTCAGGCCGATTGATTGCGTCATGGTATGTGGGTGTACTGGTGCCACTACTGGTTTGGAATTTAATATGATCCTTGGTCTGCTTAGAGATGATACCTTAACACATGGATATGTTTTGTAATCACTTGAGTGACAAATACAAGATTTTAATACAGTTCATGCACAATTAATGGGATCAAGAATTTTGTGTCTGCACTGACCACCATACACTAGCAGCAACATTTTGTTTCTCTCCAGTTGCATGGGTTACATGGGTTTTCTGATCATTGTGTGGGGATGTGGATATACATATATATATATATATATATATATATATATATATATATATATATATATATATATATATATATATATATATATATATATATATATATATAGATATAAGGATCATTGTTTTCTTATTTTACCTATCATATTAATCAAGACTTGTAAAACTCTGACTGAAGAAGTCTTCCTCCTAAGTATCCTTCTTTATTGCTGCATTTGTATTGGGTGTCTATGAGACCAATATAAATGCAGCAGTAAATATGCTATATTTGTATTATGCCCATGTCTTCTTGTTTCATAAAAGGCATGACTTTTTGCTTTATGTCACTCTCGAGTAGAAACAGTAGCTCTCTAAACTACAGCTGGAATACAATCGTATATGAGTACATAACAATGTCTTGGCTATTAAACTACTAACAATTGCTTCTTAGCGTCCATGTGAGTATTGCTGAGAAAAAGCATCAACATAGCCTGTTGAAGATTTCATATTTTAGGATGGAATTCAGAGCAACAGAGCAAAACTACTATCAAATACACAACAGATATTTTGGTGTGAGATTAGTCTTGGATGGGAGATTTACTGTATGTAGCAGTAACATACCACTCTATACTATACTATGAAAACATAAAAAATATGAACAATTATGGGTATTTATTTGTTTTCGTCATGGTCAGCAGAAACATATGCACAGTCTAAAAGGATGTTTCTTAAGTGCAGTGCAATAAATTTTATTTATAAACAGATGTTTGGTTCATTAGGTATCAAAAATAGAAGCTACATGGTGGCATACTTTAGGGATATTTTTTCCATCTTGATAATTTTATGTAACAGGTTGTACGGTTTTCCTATTTACTGGTGTCATAACAAACTGATGTGCATATTTTAAACAAACCTGCACTATATATAGTAATTAATGAAAGTGAATTACAGCATTAACATGATAAATCAATGAAAGATCACCTAGATCGTAGAGCTCAAATGCTGTAGTTTTATTGAAATACTTACACAAATCATCCAGACTTAACTCAGTTTGGCATGATACATGATTAACCCATCCTGACCCCTTAATACATCAAACCTCTAATGAATTATGGAAGCAGATTAAAATTAAATCTTTTTCAGTGAAATGTTAACGTAAAAAAACTACAGTACTGAAAGGGATCTACAATGGCATTCGTTCACTCCTTCTTTCTACTTGTAACATTTTAGTATTAAACAACAATTTCTCAAAATATCAAGGGAACATTATATAATGTAGAAAAGATAATTAACCGATATTAACTATTATGCTTTACTATCACTATTCTTTCTATGTGTATTAGATATTTGAACCTCATTCGTGGTTGGCAAACTAGAATCGACCAGGGTATGCAACACTCTGTCTTTCAAATGATCTTTTGAACATGTTTGCAGGTCTGGACCACCACAGACACATCAGAAAATAAATATTTGTCAAGTTCAAAAAACAATAGTATAGAAATACCTTGCCTACCGAATAAGTGAATATGTTCATGTTTAAGTAGGCGTAGGAGTACCTGGGTTTATTGGTGACATTTTGTGCATTATGAAGGTACTTGTGTACATCTGTTTACAAATGTTGCTATCATTTTCTTTATTATGTTTTTGCATTTTATTTTCCTTCATCAGTAACTGACATAAACCATGGTTAATCAAGCAATATTTCTGTTTGCTTCTTCGTCCTGCTGGGAAGCATTTGTATCAGTAATATGCAGGTCCAATTTTCAACGGTTTGGTGGCAAACAAGAGAATACATTAATAAGAATTAAAAGCAGTGAGGCTCTTATATATCCCACCTAATAAATATAATTCTCAAGCTAATCAAAATTATTGAACTGGTACGTTCCAATACTATAAGAATGCCTCAAAACTCAATAGTAAGTGTTAAGGAATTACATGCAAAAAGAAGGATGAGAGTACACTGACTATTTAATATACCCCCTTCAATGAAACTAATGTATATATACAGGACACATGAAAAAAAAAGATTATTATTATTATTATTATCTTTATTTATATTGCCCCAACAGTGGTTTAGTACATGGCAAAAAAACAAACTTAACACCTTATAAAGAATGGAGGGCCCTATTTTTGAGCTTATAATCAAATGTACATAGTGCTTGTTTCCAAGGCACGGACACAATATTAAAAACTCACAAACTTACAATGTAAGGATTTAGGTGTCATACAAGAGGGTGACAAATGCAAAATGGCAAAGTGAATGCAATTTATTTAGTCAATTGGAGGTGTCCGTGTGTTGTACTGTAGATTGTGGGTGTAAGTGTTATTAAGCTGTGGAGGGTGCAGTTGTAATTATAAAGGCTGAAGGTGATAAGATTTTTTAAACAGGTGTGTTTTTAGTAATGTTTTAAAGGTTTTGAGGCAGGAAGAAATTCTAATGGAGCGAGGCAAGGAGTTCCAAATAGTAGCTGCAGCACAAGAAAAGTCTTGAAGACGGGAGTGAGAGGAGGTGATGAGAGAGAAGGAAAGAAGAAGGTCGTTAGCAGAATGAAGGGGGCGGTTTGGAGAGTATTTTGAAACAAGAGCAGAGATGTAAGGGGGTGCATTGTTGTTGAGGGCTTTATATGTTAGGGTCATGATTTAAAATGTGATTCGGTAAGCTATGGGAAGCCAGTGGAGTGATTGACAGAGAGTAGCTGCAGACACTGATCGTTTGGTATTAAAGATGAGTCTAGCGGAGGCGTTCATTATGGATTGAAGGGGCCAGCAAGGAGTGAATTGCAGTAGTCAAGTCGAGATATGATGAGAAAGTGTATTAGAATTTTAGGTGTGTCTTGTGTAAGATAATGACGAATTTTGGAGATGTTTTTTAGGGGAAGCTGACAAGATTTTGTTATCGATTAGATTTGAGGAATAAAAGAGAGGGCGGGATCCAGTAGAACCCCAAGACAACGGGCGTGGGAGGAGGGAGTGATGATGGTGTTGTCAACAGTGAGAGATTTTTGAGGAGTGGAAGCTGTAGTAGAGGGTGGAACGATTAGGAGTTCAGTCTTAGACATGTTGAGTTTGAGTTGACGGGTAGACATCCAGGAGGATATGCTATAGAGAAACTTGAGCTAAAAGAGAGGGGGATAGATCGGGTGCAGAGAGGTAGATTTGAGTATCATCTGCATAGAGATGATACTGAAATCCAAAGGATTTTATGAGGGTGCCAAGGGAGGAGGTGTAGATGGAGAAGAGGAGGGGATCTAGGACAGAACCTTGGGGAACGCCAACAAACAGAGGGAGAGGTGAAGAAGAGGTGCCAGAGAAGGAGACGCTAAATGTATGATCTTTTAGATAGGATGTGAACCATGAAAGAGCTGTGCCCTCGATGCCAAATGAGCGGAGAGTTTGGATTATAAGAGGGTGGTCAACTGTGTCTAAGGCAGCAGAGAGATCCAGGAGAATTAGAATGTAGAAGTGACCTTTTGATTTGGCGGTTAGCAAATCATTGGTGACGTTTGTGAGGGCTGTTTCTGTTGAGTGTTGGGTTTGGAAACCAGATTGGAAGGGGTCAAGAAGGGAATTGGAGGAAATAAATTGAGTGAGGCGATTGTAAACAAGCCACTCAAGCAGTTTAGAAGCCAGGGGAAGTAGTGAGATAGGGCGGTAGTTGGAGGCAGAAGCTGGGTCAGATGAGGGCTTCTTGAGAATGGGTGTAATTATGGCGTGTTTTAAAGAGCATGGAAACCTGCCAGTGTTTAGGGAGAGGTTAAATAGATGTGTGAGAGCTGGGATAAGTGTGGTGGATAGGGGAGGGATTAGCTATGAAGGAATAGGATCATGTGGACACGTGGTAAGGTGAGAGGTTAATAATAATGTAGATGCTTCATCCTCGGTTACAGGGTCAAAGGAATCCATAGTGGAGGAGGGATTGGGGAAGGGTAAGGGCTGGGTGTTGTCGCTTTGTGGAGAGGATGGTGGGATAGGGCCAAGTGGCTGGCAAAGTCATCAGCAGTGAGACAGGAAGGGGCAGGAGGTGGGGGGTGGGCAAGGTAGGATGTTGAATGTAGCAAATAAATGTTTAGGGTTGGAGGACAGGTTTGATATAAGTGATGAAAAGTAGTGTTGTTTGGCAAGATTGAGGGCAGAGAAGTAGGAGTGCAAGGTAAACTTGTAGTGTAGTAAGTCTGCTGAAGTGCGAGATTTCCTCCATAGTCATTCTGCAGTGCGTGAGCATCTCTGTAGATAGCGTGTTTGTGTAGTGTGCCATGGTTGTGGATGAGAGAAGGGGGTTTGCTTGTGATTATGGGGGCAAGAGAGTCAAGGGTGGAGGATAGAGTAGCGTTGTACTGTGAAGTGTCCATGTCAGGGCAGGCAAGAGTGGAGAGGGGCCTGAGAAGGGGTTATAGTACATTTGAAAATTGTTGTGGGTTGAGTGCTTGCAGGTTTCTGCATGTTCTGGTGGCAGGATTTGAAGAAGGGTGGTGAGCGGAAGATGAGGTGAGGTTGCAAGTTAGCAGGTGGTAGTCAGATAGGAGTGAGGAGATGTCAAGGTTGGAGATAGTGCAGAGAGTGGGGAAAATAAGGTAAATGGAGTGTCCACCACTGTGAGTTGCAGAATCTGTCCATTGTGAGAGGCCAAGGTAAGAGGTAAGTGTAAGTGATTTTGCAGTTGTTGGGGAGGTGGGTGTTTCAGTGGCTATGTTGAAATCGCCAAGAATGAGTGAAGGTATACTGGAGGAGAGAAAGAGAGGGAGTCAGGCGGCAAAGTTGTCCAGAAATTGAGAAGGTGATCCAGGCGGGCGATAGATCACAGCTACTTGCAGAGGGATGGGAGAGAAGATGCGGATAGTGTGGACTTCAAAAGATGAGAATTGGAGGGAGGGAACTGGGTGTATGCAGTGAAAAGTGCAGTGAGAGGATAGCAGTATGCCCACACATCCACCTTGTTTGTTCCCAGGTCTAGGAGTGTGGCTGAAGTGTAGACCACCATAAGAGAGTGCAGCAGGGGAGGCAGAGTCAGATGGTGTGAGCCAGGTTTCCGTGATCGCCAGCAAATTGAGGGAGTTGGAAATGAAGAGATCATGAATGAAGATAAGTTTATTGTAAACAGACCTTTAATTCCAGAGGGCACATAAGAAGGGCAAAGTAGATGGTTTGTGACAAGTTATGGGTATTAGATTATGGATGTTCTGGGCATTTGCTGCCCTGGGGACTATGCGTGGCTGACAGCTGGTGGGAATGAGTGAGGGGCCTGGGTTAGGGGATATATCCCCACAAGCCATCAGCTTTTCAGCTTTAGGGGAGGGATGAGATAGTGACTGGAGGAAGGAGAGGAGCTGATGGGAGCAGAGAAGAGGAGAGTAAAGCAGGGAAGGTGAGATTGGTTTATTATTGGAGACACGATGTGTAGAGACAGTATAAGACAGTCTGAGAAAGAGAAAGAGACAGGAGGTTATAATAAGGAAGATGGTGTGAGAAAACATAATGACACTGTGTAAGCAAGTATTCTCGAAGGGGGTGGTTAAGCAGATGTCACTGATTGAACATGTACAGGAAATTATGCCTCAATATATTAAGTGTAAACAAGGGTGGGTTGGTAGAGGGGACTGCATTTAGGTGGACTTCTATGGCATATGTTGGACTGCAGTATGTTTTAAAAGTATCTATAAGACAAAACAATGAGTTATTTGAGTGGGTGGAGATATTGAGGCAGTAAAAGGGATGAGTGAACACAGAGCATTTCTGGTTTACAAATAAGCAACAGTATATCATGACAATAGCAGTAAAAAACTAACAGTAAAAAGTCAATAATCTCAGCAAGTATAACACAGCTATTAATAATATTAAATAGTCTGTTGTAAAGGTAGATATGGGGCTGGTGAGAAGCTGTTCTTCTGAAATTACCTCAAATTGCTTTAAACTGCATTCAGGTGGACTTCTATGGCATATGTTGGGCTGCAGTATGTTTTAAAAGTATCTTAGATTGCTTTAAACTGCAGTCAGGGGGACTTCTATGGCATATGCTCCCCACCTAAAATGTAACTTATTTTAATGACACATTAAAAACATTTTAAAACAATTCAGCTGTCCCATGATGCTCAGAAAAGTTAGATGATTAAATATAAAGTGCTGATATAATCAGTATAAATCAACTGTATATAATGCCACACAAAGAACATCAGAAATGATCACCTACTAAAACTCAGTATAGTCAGTCATTTAATGTCAGATATTATAGCACTATTAGCCAAAATAAAAACAATTAGAAATCTATATGTGTAATATTAACACATTTATACAGGATATTAAATACAATATTTATACTAATATTTGAATCAGAGAGTTGATTCATTTTGCTGGAAGTATATTATAAGCTCACTTTATTATAACATTAACATCTATCTACCTCACTTTCTTTATACTTAAAGTGTGCATCAGTTAGTATGTTTTAGTTTTTTAATATCCTGTATAAATATGTTAATTTTACACAGTATAGAATACTAATTGTTTGTATTTTGTCTAATAGTGCTTTATTAACTGAGTTTTAGTGCTGACAATAAATGACTAGCTATATTGAGTTTAGTAGGTGATCATTTCTGATATAGAGTACTTTGTAGCATTATACATGATTAATTTATACTGATTATGCCAGCACTTTATACTTAATCATCTATTTTTTTCTGTGCATCATGAGACATCTGAATTGTTTTAAAATTATTTTAAAGTGTCATAATGAAAGTTAAATGTAATCATATTTTCCTTTGTCGTATCTCCTATAAATATACATTAGTTTTATTGTAGGAACTATACTCAATAGTCCTGTTCAGTGTTCTGTGCTCCTTCTTTTTGCAAACAAGAGAATTCAACATACAAGAGAAGGACTGGGCTGGTGGTGGTCAATAGAATGATAGATGTTCCAGTCCAATGTTAAAAGAATATTCAACAAAATAACAAAAGCTGAATCACACCCATGTCATAAGACACAGATGTTCCTCTATTGTTCTTACTTCTGTCACCCTGAAGGTTACATGAGTGTGAGTTCATAAATACAGTGCCTTGCAAAAGTATTCACCCCTCTTGGCATGTTTTGTGTATTGTTGCCTCACAACCTGGAATTAACATGGATTGTTTTGAGGATTTGCATAATTTAATTTACAGAACATATATATGCAAAAAAGAGGAACCAAAGATTAAATACCTTGGGTACTTAGTAGTTGTAGTAAAAAATATCTGATATGTTCACCACATCCTAATATTTAAACATTGTTATATACATAACTACTTTAATAACATCATTGGCAGTGTAAAAATATCAACTAAGGTAATGTAAAGGAAAGAGAAAGTACACCTTTAATTCCAATGAAATTAGCTTCCCAACAGGAGATAATCCAAAAATTAGACCTTCAAAAAATATTGATGAAATACCTATATAATATAATTTAAAATAGAATTTTTATTAATATACAAAATAAAATAAATACAATAAACATAAAATCATGGTATCATGAATGTCTACAAAGTATAAACAAGTACATGCATGAATAATTTCACAAAATAATTATTATTATTCTTATATACGTATATAAGAAGATATATAAGAAGATAAAGCAGTTAAGTAAATAAAGATACAGAAAATAAGTGAAAAACTGTTGATCTTCATTGGCAAGCTCTGTCACTTAATAAAGGATTGTTATCTTAGAAGTAAGCTCAATGTTTTCTTAATCACAATACTGGTAAATACCAACATTTATCATCTATTATATATAGGCATACAAACACAAGTGCATATACTATCAAAAATACTATGAAAGTACCACCTTGGTTATCAAGTTGGAAGTATGAAGGCAGGTAGGGGAGAATTACACCATTACCTCTGTGGCACTAGTTACCTTCTACAGTAGCAGATTGAGACAGGACAGGCCCGCTATTTAGCTCCCTATCTGCCTAACCACACTAAGTCTATCCTCACTATCCTGGGACTATACCCACCACCTGCTCACTTACCCACCCGACAATGACCTCTGTGGACTTTAAGCACAACTTAGGTCAGCACTGGAGCCAAAACACTTCATATTCAGATACACGCCAGTACCAGGAGTAAACCGGAAGTAGAACGCCGGAACCCGGAAGTGGATCCGACGTGCGCGTTTCGCATTAGCTTCAACAGGGATCGTGATGATGAAGGAGGTTCTTCCTTATTTAAAGGTAAGTGATCAAGATAATTGAACTCAGATGTGTTGCTCCATATTGTTTAGCCCATACATTGGAGTCAACAGTCAGCATCTCAAAAAATAAAAGGAGAATATGTCACACATTAATTAATATCTTAATAATGTATAATTTAATCAATATTGACATCATCAATCCAAACAATTAGAATAGCAAATAGCAAATACTCATAGCAACAATGAACATAACTGATTGATATATAGTACAATAATTTACTAGAAACAGAAAATGTATATTGTCAGTATTGTTGGATTTAGTCCAAAGATGGAACATGTCACTATACTTTAATAACCAACAACAAAGAGAATATCATATTTTTTGAAAAATTGGGTATATCATCATTTATAGAACATTTAGACATATATAGGACAATAGTGTTGATACAACTCTATATATAAATAAATGAGGTTGATACAAATTCTGACATCATTTCAGAGAGACACAAAAATATATTATTGTAGATTTTCAATAATGTATGGTATATTTTATTCAACCAATACATCCTATAAATTAATATATTTCCATAACACCATAGATGGGGGAATTTAACAACAACTACCATAAAACACAGGTTGATATAGTATTAAACATTTTTAAAAGAGAAATAATATTATTAGTCATAGAGATGGTCAAAATTTGGAGTACCATTTAGGAAAATACTGAAATTGTTATTCTCATTTAGTCCACCTGGGACAACAGTGTTGAGTAGAGCTATCCATCTGCTCTCAGCTCTCAATAATTCCAATTCCAAATTCCCTTTCCTGATTCCCAAACTAATTCTTTCTAGAATCCAGCATTTTAGAGTCGGTTTTGAGTCATGTTTTTCTTGAAAATGTTAACCCACAGAGGTAAGCGTCTTTCCTCTTATAACATCATTTGTACCATTACGTATGTTACACAGAGACCCAATCATTTTCTGAGTTCCCTGCTAGTGATCCCAACAAATCTGAGGGAACACAGGCATTCAAGACAGTATACTACTGAGGATGTACCACAGTTGTATAGGCCTTTTAAATAGACGATTTTTTCCACTTGTATCACATATTTTGTCCTGTCTAAACATATAGGGACAGCATTTGCAATATCCATATCCAACAGTTCCATCTGGTAATAAATCAGATTTCCTTTTTTTACAGTAATGACTGCGGACAAGTTTATCTCGAATATTTCTGGATCTTCGCCAACCAGTCGTTATCTTGTTACCAACCATTGTCAGTAATTGAGGATCTGTTTTAAGAATGTTGATATGTTTATTAAGAATGTATTCAACCTGTCTCCAATCTTCACTAAAGGTGGTAATGAACCGTACAGTTTCATCACTTTTCATTCTAGGCTTAGGGGATAATAATTTTTCTCTTGGTGTATGTAAGGCTTGATGACAAGCTTTTTTGATTGAATTATTACTATACCCTCTATTTTTTAGCCCTCTCCATAAATGTGTCCAAGTTCGAACAGTTCCTTCTAATACGTAGAAATTCACCTACTGGAATTGATTTAATTGTTGGTGGATAATGTGAATTAGAGTGATGTAGAGTACTGTTCGTGGCTGTAGGTTTACAAAATAAATCAGTTGTAATATTTCCACTTGTATCTTTACAGATAGATATATCAAGGAAGTCTACTTTTCGTAGATCTTATGTGTCATTAAACACAAAATAATTGTGATTAAAGATAAATCGTAGTAACTTCAATAAAAAGTTATTCATAGGGATCTTTGCATTTGTTTTCATCTTTAAAAAGTATTCTACAGCATGACATCCTACCTCATGTTTAATGGAGGTATACAGACTCTCCACATCACACGTCACTAAGAGAGTTTCTTGACTGATGGTAATGTCATTCAATCTATTAAGAACGTCTATTGTATCTCTCACGTATGAAGGTAAACTTAATACAAATGGGCGTAAATTGATATCAATGAATTTGCTTGCATTCTCCCCAAGGCTACCATTCCCTGATATAATTGGCCTTCCGGGTGGTATTGTAGCGTTCTTAGGAACTTTAGGTAACATGTATAGAGTTGCAGTCCTAGGTTTGTTGGAGATTAGAAATTCTAGTTCTTTTCTGGTAATAATTTGGTCGTCCCTTGCCTTATTAAGGATCTTATCATATCTTTCTACAAAATCAATTGTAGGATCTCCCAATAATCTTGTGTAACATTCCTTATCATTTAATTGTCTTCGGGCTTCACATACGTACAGTGGATATAAAAAGTCTACACATCCCTGTTAAAATGTCAGGTTTCTGTGCTGTAAAAAAATGAGACAAAGATAAATAATTTCAGAACTTTTTCCACCTTTAATGTGACCTATAAACTGTACAACTCAATTGAAAAACAAACTGAAATATTTTAGGTGGAGGGAAGAAAAAAAAGTCTTCACACCCTCTTATAACTGGGGATGTAGCTGTGTTCAGAATTATGCAATCACATTCCAAATCATGTTAAATAGGAGTCAGCATACACCTGCCATCGTTTAAAGTGCCTCTGATTAACCCCAAATAAAGTTCAGCTGCTCTAGTTGGTCTTTCCTGAAATTTTCTTAGTTACATGTCACAGCAAATGCCATGGTCCACAGAGAGCTTCCAAAGCATCAGAGGGATATCATTGTTAAAAGGTATCAGTCAGGAGAAGGGTACAAAAGAATTTCCAAGGAATTAGATATACCAAGGAACACAGTGAAGACAGTCATCATCAAGTGGAGAAAATATGGCACAACAGTGACATTAACAAGAACTGGAGCTCCCTCCAAAATTGATGAAAAGACGAGAAGAAAACTGGTCTTCGGAGGCTACCAAGAGGCCTACAGCAACATTAAAGGAGCCGCAGAAATATTTGGCAAGTACTGGCTGTGTGGTACATGTGACAACAATCTCCCGTATTCTTCATATGTCTGGGCTATGGGGTAGAGTGGCAAGACGAAAGCCTTTTCTTATGAAGAAAAACATCCAAGCCAGGCTACATTTTGCAAAAACACATCTGAAGTCTCCCAAAAGCATGTGGGAAAAGGTGTTATGGTCTGATGAAACCAAGGTTGAACTTTTTGGCCATAATTCCAAAAGATATGTTTGGTGCAAAAACAACACTGCACATCACCAAAAGAACACCATACCCACAGTGAAGCATGGTGGTGGCAGCATCATGCTTTGGGGCTGTTTTTCTTTAGCTGGAACTGGGGCCTTAGTTAAGATAGAGGGAATTATGAACAATTCCAAATACCAGTCAATATTAGCACAAAACCTTCAGGCTTCTGCTAGAAAGCTGAACATGAAGAGGCACTTCATCTTTCAGCATGACAACGACCCAACGCATACATCCAAATCAACAAAGGAATGGCTTCACCAGAAGAAGATTAAAGTTTTGGAATGGCCCAGCCAGAGTCCAGGCTTGAATCTGATTGAAAATCTGTGGGGTGATCTGAAGAGGGCTGTGCACAGGAGATGCCCTCGCAATCTGACAGAATTGGAGTGTTTTTGCAAAGAAGAGTGGGCAAATCTTACCAAGTCAAAATGTTCCATGCTGATAGACTCATACCCAAAAAGACTGAGTGCTGTAATAAAATCAAAAGGTGCTTCAACAAAGTATTAGTTTAAGGGTGTGCATACTTATGCAACCATATTATTTTATTTTTATATTTTTTCTTCCCTTACCTAAAAGATTTCAGTTTGTTTTTGTTCATTTTTTTACAGCACAGAAACCTGACATTTTAACAGGTGTGTAGACTTTTTATATCCACTGTATTTTGAAACTGCATAAATGTCCAATAACCAGATCCTCCTAATAAGTGTGATCAGCCATAAATAGCATAATATTCTAGAAATATATAAGGCAATGTCATATGCACACTTCAAAGGGTGCATTACAACCTATGTTCTGCAAAAATGTTATATTCGTAAACATATGTTGAGAGAGTGGTATTATCAAAGTCTAAATCTTAGATCTAGGCAGAGATAGCAGAGATCAATAACAAGATATATAGCTGGAAAAAGTAACAAACTCAAAAAGAAGCACACATGTAGTAATATAAATTACACAAGCACCAGAGAATAGAACATAAATGCCCCATGGGTAAACTGGATTATTTTGATGGTAGTCAAGATGACTCTTGTTGTGGAAAACCATGTGTAAAAGTGTTTTCCTTTTTTTACTGCTAAACTAATTGAGTAAGAAAAGTGTGTGTTGTAGATTGTGGTTTTAGACTGCTTCTATTCTAATCTGACTTAGAAACAATACATAAAGCCCAGTATTAGCCTATGGCACTAAATAGAGGCAGCTAGTCAGGCTGAACAAAGAAGTGTTAAATTTTCTGTATTTGCTAAATCCGTATTTTCCAGCCATTAGTACTCACGCTGAGGGATAGTGTAGTGGGTAGAGACTATGGTCTCAATTGCATTGCTCCTTGAGGAACATTTACACTGCCCCCTTAAAAAGTCTTACATGTTCTTGTTGAAACCTGCGGGAGCTCGTAGTGACCTGAAAAAATATGTGCATTCTGAACCAAGATTTCAGCTTGTTTTTCAATTGAGTTGTACAGTTTATAGGTCACATTAAAGGTGGAAAAAGTTCTAAAATTATTTATCTTTGTCTAATTTTTTTACAGCACAGAAACCTGACATTTTAACAGGGGTGTATAGACTTTTTATCTCCACTGTACATCTCATTAGGCCAAAGAACAATATTACCTCCTTTGTCCGAAGGTTTTAACACAATGTCAGCCCAATCGCCAATTTCCTTTAGAGCTTGATTTTCCTCTCAGCTTAAATTATATAATATTGGTGATTGTATTCTCTCAATATCTTGTGTCACAGCTTTAACATAGACATCAACTGCCGGACAACTAGAAAGAGTTGGATTAAATCGAGATTTGACTTTAATCTTATGCATAATAGTGGTTGAGGCTGTTGGCTCTTCTGTCATGCAGATGGGTTGTATCAATCCGCATGAAATATCTTTATTCCTAAAGAATATTTTCACCATTAATTTGCGAGCAAACAGATTAAGATCTTTATACACTTCAAAGAATTCAAATTTCTTACTAAGAGAAAAAGCCAATGTTATTGTAGGTTTGGTCAATATTCTTGAAGATAAATTAATAATCTGCATCATATTAGTTATTGCCTCCTGGGTTTTCCCTCCCAATTCGCCTTGTGGGTATTGGCTACACCCTTGTAACCCCACTGTCTGCGGTCTCTCAAGTTACTTGCAGAGTCCTACGTCTTCTCCTGAGGCTGCCTCGGATTCCTCTCTATCCTTGATAGAGGGCCTTGATCTAAAAAAGAGACCGATGGTTTTTGCCTATATCCTTCCTGAGACACATCTTATATCTTCCTCATCTGTCACTGAGGAATCAAATTCAGTATCTGAATTATGGTATCTTCTAATTGGATCAACTCTAGGACGTAATTTCCTTCTATTATTATTCCTATGTGTCCAATTGAAGATATTGCCACTTTCAAAATCCTGTAAATCTCTACTGTATTTCTGTTTTTTTAAAGATACAATTTCATTTTCTCTTCTGTCCAAATCAACCTGTATCCTCTTATATGATTTCTTAAACTCTTCCAATGTCTCAAATAGTTTCAGAGTTTTATTCAATAGAATGATTTCTTTAGCAAGTTCTGTTTGTATTTCTTGTTCATAATCAGCTAGTATAGCCAGAAAAGAGTAAATACTTATTTTTAGAGATTCCAATTATTTGTTATGGCTGAAATAGATCTAGATTCAGATTACAAATCTAGAACTAGTAAACGCCTTGAAGGAGTTAATAGAGCTTTTGAACAATGCACCATTGATAATATCAATAGTGATTGGCAATTAGGTTTGAAACATTTAGAAGGCTTACTAAGAAAACAACTGAATTCCTTTTGGAACAAAGTAAGTCATGAAAAATATCTAGCTAAACATCTTATACCGAGAGGATTAAGGATTAAGACCTTTCCAGCCTTCACATTCCATTTAGAAACCTATAAAGAAAAATGGGAACAAGCTCTAACCGGTTGTTCTGAGACACTTCTGGCTATACTAGCTGATTATGAACAAGAAATACAAACAGAACTTGATAAAGAAATCATTCTATTGAATAAAACTCTGAAACTATTTGAGA
The DNA here is from genome assembly GCA_027410445.1 of Discoglossus pictus. Lineage (NCBI taxonomy): Eukaryota > Metazoa > Chordata > Amphibia > Anura > Alytidae > Discoglossus > Discoglossus pictus. Next base: position 90,315,725 of record CM050166.1, read on the forward strand.
CATTGGAAGAGTTTAAGAAATCATATCAGAGAATATAGATTGATTTGGATAGAAGAGAAAATGAAATCGTATCTTTAAAAAAACAGAAATACAATAGAGATTTACAGGATTCTGAAAGTGGCAATATCTTCAATTGGACACATAGGAATAATAATAGAAGGAAATTATGTCCTAGAGATGATCCAATTAGAAGATACCATGATTCAGATCCTGAATTGGATTCCTCTGTGACGGATGAGGAAGATATAAGATCCGTCTCAGGAGGATATAGGCAAAAACCATTGGTTTCTTTTTTAGATCAAGGCCCTCTATCAAGGATAGAGAGGAATCCGAGGCAGCCTCAGGAGGAGACTTGGGACTCCGGGAGGAACTTGAGAGACCGCAGACAGTGGAGTTACAAGGGTGTAGCCAATACCCACAAGGCGAATTGGGAGAGAAAACCCAGGAGGCAATAACTAATATGATGCGGATTACTAATTTATCTTCAAGAATATTGACCAAACCTCAAATAACATTATTACAAAAAGCATTGTCTTTTTCTCCTAGTAAGAAATTTCACTTCTTTGCTCGCAAATTAATGGTGAAAAAATTATTTGTGAATAAAGATATTTATGGAGAGGACAAATGAACTATGTGAACGGCTAAAAAATAGAGGGTATAGTAATAATTCAATCAAAAAAGCTTATCATCGAGCCTTACATACACCAAGAGAAGAATTATTATCCCCTAAGCCTAGAATGAAAAGTGATGAAACTGTACGGTTCATTACCACCTTTAGTGAAGATTGGAGACAGGTTGAATACATTCTTAATAAACATATCAACATTCTTAAAACAGATCCTCAATTACTGACAATGGTTGGTAACAAGTTAACGAATGGTTGGCGAAGATCCAGAAATATTCGAGATCAACTTGTCCGCAGTCATTACTGTAAAAAAAGGAAATCTAATTTATTACCAGATGGAACTGTTGGATGTGGATATTGCAAATTCTGTCCCTATATGTTTAGACAGGACAAAATATGTGATAGAACTGGAAAAAATCGTCTATTTAAAAGGCCTATACAACTGTGGTACATCCTCAGTAGTATACTGTCTTGAATGCCTGTGTTCCCTCAGATATGTTGGGATCACTAGCAGGGAACTCAGAAAACGATTGGGTGAACATCTGTGTAATATACGTAACAGTACAAATGATGTAATAAGAGGAAAGTCGCTTACCTCTGTGGGTTGACATTTTCAAGAAAAACATGACTCAAAACCCACTCTAAAATGCTGGATTCTAGAAAGAATTAGTTTAGGAATCAGGAAAGGGAATTTGGAATTGGAATTATTAAGAGCTGAGAGCAGATGGATTGCTCTACTCAACACTGTTGTCCCAGGTGGACTAAATGAGAATAACAATTTCAGTGTTTTCCTATAAATGGTACTCCAAATTTTGACCATCTCTATGACTAATAATATTATTTCTCTTTTAAAAATGTTTAATACTATATCAACCTGTGTTTTATGGTAGTTGTTGTTAAATTCCCCCATCTATGGTGTTATGGAAATATATTAATTTATAGGATGTATTGGTTGAATAAAATATACCATACATTATTGAAAAACTACAATAATATATTTTTGTGTCACTTTGAGATGATGTCATAATTTGTATCAACCTCATTTTTTATATATATAGTTGTATCAACACTATTGTCCTATATATGTCTAACTATTCTATAAATGATAATATACCCACTTAAGTACTTTTTTCAAAAATATTATATTCTCTTTATTGTTGGTTATTAAAGTATAGTGATATGTTCCATCTTTGGACTAAATCCAACAATACTGACAATATACATTTTCTGTTTCTAGTAAATTATTGTACTATATATCAATCAGTTATGTTCATTATTGCTATGAGTATTTGTTATTTATCCGATTATTTTATATTTCAGCAGGACCTTTCAAATACTCACTATGTTCCTTATAGATGTCTTTCAGTCATCGATCATATTAGTTTGTTGCTTATTCTAATTGTTTGGATTGATGATGCCAATATTGATTAAATTATATTGAAATTGATATATATTTCAACTATATACACTTTATTAAGATATTAATGTGTTACATATTCTCCTTTTATTTTTTGAGATGCTGACTGTTGATTCCAATGTATTGGCTAAACAATATGGAGCAACACATCTGAGTTCAATTATCTTGATCACTTACCTTTAAATAAGGAAGCTCCTCCTTCATCATCATGATCCATGTTGAAGCTGTCGCGAAACACGCGCGTCGGATGTACTTCCGGTTCTGACTGTCTACTTCCGGTTTACTCCTGGTGCTGGCGTGTCTCTGAATATGAAGTGTTTTGGCTCCAGTGCTGACGTATGTTGTGCTTAAAGTCCACAGAGGTCGTTGTCGGGTGGGTAAGTGGGCAGGTTGTGGGCATAGTCCCAGGATAGTGAGGATAGACTCAGAGTGGTTAGGCAGATAGGGAGGTAAATAGCGGGCCTCCTGTCTCAATCTGCTACTGTAGTAGGTAACTAGGGCCACATAGGTAATGGTGTAGTCTCCCCTACCTGCCTACATACTTCCCACTTGATAGTGAAGGTGGTACTTTCATAGTATTTTTGATAGTATATGCAATTTTGTTTGTATGCCTATATATAATAGATGATAAATGTTGGTATTTAGCAGTATTGTGATTAAGAAAACATTGAGCTTACTTCTAAGATAACCATCCTTTATTAAGTGACAGAGCTTGCCAATGAAGATTACCAGTTTTTAACTTATTTTCTGTATGTTTATTTACTTATCTGCTTTATCCTCTTATATAAAAGTATAATTATAATTATTTTGTGAAATTATTCATGCATGTACTTGTTTCTACTTTGTAGACATCCAGGATACCATGATTTTATGTTTATTGTATTTATTTTATTTTGTACATTAATAATAATTCTATTTTAAATTATAAGGTATTTGATCAATATTTTTTGAACGTCTAATTTTTGGATTATCACTTATAATTTATGTTTAATTTCCATGTTATGTCGATCCTGGCAATCAATGTGTTAATACATATAATAGAACTCGCATTGACTATAATATTACATTTTTTGATTATTTTATATTGCATTATTTCTGGAGTGCGGTTCCGATCACAAAACTGTAGGTGATTGAAATGTAACCTTCAGGTATTTGATCAATATTTTTTGAACGTCTCATTTTTCGATTGTCACTTGTTGGGAAGATAATATCATTGGAATTAAAGGTGTACTTTCTCTTTCCTTTACATTAACTTGTGAAGCAAACAACAAATAGGACAAAATAACAGCTCCAAGTTGCTTTGGATAAGTCTCTTGTCATATCTTACCACTTGGATTTTTTCTCATTCCTCCTTGCAAAACTGGTCCAGCTCCGTTAAGTTGGATGGTTTGCGCTTGTGAACAGCAATCTATAAGTTTGTCCACAGATTTTCTATTGGATTGAAGTCTGAGCTTTGACTATGCCATTCCAACATATTTACATGTTTCCCCTTAAACCATTCAATTGCTGCTTTAGCAGTATGTTTGGGGTCATTGTCCTGCTGGAAGGTGAATGTCCGTCCTAGCCTCAACTCACGCACAGCGTGGTACAGGTTTTGTTCAAGAAAATCCCTGTATTTAGCACCATCCATCTTTACCTCAACTCTCAACCAGTTTCCCAGTCCCGGCTGCTAAAAAACAACCCCAAGCATGATGCTGCCACCACCATGTTTCACTGTGGGCATGGTGTTCTTTGGGTAATGGAATGTGTTGGGTTTGCGCCAGACATAACGTTTCAATTCAAAGTTCAATTTTAGTCTCATCAGACCAGAGCTCCTTCCTCCATACATTTTGGGAGTCTCCCAAATGACTTTTCGAAAACTCAAAACGTGCCATTTTGTTTTTTTATTGAAAGTAATGGCTTCCTTCTGGCCACTCTGCCATAAAGCCCAACTCTTTGGAGCATACGGCTTATTGACGTCCTATGTACAGATACTCCAGTCTCTGCTGTGAAACTCTGGGGCCCTTCAAAAAAGGTGTGTATATTAGTGATGTCGCGAACATCAAATTTTCGGTTCCCGAACCGCGGACGCGAATTTCATCAAATGTTCGCGAACGGACGAACATCTGCGAACCGCCATAGACTTCAATGGGCAGGCGCATTTCAAAACCCACAGGGACTCTTTCTGGCCACAATAGTGATGGGAAAGTTGTTTCAAGGGGACTAACACCTGGACTGTGGCATGCCGGAGGGGAAACCATGGCAAAACTCCCACGGAAAATTACATAGTTGATGCAGAGTCTGGTTTTAAGCCATAATGGGCATAAATCACCTAACATTCCTAAATTGTTTGGAATAACATGCTTTAAAAAATCAGGTATGATGTTGTATCGATCAGGTAGTGTAAGGGTTACACCCGCTTCACAGTAACAGACCAATCTCCCCGTTTAATGCACCGCAAACAACCGCAAACAGTCCCTTTGCACAACCGCAAACTCCCCATTTGCACAAGGTTGGATACCAAGCTAGCCTTGTCCTCAGTGATGTCATTGAAGGTCTCTTCCTCCACCCAGCCACCAAGGGTCCCCGAAAGGTGACAACAAGCCCCCTGGGACGCCTGCTGTGTTTGGTCTTCCACCTCCTCAAAAGCCTCTGACTCTTCTTCAGACTCCTCTCTCTGCGTTGCCTCTGTCTGCGTTATTATAAGGTGTGTACTGTTAAGTAGTGCTATTGATATCGGTTTAATCCCTGTTACGTCCACTATTAGGGGACGTTTATATGGCATTCATTTTTGGAACAGGGAGATGTAAAAGGATGCTTGGTCGGACCTCCTACTTCGAATTTGGGGCACTGCACGTGCAATGTAATGTGCCACCAGATAGGAGTGGTGTATTAAGTTGTACTATTTATTCCTATCAGTTTGATACCTGTTACGTCACCTATCAGGGAACGTGTATATGGCATGGATTTTTGGAAGCGGGAGATGGAAAAAGATGCTTGGTCGGTCCTCCCACTTCAAATTTGGGGCACTGCGCGTGCAATCTAAGGTGCCACCAGATATGAGTGTCACTGTGCACTGGCAAAAGTTGGCAGAGTAGGCGCTGTAGGCCTCACACACGCCTGTAGGCAGGCAACTGATATTCAATCGATTACGGAAAAAAAAGGGTTGTTTTATGTCACTGTACACTACGGTTGCACAGGATATGACGTATCACTGTGCACTTGTAAAAGTTGGCGGAGTAGATGCAATAGGCCTCACACACACGCCTGTAGGCAGGCAACTGATATTCAATCGATTACAGTCAAAAAAGGGTTGTTTTATGTCACTGTACACTACGGTTGCACCAGATATGAGTGTCACTGTGCACTGGCAAAAATTGGCAGAGTAGATTCAATAGGCCTCACACACACGCCTGTAGGCAGGCAACTGATATTCAATCGATTACAGTCAAAACAGGGTTCTTTTATGTCACTGTACACTACGGTTGCACCAGATATGAGTGTCACTGTGCACTGGCAAAAGTTGGCAGAGTAGATGCAATAGGCCTTACACACACACCTGTAGACAGGCAACTGATATTCAATCAATTACAGTCAAAAAAGGGTTGTTTTATGTCACTGTACACTACGGTTGCACCAGGTATGAGTGTCACTGTGCACTGGCAAAAGTTGGCGGAGTAGATGCAATAGGCCTCACACACACGCCTGTAGGCAGGCAACTGATATTTAATCGATTACAGTCAAAAAAGGGTTGTTTTATGTCACTGTATACTACGGTTGCACCAGATATGAGTGTCACTGTGCACTGGCAAAAGTTGGCAGAGTAGATGCAATAGGCCTCACACACACTCCTGTAGGCAGGCAACTGATATTCAATCGATTACAGTCAAAAAAGAGTTCTTTTATGTCACTGTACACTACGGTTGCACCAGATATGAGTGTCACTGTGCACTGGCAAAAGTTGGCAGAGTAGATGCAATAGGCCTCACACACACGCCTGTAGGCAGGCAACTGATATTCAATCGCTTACAGTCAAAATAGTGTTGTTTTATGTCACTGTACACTACGGTTGCACCAGGTATGAGTGTCACTGTGCACTGGCAAAAGTTGGCAGAGTAGATGTAATAGGCCTCACACACACGCCTGTAGGCAGGCAACTGATATTCGATCGATTACAGAAAAAAAAGGGTTGTTTTATGTCACTGTACACTACGGTTGCACCAGATATTAGTGTCACTGTGCACTGGCAAAAGTTGGCAGAGTAGACGCAATAGACCTCACACACACGCTAGCAGGCAGGCATATGCAATTAGATTACACAGAAAAAAAATAATAAAATAAAATAAATTATGTTCTAGCCCTAAAAAGGGCTTTTTGGGTTGCTGTCCTTGCAGCAGATATCAAATGAGTCCTTCAGGTGTGTAGTGAAAGCTAAATACACTGCCTGGCTATCTATTTCCCTATTAAATCAGCAGCAGGTAGAATATATGTCCTCTCTCAACGAATGTAGCTTCAGAATGATTCTAAAATGGAGGCTGTCCTTCAGATGGAAAGCCCTGGAAGGGAATGTATGCTGCTGATTGGCTGGAATGTGTCTGCTGAATGTAAGGGGCAGGGTCAAAGTTTCCTCAATGATAAAGAATAGGGGGCGGACCGAAAAGCGCATGTGTTCGCCGTTCGTTGCGAACGCGAACATGCCAAAAACGGCGCGAATAGTTATCCGGTGAACTGATCAGGACATCACTAGTGTATATGTAATGACAGATCATGTGACACTTAGATTGCACACAGGGGGACATAATTTTACTAATTATGTGATTTCTGAAGGTTTTTGGTTGCACTAGAGCTTTTTATGGGCTTCATAACAAAGGCGGTGAATACATACATACATGACAATTTTCTGTTTTCTATTTCTAAAAAATAGTTTTATGTATATATTTTTCTCATTTAACTTCACCAACTTAGACTATTGTGTTCTGATCCATAACATAAAATTCAGATTAACAAAACATTGAACTTAAGGCTGTAATGTAACAAAATAGTAAAAAAGTCAAGGAGGGTGAATACTTTTGCAAGGCACTGTATTATGTTGCCATAGTTTAATGGAACTGGGCCCCTACTAAATTTGTACAATTTTAGAAATCCTAGCCCGTAAAGGAGCCCGCAAGAGTTACGGATATTAAATTGGCCTTTTTCAGCTACCCGCAAATAATCTGCATGTAACTGGCGAAAAGACCCTACAGTCCGTCAAAATCTGAACTCCGTCCCAGCTAAGCCTTTTGTCTGTCAAGCTTGTAAATGTTATAATCGCAAATTGCTATTAAAATGCTATGTATCCCCAAGGACGCACTGGCGTTCAAACCCGGAAACGGCAAATGGAGCCGAAAATCCTATGGGTACTAGAGAGGACCCGCAATAAGTTTAAAGTCTTGTCCGTAGCACTGTAAAAGCAAATATAAACACAATACTATATTTTAAATTAAAGGGAAATTGATGTAAGGTATTAATATTAATAGCACATTATTCTCAAGCCCACAAATTTATTTATGTTTAATTTCCATGTTATATCGATCCTGGCAATCAATGTGTTAATACATATAATAGAACTCGCATTGACTATAATATTATATTTATTGATTACCGTATATACTCGAGTATAAGCCAACCCGAGTATAAGCCAAAGCACCTATTTTACCACAAAATACTGGGTAAAATGAGTGACGAGGGTGGGAAATGTGCTGCCCCCTGTGTCCCCCCTATCTCTCCTGTGTCTCTTCTCCCCTCTACCTTCCGTGTGTCTCTTCCCCCCTCCCTTATCAACCTCCTCAACCCCCCTCCTCATTCTCAACCTCCCTCCTCAACCCCACTCCTCATCCTCAACCTCCATCCTCATCCTCAACCCCCCATCCTCAACCCCCTCCTCAACCTTAACCCCCCTCCTCATCCTCAACCTCCCTCCTCATCCTCAACCTCCTTCCTCATCCTCAACCCCCTCCTCAACCTCCCTCCTCATCCTCAACCCCCTCCTCATCCTCCCTCCTCAACCCCTCCTCAACCTCACTCCTCAACCCCCCATCCTCATCCTCCCCCCTCAACCACCCATCCTCCTCCTCCCCCTCAACCCCCCATCCTCATCCTCAAACCCCCATCCTCAACCCCGTCCTCAACCCCTCTCAACCTTAATCCCCCTCCTCAACATCAACCCCCTCCTCAACCCCCCATCCTCAACCCCGCATCCTCAACCCCCATCCTCAACCCCCTTCCTCAACCCCCCATCCTCATCCTCAACCCCCCCATCCTCATCCCCCTCCTCACCCCCCTCAACCTCAACCCCCCTCCTCAACCTCAACCTCCCTCCTCCTCATCAACCCCCTCCTCAACCCCCCATCCTCAACCCCCATCCTCAACCCCCCATCCTCATCCCCCTCCTCACCCCCCCTCAACCGCCCTCCTCCTCATCAACCCCCTCCTCACCCCCCTCAACCTCAATCCCCCTCCTCCTCATCAACCCCCTCCTCAACCCCCTCCTCACTGTCTCCCCTTTAAATACCTCCCCCTTACTTACCTGCTTCTTCTCCGGCCTCTGCTCCGTCTTGACCCCGGCGAGCATGTGACGGGGCCCTTTTTAGCCTTAAACCTTAACCCCCCTCCTCATCCTCAACCTCCCTCCTCATCCTCAACCTCCTTCCTCATCCTCAACCCCCTCCTCAACCTCCCTCCTCATCCTCAACCCCCTCCTCATCCTCCCTCCTCAACCCCTCCTCAACCTCACTCCTCAACCCCCCATCCTCATCCTCCCCCCTCAACCACCCATCCTCCTCCTCCCCCTCAACCCCCCATCCTCATCCTCAAACCCCCATCCTCAACCCCGTCCTCAACCCCTCTCAACCTTAATCCCCCTCCTCAACATCAACCCCCTCCTCAACCCCCCATCCTCAACCCCGCATCCTCAACCCCCATCCTCAACCCCCTTCCTCAACCCCCCCATCCTCATCCTCAACCCCCCCATCCTCATCCCCCTCCTCACCCCCCTCAACCTCAACCCCCCTCCTCAACCTCAACCTCCCTCCTCCTCATCAACCCCCTCCTCAACCCCCCATCCTCAACCCCCATCCTCAACCCCCCATCCTCATCCCCCTCCTCACCCCCCCTCAACCGCCCTCCTCCTCATCAACCCCCTCCTCACCCCCCTCAACCTCAATCCCCCTCCTCCTCATCAACCCCCTCCTCAACCCCCTCCTCACTGTCTCCCCTTTAAATACCTCCCCCTTACTTACCTGCTTCTTCTCCGGCCTCTGCTCCGTCTTGACCCCGGCGAGCATGTGACGGGGCCCTTTTTAGCCTTAAAAAAAGTGTTGAAAAACTCGGCTTATACTCAAGTATATACAGTATTTTATATTGCATTAACTCAGACCATAGGTGAGTGAAATTTAACCTTCATGTTTTAGTGACTTAATGATTATGATGATGATCTCTTTTACTATTGGCTCAACCCCCTCCTCAACATCAACCCCTTCCTCAACCCCCATCCTCAACCCCCCTCCTCAACCCCCCATCCTCATCCTCAACCCCCCCATCCTCATCCCCCTCCTCACCCACCCTCAACCTCAATGCCCATCCTCACCTTTAACCTCCCTCCTCCTCATCAACTCCCTCCTCACCCCCCTCAACCTCAACCCCCCTCCTCAACCTCAACCTCCCTCCTCCTCATCAACCCCCTCCTCAACCCCCCATCCTCAACCCCCCATCCTCAACCCCCATCCTCAACCCCCCATCCTCATCCCCCTCCTCACCCCCCTCAACCGCCCTCCTCCTCATCAACCCCCTCCTCACCCCCCTCAACCTCAACCCCCCTCCTCCTCATCAACCCCCTCCTCAACCCCCTCCGAGACACTAGGGGGAGTGACTCGAGAATAAGCCGAGAGGGCCCTTTTTAGCCTTAAAAAAAGGGTTGAAAAACTCGGCTTATACTCGAGTATATACAGTATTTTATATTCCATTAACTCAGACCGCAGGTGAGTGAAATTTAACCTTCATGTTTTAGTGACTTAATGATGATGATGATCTCTTTTACTATTGGCTCTGTCCAAACCCGTAATCACGGGTTTGACTAATTGGTCATGTGCACGGCCGCAAATGGAACGCGCAGAAGCATGGTTTACCGGCTTGTCTAATTTAATCGCTCTGTAAATTTCAATGGGGCCCCTGGTGTCTTAATTCTCTTAGGTGACTATGTCTGATGTAGCTTGCATTCCTTGGCATTCCAAACTGATGTATATCTAAATATTTTATTGTGACCAAAGTGTATTCCAATTATGATTGTTCATACTAAGAGGTATTTTTTACCATTCTTTATGGAAAATGCTTAGCCAATAATATTGATGTTTCAGTGTCTAGTGTGAGTGATTACAAGCAATTGAAATATATTGGCCTTTATCTGTGAAGCTTTTTTTCAAGTACAATGAGATTTTAGTGCAAGGACGCTCATATCTGAATGTGCAACCACCTATTTAAAACAACAGGTCAAATAGCCTCCGTACAATGTTGCTGTATTGTACATAAAACAGTAAGCTTATGTCAGTCCATCAGTCCTATTAAATTAAAAGCCTGTAGCGGCATCGTTAAGCTCAAAGGGCTGCGAGTTTTAAATTTGGCAGAGTTACATAGCTATTAAATTAGAAAGGGCTACTCGTTACGAGCTTGAGATGCAAACCCGTAAACCATTTGCCGAACGTTGGATGCGCTGCCTTGAACGTGATTAATTAGTCAAACCCATAGTTACGGGTTTGAATGGAGCCAATAGAAAAAGAGATTGTCATCATTACGTCACTGAAAAATGGAGGTTGGAGATGGAAGTCTTACGGTGTTCAATTACGAGTTACAATCAGACCCACATTCCAGATATGTTGCAATATTAATAAAGCTGTAAATATGATATTCTATTAAATGCGAGTTTCATTATATGTATTAACACATTGATTGCTGGGATCGATATAACACGAAAATCAAACATGAAATAAAGTATTTTTGTGGGCTGATTTGCAAGCTTGAGAATGTTGTGCTATTAATTCCAAGACCTAACATCACTTTCACTTTTAATGAAAATCCAGTAGTGTGTGTATATATGCATTTAAAGTGCCACGGATTGGACTTTACCTTCCTTGCGAGTCCTCTTTTGCACTCATTGGCCTTTGGGCTTCATTTGCATGTTACAGGGTTGAAGGCAAGTGAAATTGTTGCAATTTAATTGCATGATTGGAATTGTAGCAGTTACGGGCTTGAGAGAACAAAGGTGTTGCGGCCGCGAAGTTCCACGTTCCACGGCCCCTAGGCTTTTTTCGCTCAAAATCCGCTGATCAGCAGCAGCTTGCTTTACAGGGCCAATTTAATAGCCGTAAGTCTTACAAGCTACATTACGAGCTACAGTTTTTAACATTGAGCTAATTTAATAAAGCTTTTGCAAAGGCTATGGATAGTTTTCAAGCGCTGCAGTAGCAATGTAGAGCTGCCTTCCCAAAAGAACCTCACCATCATCTTACAACCAGTATTAAGAGCTCTGAATATAGCATGCACTCGAGAGGAAATGTATGAGCAAGCAATATTACCATATTTACAAATGACTACTGGGGTCTTATGGAGGAGTATGAGTCAGAAGAACATTTTATTGAAACTGCTTTAAACTGATTTAATGGAGCATAAAATCAATGGGAAAATAGTGTATGAAAAGTCCCTTTATTGCTAATATGTTTATTTGTTATGAACTATAGCCACTTTATTATTACTATCTGATGAAGTAACCTTAGTTTAGAGCCATGAAAGTTGTTAGTACTTAACAAAATTGGAATGTTCTACAGATCGAAGACACCAACAGCCTTATTAAATTGTGATTCAGCAAATTTAAAAGGGCTCTATTTAAGCACATAGCATATTTTTTTACAGAAGTTTCTAGTTAGTGAAGACCTTGCTTTTGGATAGAAGATCACTAACTAAAAACTTCAGTAAAAAAATATGCTGTGTGCATAAATAGAGCATGTTTAAATTTACCAAATCACAATTTAATAAGGCTGCATATTACTAAATGTACATAACATCTAAAAGAAGGTAAAAGAAAACACATTCACACAAATACATTCCTCCTTCTTGCAGGATAAAGAAGGACACAAGTGTTTAAAGTTGCAAAATGTTCTCTAAGGCAGGGTCATCCTCACACTCAATTAGAAACTACATTGATATTTGTTTTTATCAATAATGTCACTGATTGGATTGTATCCCTTCTTCCTGTATGTTTGACTTGATCTATTATGGAGGCTAGATCATTTGTTTCCTTCAAAAGTCTGCCAAGCAGGACTGGATTTGCCATTAGGTAGAATAGGCATGTGTCTCTGGGCATCTACCTGTACAGGGTGCCATGTGTCTGCACTGAAAAATTGTGTTATAACAAATCATCAAGCTTATTTTGGTTTACACTATGCCCAATGGAGGAATTAATGCTTCTCTTTCATTGTACTTCCATCTTATCTCAATAGAATGCTGGGAGATATAGGGCCCTATTAAATTTGCCGATTTGTAGTTTCTGAAGCTCGTAAAGGAGCATGCAAAAGTGATTGCTATTAAATTGGCCTCTTTTTAGCTACCCGCAAATGATCTGCTGGTTACAGGCCAAAAAACAACATTGGTTGCCAAAATCGGAACTCCAACCCAGCTAAGCCTTTGATCTTTCAACCTATAAATGTTACAATTGCAAATTGCTATTAAATTGCTACAAGTCCTCAAACCCGCAATTGTTTTCACACCCGTAAATGGCAAATTTAGGCAAAAATCCTACAGGTACTAGAAAGGACCCGCAAGGGGGATACACTTCTGTCCGTAGCACTGTAATAGTAAATATAAACACACTACTGTATTTGAAATTACAGGGAAAGCGATGAAAGGTATTAAAATTAATAGCACAACATTCTCAAGCTTGCAAATCTGCAATAATAATTTTTCTCATGTTTAATTTCCATGTTATAACGATCCCTGCAATCATTGTGTTAATGCATATAATAGCACTTGCATGGACTAGAATATTATATTTATTGATTTTTTCATATTGCATTATTTCTGGAATGCAGGTCCGATTGCAACTTGGACTTCAAAGCCGTAAGTGATTGGAACTTAACCTCCATGTTTTAGTGACGTAATAATGACAGTCTCTTTTACTATTGGCTCCGTCTAAACCTGTAACTACAGGTTAGAATAATTTATCATATTCACGCCCAGAAATGCTACATGCCAAAACATGGTTTATGGATTTGGATTCCAGCCATGTCGTTGCTGCCTTTTCTAATTGAATCGTTCTATAACTCCTGCAAATTTCCAGCCCGCAGACTATATGACAGCCACTGCGGGCTTGAAATTTAATAGGGCCCATAGTCTTGTGTTTGCAAAAGGACCAGCAATTCCAAGAGTAACACCGAGACTATTCTTTTTTCAGACAATAAGGTTCTGAGACTGCATGTGAGCAGTAGAATTATGCAGAAGTGTAGTAATTATGCAATTGGAAAGTCTATGTGGGAGATTATTGACATGGTATTAATTGCCCCTTAACCTCATCTGTTCTAGTACAAACAGAGTAGCTCTAGTATTCAAAAACTGAATTGAGTAATATATTTTTCTGGCAGCTAAAGGATTACATTAAGGAATGGTGACAGCACACATTTTAAGATGTTATCAGAGTTTTTTATTCAATTGTCTTATATGTTACATTAACAATTACACTACAGTTTGCGTCTCAGAGTGCTTGATAAGGACAATAAGAGGAGGATATCTAACTGCATGATAAAGCTTAGAGGAAAATTCAAATGACCCATCTATGCGAGATTTGGACATTTGTGGCACTTAGCTTCATGCAGTTCTGAGAATGGACACTGTATTGGTATAAATATACTTAGTACTTCAGTTAGATGGTCATTTATGGAAATAAGTCCCACAATTTACATATATTAAGAATGCAATGCTTGGCTTATATGTACTTTAATATTTACCATATTATTCTTACTGCAATTTTCCAGTGTTTGATATGCGGTAGACATCATCAAAGAGAGATATATGTTATAACAACTTTAATCATTTATCCCACTAGTGTATGCTTTAAAAGCACATAATACAATTCCTACAAATTAATTGAATGCATTTATATTAAATATTTCTTATATCATTAACTAAAACACTCAAAGCAATACATAAAGCCTGTCAAATCTCCAATTTCCGATATTCAAATGAACATCAAAGCAGACCAACACTGTTGACATTGACAAATTGCAGATGAGACTTTATTCATTAAACAGGCTACTAATGTTTATTTAAATGCAATTTACTGTTGCATTATTGATTAGCTAGAGCAAAATTATCTTACAAAGAGCACGTGTAGAAAGTAGATTTCAGGTTCACAAATGATTTGTCAAGGGATGACTTGTAGGCTTGGTGAGGCCTGAGGACATGAGGGTTTTAATTTATCTGGAAAGAAAGACCCGGTAGAGGATTTGATTTGTCTGCAATTAAGCAGTGGATGAAAACAGTTTTGATGTTAATGTAGTTCTGAGAGAAAATGGCTGCCATTCTTGTTTTTTCTTTGACGTTTTAGCAAAATTTTTGTCTCTAACAAAGCTATAATTTTTCTCTCACTGCAATGGCTCTGTAACATGCTGCAATATAAATATGACCGTCAATGACTAATAATATTGCCCTGAAACGCACACAGAAATGTATGATGTAATATTGATACTAATGAAATACATAAAACAGACCATATCATAACTCTAAAGCCAGATCCATCACCAAGATGACAGTGTACAGTATGGCAAATGTCTCATAGTCCTTGCTTAATGGAAAAAAAGTATATACACTTATAAGAATAAAAAAATGAATACCTGTTGTTCTTTATGTACAGTACTTCCAGCACTGGAGGAGCAGTCACCACAGGAAGGAAGGTGATTAATTCCTGTGGGCCATGTGGGAGCTAGTAGGCCACTTCTTCCACCATGGTCTACTTTGACCTGATAGCCCCCTTATCCCACAGATCAGTCATCATCCCAGCTACTCCTATTAGGAGGACCATGTGTCCAGTTTGCTATTATAAGTGAATTATATACTGTACATTACACACCAATAACATACATGTACATAACCACTAAACAGAGGAACTGTGCAAACATCTGACATAGGTTTAGATTTTAATTGGATGACACATTCAATTAATGCTTGCAAGAATAATATTTTAAATAACAATGGCCTAAATTATGGCATAGTCTGCCATTGTCACTGCAAAAAAAGGTTTAATATAAGCTTGATGTAGCTTGATATCGTCATGTCATGCATCTATGGCATTTTCATCTGACAGGAAGTCACAAAATCAGCACAAGTGAACTGTGCCAATGTTCATTGATGATTTACAAATAGGTTGATGCTTTATTGTAAGAATTCAATGTTGTGAATTTGTAACGTTCGTATGTATTTATATGATGTCATCCATTTCATATTGACAAAAGAGCAAGTGCTTTTCTTTAGAGTTTCATCCCAATACATCATAGTGAGATCACTGATCAATTATAAACAACACACACTGTAGTTTATTACTTTATGGCTTGTTAGATAATACAGCACTGGTAGCATTGATTGGAGATCGGCAGCAGGCAGGACTGCTTATTGAAACATTACAATGTTAATCTTACTAAAGTGTACATATTAATTCATGTTTTCATCCTCTCCCTGTGTGTTTCATGAACCCCCAGGATTTATGGACTTTTGGATCTGGTAACTGGACTTTATGTACACTGGGCATGTGGCTAGCTGACTCAAGGACTATTGTGATAGTCATAAGGACCTTTTAGAAAGACTATGGGCCCTATTATATTGCCCAATTCATAAATTTATACACACTTAAAACTGCTCTTAATATTGCCACATATTCTATTAGTTAGTCGCAATCACTACGGGCCAGCCAAAGATGCAAAAATACTGGAGTCAATAGAATACATCTAAACATGTATTTAAGAAAAACTCCTGCAGCCAAATTTGAGTTTGAGGCATTTGTGAGCAGCTTATAGAATATGTCCCCATGTCACTTGCTGACTTGTATGTTGTATGCTGTTTTTTTCCCAAGCCCTAGTCATGTTTCCTGGACATCTTTGACTCCTTTACCACAAAGTAATTTGGGTCTAGAGAGCTTAAGGTCAATTTTGTACTTATGTTCATTTATTTCATGTATACAATGTTTTGGGGTATAGTGATTGAATTGAGCAAAGAAAAATATTTTGAGGGTAGTAAAAGTTTATATGTGGGTTTATTATGGGCAGCTACATTAGGGCTTGATCTTTTGACTTGCAAAATGTCCTATGGGAGCCATGTGATCAAACCCTATGTTGGTACTTTATAAATAAAGAGCAGTAGTAATAGTAATGTTAAGACCAAAAAAATAATGTGTATTTTAACATATGGCCATGTCCAAGAAGAGAGGTTATTATTTATTATTATACATTTGAGGGTAGATTTATGTGTAATGTACAAAAGCACAACTTTCCATAAAGGTAGTAAAGTGCCTGAGTATTTATTAAGACACACTTTTAGGTATGTAAAATGTGTGACTGATTCTCTCTACGGTGAAATTGTATGTGCAAGAGAGAAAATTATTTACTAATGCACCATTGACAAAAGTTTCAGTGGACTCCATAGGGACAAACACAGATTAGAAATGAAAGCATCCCTATCCTATGGCTTGATTAAAAGACCACTGTGGTAATTTTTTCCCTATTTTTTTTTAATAAGTAAACACTATGATGGGCAAAATGTTTTTCAGAAGGAAAAATAAATAAACAAACATGACTTTAGCATTTTGCAACTTTTATATGCAATGTAATTATTCTTTACTGATTTCCATTTTGATTTTTGCCTGCTGCAGTTACTTTCTCAGGTGATTGTGTCATTAAAAGCTAATGGGCATCCCTATAGCCTTGTTAAGAACACTGACAGTTCTTACTACCACATTCCCATTGTGTAGGCATAAACGTCCATTCTATTCTGTCTCCTTCTATCTCAGGGAGACAAAACCATAGATTCCACAGCAGCATTACTGCATATAAAGTAAGAGGCTGTATATTTTTTATACATTCTAGAAACATGTTGCATATTTTCAAGTTTAGTTTATCAAAATAGTTTTGCATTTAAAAAATATGAACACAGTGGTCTTTGAGCAAAGCTTTAAATATAGATAGAATTGACAGAACTGGCAGGCCTATTTGTTCTTATCTGTAATCAAATCTATGGTTATGACCTGCTTAAAATATCTGAGGACACAGAACAGCAGAACAGAAATAATGTTATATGACAATATAAATGATGAATTGGTTAATTACATTATCTTAAATCTTCAGTATCTAATGTTTGTGCTCAAGCTAACTTATTGTTGAACATATTCCACTGAAATTTATAAGGAACATGTTAAGAAACTAAAAAATATATTTTTACAGACATACAGTCTGATTCTATTGTAATTTAAGTTTAAAAAGCACTTTTTCATAAAAAAATATATCTCATTGTTAAAATTCAGATAGACCAGAACATATTTTTAGAGTCTTTCACCAATGTGATTTTTCTTGTTCTCACAAGAAATTAATTGTAGCAAATTATTATTCAGTTAAATTGAATAATGTAGATTATTAATGAATGCTTCTTATGTTTTCCTGTCTAGACAATCTGGGTCAGACAGATTTGCTGAAACATTTGCTGGGGGCTTTAATTATGTTTTTTAAAATATTAAAAAGTTTTTAACAGCCAGCTTTGGCTATATATTTAATGTTAATGTTGATGCATTTATACACTACAATAAACCCATTATATAATAATTATATTATTTTTTTGCAAAAATTATCTGCATTTAATTTTTACAATCTTAAACCGACACATTAGCAGTTCCAATTATAGTATAGTTTAAAAGGCTTGTCAATAAGAGGTACTTTATCAACTGTTATTCGAAATTGCCTTTGCTTATAGTTCATTTCCCATTCTGAATCGCTACCTCTTGTTGGTAAAGGGGCTGGTGATCCTCAGTGAAGCCGTGACATATACCATGTAGGGTCATGCAAGATGGGCAGGACATTGCAGAGAGGTCAGACTAATCGTGGCCCGCTGGAAAGGAACTGGCAACGCACTACAGTATCTTTGCCCAAAAAAACATATGGATGAGCATGACCAGACACAAATGTTCCTGGTGTGCTATATCCATATGGTGTCCATATGGACACGACTGAAGGACTGAACAACAACAATAGTTAATTTACGCTGAAATTTACATGTCAGCCACACACTAAAGACTCTTGGTATGCCTTGTAATAACAGATAATTGCTAATTATCCATTGGGACTTTGAATCTAATGTCTCCAATTTAAGTCATATGCAAAACAAAAGACTGTTCATGCTTAGATCGCAGGAAGTAACTACACTGATTACATAAATTATCTCTATCAAAGAATATCTGCCTAATCTAACTCCACTTGGTATCAAATTAAACGACTTGTCTGAATAAGGGGAGCAACTCAGGTAGCTTAAACTACCAATAGCAGGTGAAAGCATAATGAATATTCATGAGCAGGCTGGAAGGAGCTGCACAGTGCAGGGGGACTGTCGCTGAAGGTGGATGTTTATAATGTCAAATAATTGTTATATATTACATTCATACATATATGCTGGTAGAGAGTGATGGGGACAGGACACTAGTCCATCTGACTGAGGACAGTGGCATTTCAGTCCCAAAATTGGATTGCGGAATTAAATTTAAAAAAAAAAATACATTAATACAATAGCAATGTTCTGGTGAAGCAAGGTGAATAAAGATCTTGTAACGCCTCACAAAACAGGTCATTTTTAAGGGTTAGTTTTGTATCTAAAGAACACCCAGTGCTACAGTGCCTAGTAGACATATAGCAACTTATATTTAATTTGAAACACAAATCCATTTTTCTCATTTAAAAGTATAATACACTTTTATATTATACGTAAATGTTATGAATTGTAACATTTAAGAACATTAAACAATAACTTTAATATAATTACAAACATTTTTATCTCTTATATGTTAAAATATTATTACTATGTAATAAATTGTAAAATTTTAAGCACTAGTTTATCTAAAAATGAACAATGCACAAACATCTGCAACTTACTAATATGGAGAATCCTTTAATTGAGGCTTTGGGATATCTGGGCTTCGGAAATGAGCTTGCAAGTTATTTTGCTATTCAATTGGCGTCTTTTTGAGGGCTCCGATCGAGTTTTGGGCTCTGGCCTCTGATTCATTGCAATTCATTACGATGGATAACATCTCAAGTTAATGCCCCTCCAAGCCTTTAATCTTTCACTGCTGCAAGACTCCTGAACGTTAAAATCGCATATCACTATTCAATTGCTCCGATTCCCCCTCGCTAACCATCCCGTCAAGCCCGCAAATGGCAAAAATCGTACCACAAGTTAATGGTACCAAGGAGGACTCACAAAGGGCTTAATGACATTTCTGAAGCACTTTAAATGCATATATACACACACTACTATTCTTTTATTAAAAGGGAAAGTGATGTTAGGTCTTAGAATTAATAGCACAACATTCTCAAGCTCGCAAATTGGCCCACCAAAAATACTTTATTTCATGTTAAAATTCTGTGTTATATCAATCACGGCTATCAATGTGTTAATACATATAAAGTACTCGCATGTAATAGAATATCATATTTACGGCTTTATCAATATTGCATTATATCTGGAATGTGGGTCCGATCGTAACTCGTTCTTCAAGCCTGTAGGGCTTTGAAATCAAAACTAAATTTTTCAAAGCTGTAATGATGACGATCTCTGTTTCCATTGGCTGTTTCTATCACGGGAGTTATGGCCTTCATGTTCAAGCTCGCAAATGCTACATACGACAGTATGGTTTCCGAATTTCGCTATCGTGCCAAAACTTGCGGCCTTGAGCAATTGAATAGCACCATAACTTGCCAACGCTGAGGGCCTGCAGCAGGCCCGCAGACATACGGCCCATACCTCCATAACTTCTGCCTCCTATTTGAATAAGGCTCATGGTATTTTTGTTTGGTGTAATGGAGATGTTGCTCTGAAATAGTAATTCCTGAAGTATATATTTTCAATTCAATGGTCTTTAAAAAACAAGTACATTTTCTTGTACTGCACTGAAGCCAGATTGCGCTTGACTCCCAAAGAGAACACGGAAGGTTTGAAGAAGACTGAACAAGTATGAGCTTTCAAGAATTTAAATGTTTACTTTTCCAGACTTATATAATTGCCTATATTTTTGAATGTTTAGTGATTTATTTGTATCTAATAAATTGTAACAAGGAAAGAGCAAATTTGTGAGCTTGTGAACACCTCTAGTAAAAAATTTAAGTGCAGAAAAGGGAAGGAAACAAAATGTTTTTTTTTTCAAGCTTTACACAAATATATATATATACTAGCTACTTGCCCGTCAAAAAATGACGGTCAATAAAAGAAAGTGCTGAAATGCTGTTTGTCACACAATGTGAGTGTACTGTGTGCCTCAAGTAACTAAATTCCTCAAAAAGCAGAAATCTACATTACATAAAATAAGAAAAACTAAAATCACCAAAAATAAAAAATGTACATTACAGAACAAAAAAAAAAAAACCTAAGTCACACAAAAAAAAAGGAACATTAGAGAAAATAACAAAATACATTACAACCCCCCCTCACTACAATTTTTTTTTTTAAATTACACACCTGAAAATGAAATACATATAATACATACATATAATGCAATACAATACAATACAATTAAATAAAATACAATACAATACACCCCTATCTAATATACATGCCACTATCTACTATACATGCCTCTATCTAATATACATGCCACTATGTAATGTAATATACATCCCACTATCTAATGTAATAACAATTCAATTAAATGCAATACACCCTTATCTAATATACATGCCACTATCTAATATACATGCCACTATCTAATATACATGCCACTATATAATGTAATATACATCCCACTATCTAATATACAATACTATCTAATAATACATCCCCCTATCTATCTATCTAATATACAATACATGCTATCTATATATATAATAAAGCTACCCTAATTGTAAGCTACAATAAAATAATTAAGACCACTTACCTTTGAGATGTTTCTTCAGATCAGCAACCTACGGTAAAAAAGATTTTAAAAAATTAATACAACACGTTTACATGAAATACCTAAACATTCTAAACATTCTAAATATTCTAAATATTATACTCACCTTTCCAGCATGTCCCGTTCGAGCATGTCACGTCCCAGCATGTCACGTCCTCCATGTTCCGTCGTCCATCTTTGCGTCTTGTCCGGCGATACTCCTGTAAAAAAAAACATTACATTAGTAAACATAAACCAAATTTAAATAAACGCGATCTACATTATACTTACCTTTCCACAATGTCTCCGGCCTCCTCGTCTTCTCCGGAAGCATCCGCGCATAAAGAAAAAATTAAAAAGCGACACACCTCCGCCCTGGCGGATGTCTCAGACGCTAATGACCTTCCTATGGAGTGTTCCAGAATAAAATTGGCAATGGTGGCTTCTGATTGGCTGAAAAGGCTGTCTATCAAATTCAGCCAATGAGAAGACCCCATTTGTGAACCAATGAAAAAAGTATACACCCCAAAATACAATGGTGATTGGATAACACACCTGTCAATCTTTATTTGAACCAATCCTAAGGCTTTATTGCCATCAGCCAATCACAATGGAATATACCCCCACGTACTGATTGGTGAAGACATCTGCGCCTTCCCATTGGCTGTAATATTGATTGATATTAACAGTAGCCAATGAGAATGCACAAATCCTTCACCAATCAGTACGTGAGGGTGTATTCCATTGTGATTGGCTATTGTCAGTGCAACCAATCAGAATGCGCAGAGGTTTCAACCAATCACCCTGTGGGGGTCTATTCCATTGTGATTGGCTGAAGGCATCTGCGCCTTGTGATTGGTTTAAATAAAGATTGACAGGTGCATTATCCAATCAGAGGGGGATTTTAGGGTGTATCCCTTTCTGATTGACTCACACATTGGCGCCTCCTGATTGGGTGAATTTGATAGACAGCGTTTTCAACCAATCAGAAGGCGCCATTGCTTATTTTCTTCCGGAAAAGTCTCCTGGAGCCTCATTAGCATCAGGGATGTCCGGGAGTGCGGATGTAAGTATATATATTTTTTTTTATTTTTTACAGGGCGTGGCAGAAGAGGATCCGGAGGAGGCCAGAGACATCGCGGGGAGGTAAGTAGAATGTAGATTATGTTTATTTTATTTTGATGTATGTCTATTAATGTTGTGTTTTTTTTAACAGGTGCCTCGCCGGAGAAGGATTAAAAGAATGCCGGACTGGACATTTTTTTTATTTTTTTTTCGTAGGTGGCTGATCCCAATAGACATCTGCAAAGGTAAGTGGTCTTAATTATTTTATTTTAGCTTAGACTTAGATTAGTTAATATATAGATAGCATTTATTGTATGTTAGCAAGGGGTATGTGTTTCATATAGATAGCATAGGATGTATTGTAGATAGATTGTGGTATTTATTTAGATAGATTGGGGATGTATTATTATATAGATAGCATGTATATTAGATTATGCTATTTATTTAGATAGATTGTGTGATGTATATTAGATAGGGGTGTATTGTATTGTAATTGTATGTAATTGTATTGTAATTGTATGTATTTGTATTGTATGTATTTGTATTGTATGTATTTGTATTATATGTATTTCCTTTTCAGGTGTGTATTTTTTTGTTTTCTGTAGTGAGGGGGGGGGTTGTAATGTTTTTTTTTTTTCTGTAATGTTTCTTTTTTTTTCCTGTGACTTAGGTTTTTTTATTTTCTGTAATGTAGTTTATTTTTTTTTGTGAGTTAGTTTTTTTATTTCAGATAATGTATTTTTTTTTGTGACTAGGCTTTTTTATTTTCTGTAATTAGAGTGGTGGGGGTTAATAGGGGGTAGGTAGTGTAGATGTTAATAGGTTATTGTAGAGGGTGTTTAGTTGATATTTAATGTTTTATTGGGGGTGGTATAGTGCAGTATAGTGTTTATACTTAGTGTCATGATGGTCCTTGAGGACCATCATGGCACTTATGTGGTAAATGTAGTGTTATAACAGGCCCATAATGGTGTTAATATACCCTTATGGGACTGATGGGGTTAAATAGAGGCTTATGGGGGTCTGTATTGACTCCCATGAGTGACAGGGTTAATGAAGGGCTTATGGGGGTCTGTATTGACCCCCATGAGTGACAGGCTTAATGAAGGGCTTACGGGGGTCTCTATTGATCCCCATGAGTGACAGGGTTAATGATGGGTTTATGGGGGTCTGTATTGACCCCCATGAGTGACAGGGTTAATGAAGGGCTTATGGGGGTCTATATTGACCCCCATGAGTGACAGGGTTAATCAGGGTTTTATGGGGGCCTGTATTGACCCCCATGATTGACAGGGTGACAGTGTATATTTTTTTTCTTTTACAACGGGTCCTTTAGGGCCTTTACAGTCCTTTAAGGACCTGTAACGCGGGATTTTTGAATTTTGATTGCAGCGGGGTTCCCCGATCGCGTGCAATCGGGACCCCCACTGCGATGGTTAATGTGGGGTTAATGCAGGGCTCCAAGCTTATCTCGTATCCCCTGGGGTTAATGCGGGTTTCCGAGCTTATCTCGGATCCCTTCTTGGCTAATTTGTACGTGGCTGGGCTGTGAGCCTCCTTTTCGTTTTTTTCGGCATCCATTTTTTCTCTCGCTTAGGGGATTTTCGTGTGTCTGATCTCGGGAATTTGGACTTAAATGGAGGTGTAACTTCACTTTCAGAGGTCCTGGGTGCCCCCCCTTTCTATGGGTAAGCTTTTTATGTAGTTTGTTATAGTCGGATTCTTAGTGCGTGTGGGTGTTTGTTACGTTAAGGTTGCTTCCGAGGTGTTTTTTTTTTCTAAGTCGTGCATGTGACGTGTTTAACGGCTCGACTCGCTACACGAGGCTCGCCAGCAATGAGAGCCTGCAGCGCTCATTGCCTCATTGCCTACGTGCTATGAGTTAACGGCTCGCATCGCTAAGTCGTACGCACCACGCAACACAGCGTGACGACGAATCGTAGTTGGACAATTATAATATGTGATATATATATATATATATAAATATGTATTTTTTTCCCCACTGCATTTTGTAGTTGGTAATTATGAGTCAGTCCAGTGACAACCTCACTCAGTGTACATCCTGCCACTTGTTGGAACTGCTGAAATAGCTAATCCAGGGTCCATACCTTTGTGCCAGGTACAAGCAGGTTGCCTCTCTTGAAGCTGGAGTGGAGAATTGCAGCACTTAGTGATATTAGTCCAGTAATAGTGCTCTCTGAGCAAAGTTTACCTGGGCCTAGAATGGAGGTTGGAGATGGGGCTAGTTAGGATGTCCAGGGAGGTACCTGGGTTACAGTTACAAGGGGAAGAAGGGGAAACAGGAGGAGGAAGAGTCAGGCCAGTTCTAAGTTGGCAAACACCAACATATTTGCTAGATTGAGTGAAACTGTTGATGTTCATTCAGGAATGGCAATGCCAGACAGAGCTGTCCCCTCTAACAGCTGGGAGAACAGTTCTAAAGGGAGGTCAGAATAGGCAAAACAGGCAGAGCAGCAGACAGGTTTTTGTGGTATGGGACTCTATTATTAGGAAGGTAGACAAGGTGATTTGTCACCCAGATCCCAGCAATCAAACAGTTTGCTGTCTCCCACGTGCTTGGGTTCAGCATGTTGTGGATTAGGTACATAAAATGTTGGGAGGGACTGGATATAAACCAGCAGTCTTGGTACATATTGGTACCAATAAAAAGGTTAGTGGAAGATGGAGAGACCTAAAGAATGATTTTAGAGAACTATGGAATAAGCTTAAGGCAGGGACCTCTAAGGTAGTATTTTCTGAAAGAATATCAGTGCCACGTGATAGCGTAAGAGAGACAGAAGGAACATAGGTACGTTAATGCATAGCTAAAAAGTGGTGCTCTAAGGAGGGGTTTGGGTTTGGGCTGAGGAGAACTGGGCTGACTTTTCACTTGGGAACAATCTCTATAGCAGGAATGGTTTGCACCTTAGTGATGAGGGAGCTTGTGTGCTAGGGGATAGGATGGTAGAAAAGCTGGAGGAGTAGGTGGGGGGACTAGATAGAAGTAATAGGGTAAAAGTGTAGAGGGGGTTAGGAATGAATTAACTAAACATGGGGGTGGATAAAGGGGAGAGTGAAGTAGTTGATATATTGCTATTATTATAATATAATATATTGCTATTATATATATAGAAGCAGCACTGAATGCATTGCTAATAATACAGACAACACTGCAGGGATTAATACATTGCTGTCGGACAAACAGAAAAACAAGCTGTGAGGCGCCTGTGCTCAGAATTAAAGACCAAATGCTACCATAGATAAGCAAAGACAGAAATTGTAGTTACTAGAAAAAAAGTTGCTGGGTCATGGGGCATACCCGAAAATTACCTGATAACCTTAGAAATATACAAACCATAGGAAAATGTGTTGTACAAGAGAAAATGGTGTTGACGCAATAAAACTGCTATATAGAGTCTGTGCTAGATAACTGTGACAGACCGAAACTTGTTGCTACTGTACTCTGTGTACATCTCTCAAGCTTTAAAATAAACTGAAATCCGATTGAAGCGCTGAGATTTCATGGTCTTCCTTGAGTGACTTAACTGTGTGGTGGGAAGTTCTGAGAATATTTTCTTCAACAAGGGTAAGTATAGGCAATAGGGTTGTATTGCTAAGTAACTCAAGTATAGAGGCAGGTACTTCAAGACAACAGACTCATAAGAACATAAGGTGTATGTTTGCTAATTCCAGAAGCTTGCCATGAAAAATGGGATATTTGGAATTATTAGCAATCAATGAAAAATGGGATTTAATGGGCATTACTGAAACATGGTGAGATGATTCTTATGACTGGACTGGCAATCTGGATGGCTATAACCTATTTAGGAAAGTTTGGGGTTGGTAATGGTAATGGCAATGGTAAAAGATGAGGAGGGATTTTTCTGTATATTAAGCCTGAATTTAAGCACATAGGGACTCATTCTAATGCTACTTATTCAAAATAAGTAGCGGCAAGGGGAGGTGGCAAGCTACTTAGTTATTTAAATGGCGGCCTCCGGCAGCTTACGGCCGTCGAGCTGCGATCCCTTTCGATTAGCTCAATTGTAGCTTATTCCGTCAAAGCTTTTGATCTTGCGCGGACGGAAGAGTTGTGGCCGCAAGAAATCCCAATTCACTATTCAAATGCTATGCTCACCCTTCCGTCATGGCTGTAAATGGCTAAAATCGAGCTGCAGCTTACTTACACCAAGGAGCAGTCGCAAGGGCGTGTTAAGCCCTTACGTAGCCTCCCCACTGCTCCCAATCAAGCCCACTTGCTGCAGGGGGTCCCTACTGAACCGTAACTGTACCTATTAAACCCTATCTGGACCCAATAACCCTATCTAGGTCTATTTAACCAATTCTAGACCTATGTAACCCAATCTAGACCTATTTAACCCCATATAGTCCTATGTAAGGCTATCCAGTCCAATTTAACCCTAACTGGGACTATTTAACACCAAATGTACCCAGTAAACCCCCTCCTACCCTACCCTACCTTATTAACCCTTACACTACCTACCCAACTCCTACCCTACACTATTAACCACCCTCTACCCCATTAACCCCCCTCTACCCCATTAACCCCCTCTCTACACTGTTAAGACCCTACACTACTAGGGTTATTTGGTCCAGATAGGGTTAACAGGGTTTAGTATGTAGTGTAGTGTAGTACTTAGGCTTTGTGTTATGGGGGTCCTGGAAAACCCTCATAGCACTTATAGTGTTATTATCTGGGTTAGTTAGTGTCCTGGTGGGTCTATATAGACCCCTATTCGACTGATGGGGTTAAATATAGGCTTATGGGGGTCTGTAGAGACCCCCATAAGTGATGGTGTTAAATAGAGGCTTATGCGGGTCTGTATAGACCCCCACGGCTGATGCGGTTAATTAGTGCTCATTGGGCTCATGAGTGATGGGGCTAATTATGGGATCATGGCGCTCTGTATAGAGCCCCATGGGTGATGGGGTTAATCTTAGGTGCCTGGGGGTTCTTATATTACCCCCTCAGCAGGGGTTAATTGTATTATTTAGCGCAGGTCCTGTAAGGACCCGCGCAGTAGGAAATTTACATTTTTAAATCAGCTGGGGACCCGCAATGCAAGGGTTAATGTGGGGACCCTCCGGGGTCCCAATGGGGACCCCACAGCATAGGGGGGGTTAATGTTAGTTGCCGTGGGGGGTACTTACAGTACCCCCGAGGCTTGGGGGTAACCAGCGGTGTGGAATTTAAAATTTTGAAATGCTGCAGTGGTCATGATCAGGACCCCTACAGCAGGGGCTTAATGTGGGGAGCCTGCATGGGGTCCTGATTGGGACCCCTGCATTATAGGGACACTGCAGGGGTCCCGATCTGGACCCCTACATTATAGGGTTAATGTGGGGACACTGCAGTGGTCCCGATGGGGACCCCGCAGCATGGGAGGGTCTAATCTTAGTTGCCGCATGGGTACTTACTGTACCCTTGTGGCATGGCGGTAAGCATTAGTGTGCCGCGGGCCCTTGTAGGAGACACGGCGGGTAATTGCCAGTAGCCAATACTGTAATTTTTGGCCAAAGTCCAACTGGCTTGGAGAACAGTTTACTGGCTTGGCGCTCATGTAAGCCCGGGCTTGAATGACCTCCAAGCCAGGAACTCATTCTTCAAGCCAGTAGGACTTTGGCCACAAATTACAGTATTGGCTAGAAGTGATGTGCCAGCTTGTGAATGTAGTGATTTTAATACTGATTTCCCCCATTGTGTTCCCCATCATTTACAGTGCTTTACAGTGCTTGCTTGAATATATATTTGACTTAGTAGTGTTCCGACTTGGCGGGCTTGAACCATGATCTATGGGCTAGCGGCCGTGATCAGGTTCAAACCCGCCAAAGGGATCTCCTTGCGGCGCTGTCCACTTGAATACCAGCGTGGACGTAGCACTACACGGGGCCGTAAGACGGCAGCAAGGAATTGCAGACTTGCGGATGTTTCACAGCCATGATTAGAATGAGGCCCATAGAGAATATATGTATTCTGGAACGAGTGATAATGTTGAATCCTTGTGGGTAGAGTTAAATAGCGGAGCAGCAAATTCCAAAATAATATTGATAGGAGTATGCTATAAACCCCACATATAATTGAAAGCGAGGAAGTGATTTATTCTTATAGATTGGAAATGCATCTAAGCATGGTCAAGTTTTAATAATGGGAGATTTAAACTACCCTGAAAAAAACTGGATGAATGAGACCAGCAGATCAGCTAAGGGGAGCAGGTTTTTGAGTACACACAGAGATCATAATTTTGCCCAGGTTATATAAGAACCCACTAGAAATGAGGCTATCTTGGATTTGGTTATCAAAATAATATTGATATGGTATTACATGTTGAAGTAGGGCAACCTTTGGGAAACAGTGATCACAACACAGTCTCATTTGAGACTGAATTAAAAATAAAACTGTAGGGGGCCAACAATAACTCTTAAAGGGACAGATTTTACCGGTCTAAGGGCAGCAATACAAAGGATATAAATAGGTCATGTCGAACAAAACCAATTAGTTTCTATGAGGAGGTTAGTAGGAACTTGAATCAAGGCAACACAGTGGACGTAGTCTTTTTGGATTTTGCAAAGGCTTTTGTTACAGTGCCACATGGAAGACTATTGTGCAAACTAAGGTACACTTTAGATTGTAAGTCTGGAAGTTTTCAATCTTGCATGGCGCTTGGGGAAGCACTATGGACACTGGATTCTAAGCTCAAGGACAGGACCCTCTATTCTTTGCAATGTGTTAATCTTGAATATGTCTTTGCCTGGAATTCAACTTATGTGTAGCCCTCTGGAATATGTTGGTGTGTTATAAAAAAAACAATAATAATAATACAGGAATTGCAGTGGATATCTGGTGGATTGAGTGCTGGCTACAAGACAGGAAGCAAACGGTTGTTGTAAATGGAACATACTCAGATTGGACTAATGTTGTAAGTGGGGTTCCTCATGGTTCGGTATTAGGTCCTCTACTTTTTAACATATTTATTAATGACTTAGAAGTGGGACTGGAAAGTAGTGTCTCCATTTTTGCTGATGACACTAAGTCGTGCAGGGTAATTCAATCAGAAAATGATGTACTTTCCCTCTAAAGAGGTTTGCAAAAATTAGGGAAAGAAAAATAGCAATTTAATTTATATTCTTAATGGAGCAAATCTAGGGTATCAGATATTGAAAGGGATTTGGGAGTGCTTGTGGATACCACCTAGGTAACAGTGCTCAATGCCAAGCAGCATCTGCAAAGGCCAATAAAATATTAGCATGTATTAAGGAGGGTATAGAAGCAAGGGAAGAAAATATAACTTTGCCATTATATAAATACCTAGGCCCTCATTCAATTGCAATTCGGCTAATTGAATAGTGCTCTAAATAAGCACATAACATATATTTTTTAAAGAAGTTTTTAGTTAGTGCAGACCTTGCTTTTGGATAGATGATTACTAACTAAAAACTTCTTTAAAAAAATATGTTATGTGCTTATTTAGAGGCCTATTCAATTGGCCAAATCACAACTGAATGAGGGCCCTAGTGTGCCCTCATTTAGAATATGGAGTGAAATTTTAGAGTTGGAAAAAGTACAGAGAAGGGCAGCAAAACTAATAGCCACGTTAAATTCCACTAACATGTAAAACCGTAGCTCGTAATGCAGCCTGCAAGACTTACGGTTACTAAATTGGCTCTTAAAGCTACACGCCAACTTGCGGGTTAGGTGCAATAAAACCCTATGGGACGTGAACATTTGAACTGCGCACCCGCATATCCTTTGATCTGTCAAGCCTGTAACTGCTATGTTCCCAATTTTGCGATTAAATTACAAGAAATCCATTATTCCTGGAATGTTGGTCCGATCGTAACTCGTAATTGAAACCAGTAGGTTTTTGAAATCCCACCACCATTTTTAAGTGACATAATTCTGATGATCTCTGTTGCCATTGGCTCCATGTAAAACCGTAACTATGAGTTTGACTAATTGTTCACGATCACAGCCGCACATCCAAATAGTTTACGGGTTTGCGTCTCAAGCTATTAACTTGCAGCATGTTCTAATTTAATAGCACCGTAACTCAGCCAAAAATTGTTAATGTAGCTATAAGTTATGAAGAAAGACTAACCAAATTAAATCTATTTTCTCTAGAAAAAAAGCATCTAAGAGGGGATATGACTATCTTATATAATTATGTCCAGGGTCAATATCAAGCATTGTCAAGTGAACGTTTTGTGCCAAGATGTTTTCAACTGACAAGAGGATACCCTTTAAAGTTAGAAGTAAAATGATTCCACCTTAAAAAAAGAAAAGGGTTCTTCACAGTAAGGGCGGTTAAACTGTGGAATTCTCTTCCAAAGAAGGTGGTGACAGTGGATTTGATAGATAACTTTAAAAAGGGATTGGATATATTTTTAAATAAAAAAGGCATTCAGGGCTATCCTGGTTAATTAGAGAGTGAGTATTGATCCAGGCAGGAGTGACCACCCCCTTCGAATATTAGAGGGCCCCAAGAGATAGATAGCAAGTGCCCTGTCCTTTACTGGGTTCCCCAAAAAGAGACTGTCCCCCTCCACGGGACATAAGCCTGTTTAACCCAGATCCATGGGTTAAACCCTGACTCCCTCATCCAGATACCCTGTCCCAAACATTCACAATACATCTGCACCCCCTGCTGGGCCTGAACACTGACCAGAGGTCTCTGACATTTGGAGCCACAGACTTGTTGGCACCAAGACTGGGAGAAAGAGAGGCTGGCACCATGCCCTTGGTGGAGTTCCTAGCCCAAATTAAGTAATTCAGAGGGCCAAAATGTTGTGTTTGTTCACGAAAATAACACATTGTCATATTGGGTAAAAACTTCACAAAAATGTTAACCAAAAAATAAAGATTATGCTTTTTTGGGGACACATATACATGGGTTGTGTCATGGCCCAGGGGTGAGGGGACCAGGTGCACCCCAAACCCTCCTGGTTTTGGTAATCTCAGTGCCCAGCTTGATTCTCGAGGCCAGAATAGAGGAACACAAGAAATGAGATTCAGCTTAATAAAGTTCATAAAGCCTTCCCTCAAGAATGACACATGCACTGTGGTTATATAGAGTTAAACGGAGTGTAACTTTAGTGGTTCGTTCACCTCTTTTTATATAATTTCCTAATTTCCTGCCTTCTGGTAAGATAATGTGAATAGCTCTGTCTGGGTGGGGTCTTATGCAATAATAAAATGGAAAACTGACACCGTGTCAATCATCTTGTACAATTAAATAATAACAGTAACAACCCACGAAGTCTGAATGAGTATATGAGTCCGATATGATTGTGACAGCCCTGAAAGGCTGTTTTTGGTGGGGCTCAGGAAGATTCCTTCCTAACCTCAAAAGTGGGTCATGACATTATGTTTCATTCAGAGGGAAGGTTTATAATATTTTGTTTTTATACTATGAATAATTTCTGCATTTTCAAACCAAAGAATAGGTTATACCACCTGAGGACTTAACTAGTAGCTTCAATCTTTTAATTACAAACCACGTTAATAACCTGGCATCAATTAATACATTTTTACCTAGTTCCATCTACAGATCAGTGTTAATCATAACATAAGTAAACAAGAAATAGAGAAAAGAAAAGAAAACTATAACCTGTAAATGATCATCACAAAAATGATTATATCAGACATAAATTGAGAGAATGGATTTATAAAAAGTAACCTTTATTACAATTCACTTAATATCATTAATAGAAATACAAAATATGACGATTAAAATATAAGATAAATTGCACCTTAATGACCATCACACTTTAGATTTCATTATATATTGCAAAAAAAAAATCTTTAAGGTAGACATCAATCCGAAGTATATATAGTTAGTTTATAAGAGTCCTAATGATAATTATAAAGGTACAGATCAATGACAGGGTATAAACGTATTTATTTAAATTAATTAAGATATCAAAATACGATATATGTTTGTTGAAATATACATTTAACACACTTAATTACGTTTTAGTTTCGATCACTCTTGTGCATATACATATTGCATCAGGAATTAATAACAATCCACTCTGTACTTAAACAAATATAATATACAATGTTGTATTATACCACACTACTCCAAAAATATATAGCAGATTGTGAAACCCATTACTTGTCCCCTGTTCTCAAAATACAGCTATTCTACACTACCCTTCTGCACTTACCCTTACAATAAACTCTCCCTTATTCTATAGCCCTACAAAGACTGGTGTAGTGGCTTTTGGAACCTGCTATTTGCCCCCTAATCTATGGAGTATACTAATTACAATAATCTCTTCTACTGTGGCATTCTAATATTATCAGTCTCACTTAGGTAAGTCAGCAATGATATTTGCTTACATTTAATCTTTTCTGCTTGATATGCAGCTACACTCCGATCGCTCCCACCTGAGTGTGTGACGTCATCAGGTCGACAAACTCGTTTTGTGTGTTGCCTCCTCTTGGAAATGCGTCTGGGGTTTGCGGTTTCTCCTGTTCAGAATAGAATTTCCTGGTACTTCCAGTCACTCTTTTTAGTGAGACCAGACTGATATACTACAGGATATTTCTCCCTGTGAAGGGCACAAGTGAGCTAAAGGAGGTTTCTCTCTGAGTAGGTAAGCAGACCTATAGGATAAACCTACTTCAGGTATTGTCCGTATGCAGATTGAGCACCTACAATTTTGTTGTTGCTTCCTCTTGGACCTGATACTCCTTGTGGGGAGCCTCCTTTATAATGGGTAAGGGTTTAATTGGCACATTAAGTATTATGTTTGATGGCGGACAGCGATACACCATTCCCATGTCCTCTTGGAGAACGATCTGGGGTACAAGCAGTATCTGTACATCAACACCGAAACCCGGGCACAATCGGCAGCTGCAACCCCAGAGGATCCGAAGGACAAGGACGAAGCCACACTAGTGGAAACCGAGGTAAGTTTATTACCTGTAGGGGGTCAAGGGCTCCAATGGGCTAGTGTGGAAGAGCTAAGAGCAGAGCCAGTGCTGGACATTAGTGGGTGTAAAACTACCCAGAAAGAGAAGGAACCTATTGGGGAAGGGTATGTATGGGACCAGAGATTATTGTACTGGGTTGCCCCCATCGACATGTGTGGGATCCTGGGGAAGTTAAGCGACAGCTAGTTATCCCTTAAATATTGAGAATCTGCCTGCTAGAGCTAGCACTAGATGTCCCTGTAGCTGGGCGCTTTGGTAGCAAACAAAACTTGACACCACCTGACCTGAGTGTTATACTGGCTAACCATCACTAAGCCCAACTGTCTGAACTATTGACACAATAACCCAAATTATTTTCCACCCTGCCGTGGCACACCGCCTTATTTTTCCACAAGGTGCTCACACAGACTGCCCACCTCTAAAGTAATCCTACTATAGGGTCCCAGATGCAGTCATGGCTTGTATACAGTATGTAGCAAATTGGATGAAATGCTATGTTTTAAAGTAAGTGAACTATCCAGCAGCCCCTGGGCCTTCCCAGTAGTCCTGGTACCTAAGAAGAACAGAACAATCTGCTTTCTGTGTGGATTATCATAAGTTGAACATGAAAACTAAAACTGACCACTTAGGGACTACCACATACCTGACTACCCTGGATCTATCACAGGGGTACTGGCAGATTCCTCTGCTGATTCTGCTAGGGAGAAGTCAGAGTGTATCACATAATTTGGCCTCTACCAGTTCACGGTAATGTGATTCAGGTTGAAGAATGTCCCCACTACCTTCCAGAAACTGGTATGATTGATACATCAGTTACTGTAGGGACACCAGGACTTTGCTCAGGCATACCCGGATGATATAGCTTTATTCAGCACTTCTTGAGAAGAACATCTCCAGCATAGAGTAAATCTAGATGCAGTCATGGGAGATGGGTGCACTATCCACCAAGATAAATGTCAGTAAGCCCGGGCAGAGTTTCAATACCTAGGGCACCATAAATGTGTTCCTTGTTACAATGCCTTTGCCAGGCCCCTCATGGAACTTGCCCTCAAGAAAATGCCAAGCCGGGAATGGCCCACCTGTGAGTCTGCTACAACATTACTTGTATGGACAGGAATTCATTGTGGTGACCAACCACAACCCTCTATACTGGTTGTCTTGAGTGGCAGGGGACGGTTGCTTCGCTAAAGTCTAATGCTCCAAGCTTTTAACTTCCCCATCCAACATTGGCGGGGAAATGTTCACCACAATAACAATGGACTTTTGCGGCAGGAGGACAAGTAGGAGGTGAAGCTAGGGAACCATTCAACGGGATCACCCCCAAGGCTCCACTAGTTGACATGCTGGAAGAGGGGAATAGCTGTCACAACCCCTAGAACTATTTGGCCTAATGGACTAATGCTATTGTAATAGTCACAAAGACATTCATAATACATTACTATATCACTTTATTATGGTTATAAGCAGGTCTGTATCTACCTTTTTGAAGCCCCTAGGCAGAGAAGTGGATGAGCCCCTGCAAGTGAGTACGCAATGTATACACAGGCCCGTTTTTGCCTTTTCTGTAGGTGTAAGTCCCATTTCCTGTTGTAACTGTCTTGTTCTAGGTGATTACCCCCTAGTAGCCAGTCTATGAACTGCACCATTTCATTTGTTTGAGCCAGGAACATTTTTTTAAGAAGTGGTGGGCCTAATGGTTAATCTGGCCATGGTTATATGGACCAAAATGTGAATGTTAACATATTTATATTCTCTGCTTCCTCAAGCCTCTAGTTATACTGTATGCTATAGACCACCAAGAACAATTTCCACCCAATCACCCAAGCCAATCAAAATATTTTAATAATAGTATCACTTTAAGGGCAACCAGTAGCCCCTTCCAGTAGCTAACCATGATAACCTAGTCCCAGGGTTTCTGCGTGAATTCAAACTTGTGGTAAGGTATAGGTTGTGCTCTGTAGACTTCTATGGAGAGATCCACAGATCTCATTAAAGGTATATGCAAGTGAGCTGGGTTCTGAATGCATCTGATAGAGGGGAATTAGTAGTATATGATTACATTTATTTGCATGCACTATGTTTTTTTAGCTTTGCAGATAAAATTAAAAAAACTGTTGCAGGTGATGTTTACACCCCCAGAATGCGGGGCTCCGGAGAGGATTCCTTTTTGTAAAAATGTACCCTGTCTATGTGAGCATGCTCATCTTTGCAGCCAACCAGCAATGCTGTATGCAGCCAGCTAGATGAGGTTGCTATACTGGGTCCTTAAAGGACCATAAATCGAAGTTCAAGTAAAAATGCTTGAGCGGTTACACGATTGTTCTTTAGACATATACCCTCTCCTTGATAAATTCTGACAAACTATAAACATTTCAGCTTCTTCTTCCTAATTTAATCTGTCTTTTAGGCAAATGAGCATTTATTCTTGATATATGGTCCTGCAATGACCTGCAAAGTTTGAGCAACAGAAAGTTAATGGTCTCTGTGCATATGTCTCTGTATGAGTACATGTGTCTTTGTGTGAGTGAGTCCATGCAAACCAATGGGGCTAGGAGAGATCTCAGGGGCAATTCACTGTGGCTGGGGAGGTGATGGGGCAATTCACTGGGGCTGGAAGAGGTGATGGGGCAATCCACTGGAGCTGGGAGAGATCACAGGGGTAATTCACTGGGGATGGGGGAGGTGATGGGGCCAATTACCTGGGCTAGGGGGGTTACAGGGGCAATCACTGGGGCTGGGGGAAGTTCCACCTGGGATGCAGATTAAACAATCAGTGACTGAAGGGACACAGACCTTGTTCTGAGTATTACAGAAATCTAAAGGAAAGAAGCAGCTCAATTCACAGACCAAAAAAATACAATGTATTATGTATGCTAATTTTCGCTGGGATTTTCAGGGGGAGTTAGGCTGCAATGAGCACAGAAGGCGCTCATTGCAGGCCTTGCAATTACTCTCCCTAATGTTAATAAGGCGGTGGGAAAAAGACCCCCGGATGCATTAGTTACATTAGATTTAATCACATATAATCGTTGTCAAACTGCGAGTTGTCATCACGCTTGCAAAGCGAGGCAAGCCTAGCCGTTGTGGCATGAGCTTGCAAAAAATATGAATTTAATGGCCGAACCACCGAACAGGAAACAACGGCGAAAACACACAAATGTGTCTCAAATTCACTTACGCACTCACAGTCACAGCACAGGGGGAGAGACAGGAAGCCTGTGGGTGAGGTTGCAAGTTAATTTCAGGCATATTTTGATCGAAAATCGCCAAAGCTGGAAAAGAAATGGCGTCCGCTAAAACTTAAAAATTCGGAAACAAGATTAAAACGAAGCTCAGCAAGGCCAGGCAATGCAAAAGACCGTAACACTTACACCAACAATGCCAGGCACGCGGGACTTACGCAGGCACGCAGGACTTAGAAAATACACAACAGCAAAGACAATAACACACCAACAACATCAGGCAAGCGGGACACAGACGAACAATGCTATGCACGCAGGACTTAGAAAATACACAACAGCAAAGACAGTAACACTTACACCAACGACGCCAGTCAAGTGGGACTTTGAAAATAAAACCGACAGTCAGCGCTCGCCACGAAAAGATTCAGCAGAGACACAGAGGAGAAAGACACAGGGGAGGGACAGGGGGGAGATGGTGGAAAGAGACACATGGCAAGTTGCAAGTTGCTGAGGCCTGTAATGAGCGGTGAAGTAGATCGGAGGAGAGGTTTGCAATGAGAGCCAAAGGCACTCATTGTGAGCCACGCGATGAGCACTAATGGCGCTCAGCACGGGGCTCACGATGAGTGTCGAAGTTACTCAGAGGGTGCAGAACATCGCATTGTGTTGCAAACAGCATTGCAAGACTTCAAATTTTATTGCCAACATTTTTAACGGGCAAGTCGCTAGTAGAAAATTGTTTATAAATGCAAGAAATTCTGCAAACTTTATTAAAACTGTCTAAATGTTTATTTTGGTATTTTGTCATGCAAACGATTTTTTTCATACACTACTAATTCTCCTCTATCATATGCATTCATAATCCAGCTCACTTGCATAGACCTTTAAGCCATCAAGTATGGTTAACTAGGTTGTCAGACAACAATTGAAACACTTTGTTTTAATAGACAAGGTTCAACTGGTGTCAAGTGATTTGAAGTGATATCCTTTGATCCACTGTCTCTTGGTTAACCACTAATTGGTATATACTTGATCTTAGACATTCTTCTTGACCCCCATACAATCTAATAGGGAGCCTGAAGGTTAGAAACATTAGGGAAGTCCTGGTCGGTCCCTAAAAGTGAATGCATCCCAGAACCACCTCAGCTCTCTTAGCCGACTCCACTCCGACTGAATAAAGGTATCTCTATCTGAGATGAGGTTGGCTAGGGAATCCATATGCATAAACGCTAGACACAAGGGACCCCCATTCCTCAATTATAGGAAACCAAAAAATAGCTACACTAGGTTCCACAATTAGAGGAAGTCTCCCTCACTGGGCAATAAACCTGCCTAACTCGGATCCATGCGCTTGGTGGACGTTCCTAGCATACAGTGAGGGAAAAAAGTATTTGATCCCCTGCTGATTTTGAATGTTTTTGGAGTTTCAATGATTATGAGAATGGTGAGGAATCAGCAGAACTACACGGAAGGATCTTGTTAATGATCTCAAGGCAGCTGGGGCCATAGTCACCAAGAAAACAATTGGTAACACACTACGAAGTGAAGGAGTGAAATCCTGCAGTGCCCACAAGGTCCCCCTACTCAAGAAAGCACATGTACAGGCCCGTCTGAAGTATGCCAATGAACATATGAATGATTCAGAGGAGAACTGGGCGGAAGTGTTGTGGTCAGATGAGACCAAAATCGAGCTATTTAGCATCAACTCATCTCTCTGTGTTTGGAGAAGGACAAATGCTGCCTATGAGCCTAAGAACACTATCCCCACCATCAAACATGGAGGTGGAAACATTATGCTTTGGGGGTGTTTTTCTGCTAAGGGGAAAGGACAACTGCATCGCATCAAAGGGACGATGGACGGGGCCATGTACCGTCAAATCTTGGGTGAGAACCTCCTTTCCTCAGCCAGGGCATTAAAAATGGGTCGTGGATGGGTATTCCAGCATGACAATGACCCAAAACACACAGCCAAGGCGACAAAGGAGTGGCTCAGGAAGAAGCACATTATGGTCCTGGAGTGGCCTAGCCAGTCTCCGGACCTTAACCCCGCAGAAAATCTGTGGAGGGAGCTGTTATTATGTCTCTCACTGTTAAAATCACCTACCATTAAAATTATAGACTCATCATTTCTTTGTCAAAATCAGCAGAGGTCAAATACCTTTTTCCTCCACTGTATGTGGAGTAATTCAGATGGCCAAAGGGTTGTGTTTGCTTATAAAAATAACCCATTTTTGTATTAGGTAAACACTGTACAAAAATGTGAACCAAAAAATAAAGGTTATGTTTTTTGGGACACATATACTGTACATGGCGTGTTTCATTGAAGGGGAAGGCTTTCATTATTGTTTATTCTACGAATAATTTCTGCAACTTGTCTTGAGAACCTGCAACTTGGCTTAGGAATCTGCAACTAATCCTTGAATCCTGGTAACCGTCCTATGTGAGGGGATATTGAACCGGGTCATTCTGTGAATAGGATCAGTCAAACAAACTTTTTTAAGCCCAGCAAAGAGCAGGTTGTGACAAAGTAATTAATATTATTTAGCCTCAAAATATCAGAGCCGAATAACTTAATTTTAGTAGGCAACAACAGGAAGTCAAATGTATTAAACCTATGTTGTTTATTAGGCGAACTTGAAACTGTTTTTAAAATAACCAGTCTGCTAACATGTACATATGGTGTTGTTGATCCTATGCAGAGTCAGATTGATAGTGGAATGGTCCACTAAGGAGGACCGGGGAGGGACTCATGCGCCGAGGGGGCCCTGCGGGACTGGAGTCTGCTACACTACAGAAAAAAGTTAATATTAAATCACAGTCAAATGGAGTCTTCAATGGCTCACATACCTTCTTTTATCAGGCAAACCCTTTTTTAATAGTTTTTTAATATGTCATTACAGACAAATAATGTTGCAATGTTATATAGCCTTCTGTTTCACCAAGTTGTATATTGACCCATTTGTA
Source organism: Discoglossus pictus (assembly GCA_027410445.1). Classification (NCBI taxonomy): domain Eukaryota; kingdom Metazoa; phylum Chordata; class Amphibia; order Anura; family Alytidae; genus Discoglossus; species Discoglossus pictus. The sequence goes on from CM050166.1 coordinate 90,355,106, forward strand.
TCTTATTTTATTGTATTGTACATGTACATTGTAAATAGTTCTACAGAAAATGCTGACGATTTATAACGAGTAATAATAATAATATTTCTATTCTTTTCAACTATATCTCAAATTACACTGTCATTAAGTGCAAAGTAAATTTCCCTCCTAGCGATTCTATTCACCCATCGCAGTATTATTGAAGAATCATTGCAAGAAAACTACCACAGCAGTAAACTTTCAGAATGATTTTTTCATTGCCGAGGTATTATTCCCCCAAACCGTACTCAAATCAGACTTTACTGTGCACTCGCAAATTACGGCATACCTGTAAATAGGAAAAATGTAACTAAAATGTATGGGTACTAAATAGCACTCACAAATTGTTCTAAAACCATTTCTGAGAGCCGAAGCAGCAGTTAAAGAGACAGTACAGCACTAAAAAGCAATAAAAAATTATGAAAGCGGATCAGATTTTGATAATTGTTTTTTTTATTGGTATTTTTTTAACAATATATAAACAACACAGTACATAATGACAAAACTCCTCCCTGAAAGGACAATATCTCAATTTTCGACTGGGAAACATATACAAACATTTCTTACAAACACAAATCTTCCAAATTATTTTATTATTAAAATTTCAAGGTTTCTCATCATTCTTATTTTGTTTCTCCCCAATGAACCCTTTTTGCAAAAGTATACATTTTTCTTTCTTAATATATTTGAGTATTCATTCTCACACTTTAAAATAATCTTTGAATTTGTTTTCCCCTTGCTAGTTTCCGGCAGGGTTAGGTATTGACCAGAATTCCCAGATATGTGTGAGTGGCCTAGGGATTTTCACCTATTCTGGACTTAATTAAGTGTAGTCTTTTGGTTCATTTCCTCTAAATTGTTCCCATATTTTCCATCTGGCTGTGGGGTTTGATATTACCCCTAAATCACTGACTTCTATTTCCATTAGCCAATTTTTCTCCATTGTTTCTTTAATTTCTGTCCAAGACAGAGATGATTTTTGCATCCATTTTGCTCCTTTCTTTGCTGTACTTATAATAAGAATTTGGACTAAAAATCTTTTATTATCCACTGATATATTCTCCGGGAAAATATGTAATAACGATATGTCAGGGGTTAACGTTATGGTTTGATTAATTATGTTTGATATTTTCTTTGATAACATCATCCAGAATCTGTAGGGAACCAATTGCCATCTGTTAATAACTTTACAGTATACCTCTCTCTGAGCCGCTTTCTTTATAAAACACTTTCCGTAAAATTCAGTGCGCTATACCAACTTTCGATTGCGATTTCCTTGCCGAGATCTTCTTCTTATTTTAGCATCATACTAGATTTGTTATCTTCCTTGTTGCTTCTTATTACCACATATATAGTTCTCAGCAGTGCGGGCTTGCCAAAATCCGTTGATAACGCAACGTTAAAACTGCGGGCTCGCGAAGCGTTGGCCGCGGTTGCGGCCAGGCAAGGTGGAGATGAGCGCCATAGGCGCTTATCCCTAAGACCCCGTACGACTAAGGCAGGGATTACCAAACGCGCTCACTGCGCTGGTGGAGATGAGCACAGCAGCCGCTTATCCATACGACCCGCACGACTTGCGCATCATACCTACAACCCCCAGAACTACACATCAACAGAAAACTCAAATATACAATTCACAGTGTGAGACCCGTAGTACTTTGAAAAAATTGCCTTTAAAAAAAATAACACTTACAAAAGGAATTAGCACTAAATTTTTTCCATCATGGTTACACTTTTATTTTGTCTAAATGCACCACCATGTTTCTTCCTGAACTTGACTGGGACTTTTTTGTGATTGAAATGGTCTATTTCCTGCTGCTATAGGTTTTGTTTGTGAGATTTTGTGAGATACGAAATAAATGGCCGAACCATGCAGAGCGAAAAACATTAAATACAACAAAAAAAAGAAAAATCACACACAATAAGGGGGGACAGCCAGGACATCTGGGAGTGAGGTTACATGCGAATTTAAGTCCATTGAAAGACTTTTACCACTCGAAAATCCCCTAAGCAAGAGAAAAAATGGCTGCCCAGAAAAAACAAAACAAGGCTACACGACCCCTAAGCACGGAAAACACCGCCAGGCACGTACGACTTTTAGACAGGACCGTACAAGGTACAAAATATACTATTATGAAGGACGCAAAATGCTCCACACCCACGTAACACATACACAATTGCACCCATTTTACAACACTAACTTGCAACTAATAACATTATCATTACAAAATGCCGAACTACACAGCTAAACAACCCTTGCGCACACAGCCTATTTACACTACACACTGCACACATTGCTGACACTTACACCTCAACTCAGCAAGAGTGCAAATCTACATTGTATGCTGCAGGAACATCAAAACAGATTGTTAGCTCTTCAGCATATTGCTTCCTGCATATATTAATTACAAATAGGTAAAGTATATTAATTTATGATTTTATTAATTAATTAGCATTAAAAAATACATAGAAAAAACTAAAAAAAAAACAGACTACAGGATCACAATAAACGCCAAAGGCGCTCATCGCCTGCCTCACAAGGAGCGACAACGGTGTTTAGAGGAGCAAAACTACACCAGGGGAGAGGCTAGCAATAAGCTCCAAAAGGTGATCAGCGCAAACCTTGCAATGAGTGCAAAAGAAGCTCTGATAACCAAAAATACACCAACCGAGAGGCTCGCAATGATCGCCGAAGGTACTCACAACAACCAAAAGACTTACTTTGTGTGGCAAACAATATTACCTGCCCTACAATTGTATTGCCGTCATTTTTTGACGGGCAAGTCACTAGTATTATATATTTAGAAACTAGCAGCCTTATTAAATTGCGATTCAGCCAATTGAATAGGGCTCTATATAAGCACAGAGCATATTTTTTTACAGAAGTTTTTAGTTAGTGAACTACTACCCAAAAGCAAGGTCTTCACTAACAAAAAACTTCTGTAAAAAAGTATGCTATGTGCTTATGTAGAACCCTTTTCAATTTGCGAATCGCAATTTAATAAGGCTGTAGATGCCTATAGTTTCCAGCATTAACCAGTTTTTCACAGGGGGTCATCTCCCTGATATTTAAGTAAGTCAAACCCTAGACTTTTTACATTTTTACATAGAGCCCTGTATTCCAGCCAGTTACCTGCCAAAAAGGGGAATTTCATTTTAATTTCATTGAAAGTAGCAATCCTTTTATTGAAATATAAGTCCTTAACCATGACATTACCATATTTAATCAGTTTACTCAACATATTAGCTCTAAATTGGTAAGACAATATTTCCAAAGGAGTGATAGAACTGGGTAATGGGATCAATAAATATTTTTCGTTCAGCATTTTCCACATTTTAGTATTTTTTTCTTAACCACTTTAATTGCCCTTGCTTCTTCTGAACATGATACGTTGTTTTCTATTTGTAATCCTTTTTTTAATTCAGTGGATCAGATTTTGATGCAGATTTTTAAAATTCATATATACACATATATGCAATTAAAACATAATATATTTTTATTATATTACAAGCGACTTGCCCGTCAAAAATTACGGCAATAAAATTTGAAGCCATGGCAATGCTGTTTGCCACACAATGTAAGGCTTTTGCTCTTCTGAGGACCTTCAGGGCTCATTGCCTTTAGCGCTCATTGCGAGCCTCTCCCGTCGTGTTCTTTAAGTTTCCTCCTTTGCAACAATCACCTTCAGCGCTCATCGCGAAGACAGACAGTGTAAAATACAATTTTTTTTTAATTACAGTGAATTAATAAATTAATATGAATTAATAAATTAATATACTTGACCTATTTATATGTAATATGCAGCAATCAATATCCTGAAGAGCTAACAATCTATTTGCATTTTCCTGCATCAGAAAATGTACAGTTGGAGTGTATATCATCTGAGGAGAAAGTGCCAGCAATGTGTGCATTGTAAATAGGCCAAACCGTTTGTGTAGGCAGGTAAAGCACCATTTTAGAATTGTTATGTTATTCTTTGGAAGTTAGTGTTGTAAAATGTCGGCTTTGTGTTACTTGGCTTGCGAGCATTTTCCGTCCGTTGTAATGGTATATTTTGTATCTCCTACGTTCCTGGCTAATTCTTACGTGCCTGGTGGTGATTTGCACGCCTTGGTCTCCTTTAGCCTTGTTTTCATATTTTTCGGCCACCATTTTTTTTCTCCCTTGGCCCTTGAAACTTAGCAAATTTGGCTTACATTTGTGTGCAGCCTCACTTTCAGGCATCCTGGGGTTTCCCCCGTGCTGTGTGTGAGTGTGTTTTAATTTATATATTTATTTTTTCTTGTTTTTTGTGTTTTCGATTTCTGTGGTTCGGCCGTTAAATTCTCGCAAGGTCGTTTTTTTAGCCCTAGAGATTCTGAGGTTGTTCCTGGCTAACTCGTACGTGCCTGGCGTTGATTTGCGCACTTCGGTCTCCTTTAGCCTCGTTTTCATTTTTTCGGACGCATTTTTTTTCTCGTTTAGCCGATTTTCAAGTGCCGAAACTCAGCAAATTCTGCTTAAATTTGCGTGCAAGCTTCGTGCTGTGTGTGAGTGTTTTTTTTTCATGTTTTTTGTGTTTTTCAATTTCCGCAGTTCGGCCGTTAAAGTTGTATTTTTGCGAGGTTGGAATTTTTTATTCTATGTCCTGCGTTCCTTCATTGCTTGCAGCCTAAGTAACTCCCACATTTCTTAACTACCTGCAGGCTAAGTCTCGCGTGTTTCAATGCCTCAAAGTCCTGCATTCCTCAACTTCTTGTAGCCTAAGTAAGTCCCGCGTTTCTTAACTGCTTGCAGGCTAAGTCCCACGTGTTTCAATGCCTCAACGGTTCTCCTCACTTGGCAAGGCTAGCAGGAGCGCCTTCGGCACTTATTTAAGTCTAAGTCCCGTGTTTTCAATGCCTCAACTGCTCATTTCGCGAGGCTCACAAGACAAAGTTCTCCGAGCTCAATGCCTAAACTGCTCACCTCGCTTCATGAGGCTCGCAGCTCGGAAGGCTTCTATGTGTTAACGGCTCGCTTCACGAGGTTCGCAAGCGTAATGATGAATTGCAGTTTGAAAACTATTATATGTGATATAACATCTAGGGTAAGACACAGACAAGTATTCAAGAGGTCAGTACATATACATACATATCAGGACACCCACATGGGCTAGAAACTGAGATACAGATGCTACAATGTATTCACTCTCTCTCTGTGTATCTACAGTATATATATATATATATATATATATATATATATATATATAAAAGCACATTTTTCAAATATATTTAAATAAAAAAAATATAATAGTTGTCAAACTGCGATTTGTCATCACGCTTGCGAACCTCGCGAAGAGAGGCGAGCCATTGAGGCATTGAAGTCTTCCAAGCTCTCAGGCAATGAGCGCCTTCGGCTTTCGTGTTTTTCGATCTCTGCAATTCGGCCTTTAAAGTTGTATTTTTGCGAGGTCAGATTTCTTAATTCTAAGTCCCGCGTTCCTCAACTACTTGCAGCCTAAGTAAGTCCAGCTTTTCTTAACTGCTTGCAGGCTAAGTTCTGCGTGTTTCAATGCCTCAATAACTCGGCTCGCAGGAGTGCCTTCTGTGCTCATTGCAGTCTAAGTCCTGCGCGTTTCAATGCCTCAACTGCTCGCAAGGCTTGCAAGACAATGAACTCCTTCAAGTGCTCCGCTTCACGAGGCTTGCAAGCGTGACGACGAATCGCAGTTTGACAACTATTATATGTGATACAGCATCTAGGGTAACACACTAGTACTCAAGAGGTCAATACATATCAGGACACCCACATGGGCTAGAAACAGAGAAACAGATGCTCTAATGTATTTTCTCTCTCTCTCTGTCTCTCAGTGTATATACAGTATATATATATATATATATATATATATATATATATATATATATAGTAAATAAAAAGTACATCTGTGTTCACACCTGAATGTCTAAAGCAAGTTAAAAAACCTGCTTCCAGCTCAGAGTTCCGAGAAAAACAGTTATTACACTGCATTCTGGGAAGTTGAACTGGGACACACAAATATGGCCACAAATGCCTCGCTCTTCATTCCGCAGCCATTATCAATCATGGCTTCCTTTAAGCTTATGCATGCTGTATTACACAGCTTTAATGCAAAGCCAAGGTTGGAATAAACACAGGCTGAGTATCCAATCCATGTACAGCTGTTTCAAGCTTACTGGCTATCATCAGCATGGAGCAGGATCTCAGCCTGTGTTGTGGAAATTATGAGTAGGTAGTTCACCACAACAATCATTTATAATATGGTGGGCAAAAGAGCGATAGAAGCCCTCCACCGTACAGTAGTACAGTAAATAAAAAGTACATCTGTGTTCACACCTGAATGTCTAAAGCAAGTTAAAAAACCTGCTTCCAGCTCAGAGTTCCGAGAAAAACAGTTATTACACTGCATTCTGGGAAGTTGAACTGGGACACACAAATATGGCCACAAATGCCTCGCTCTTCATTCCGCAGCCATTATCAATCATGGCTTCCTTTAAGCTTATGCATGCTGTATTACACAGCTTTAATGCAAAGCCAAGGTTGGAATAAACACAGGCTGAGTATCCAATCCATGTACAGCTGTTTCAAGCTTACTGGCTATCATCAGCATGGAGCGGGATCTCAGCCTGTGTTGTGGAAATTATGAGTAGGTAGTTCACCACAACAATCATTTATAATATGGTGGGCAAAAGAGCGATAGAAGCCCTCCACCGTACAGTAGTACAGTAAATAAAAAGTACATCTGTGTTCACACCTGAATGTCTAAAGCAAGTTAAAAAACCTGCTTCCAGCTCAGAGTTCCGAGAAAAACAGTTATTACACTGCATTCTGGGAAGTTGAACTGGGACACACAAATATGGCCACAAATGCCTCGCTCTTCATTCCGCAGCCATTATCAATCATGGCTTCCTTTAAGCTTATGTATGCTGTATTACACAGCTTTAATGCAAAGCCAAGGTTGGAATAAACACAGGCTGAGTATCCAATCCATGTACAGCTGTTTCAAGCTTACTGGCTATCATCAGCATGGAGCGGGATCTCAGCCTGTGTTGTGGAAATTATGAGTAGGTAGTTCACCACAACAATCATTTATAATATGGTGGGCAAAAGAGCGATAGAAGCCCTCCACCGTACAGTAGTACAGTAAATAAAAAGTACATCTGTGTTCACACCTGAATGTCTAAAGCAAGTTAAAAAACCTGCTTCCAGCTCAGAGTTCCGAGAAAAACAGTTATTACACTGCATTCTGGGAAGTTGAACTGGGACACACAAATATGGCCACAAATGCCTCGCTCTTCATTCCGCAGCCATTATCAATCATGGCTTCCTTTAAGCTTATGCATGCTGTATTACACAGCTTTAATGCAAAGCCAAGGTTGGAATAAACACAGGCTGAGTATCCAATCCATGTACAGCTGTTTCAAGCTTACTGGCTATCATCAGCATGGAGCGGGATCTCAGCCTGTGTTGTGGAAATTATGTGTAGGTAGTTCACCACAACAATCATTTATAATATGGTGGGCAAAAGAGCGATAGAAGCCCTCCACCGTACAGTAGTACAGTAAATAAAAAGTACATCTGTGTTCACACCTGAATGTCTAAAGCAAGTTAAAAAACCTGCTTCCAGCTCAGAGTTCCGAGAAAAACAGTTATTACACTGCATTCTGGGAAGTTGAACTGGGACACACAAATATGGCCACAAATGCCTCGCTCTTCATTCCGCAGCCATTATCAATCATGGCTTCCTTTAAGCTTATGCATGCTGTATTACACAGCTTTAATGCAAAGCCAAGGTTGGAATAAACACAGGCTGAGTATCAATCCATGTACAGCTGTTTCAAGCTTACTGGCTATCATCAGCATGGAGCGGGATCTCAGCCTGTGTTGTGGAAATTATGAGTAGGTAGTTCACCACAACAATCATTTATAATATGGTGGGCAAAAGAGCGATAGAAGCCCTCCACCGTACAGTAGTACAGTAAATAAAAAGTACATCTGTGTTCACACCTGAATGTCTAAAGCAAGTTAAAAAACCTGCTTCCAGCTCAGAGTTCCGAGAAAAACAGTTATTACACTGCATTCTGGGAAGTTGAACTGGGACACACAAATATGGCCACAAATGCCTCGCTCTTCATTCCGCAGCCATTATCAATCATGGCTTCCTTTAAGCTTATGCATGCTGTATTACACAGCTTTAATGCAAAGCCAAGGTTGGAATAAACAATAATAATGTCAGATAATGTCAGTCCAAAATAATTCTCTCTTTGTAAATAATATTTTAATGTGGATAATATGTGGATGTTAGTAGATTTCCATACTATTTCTATGGGATCTTGGATGGGTCTTGTTGTTATATTCCTAGGGCTCTGTAGATCTCACTCTTGGAGGATGCCGCTTCTCCTGGTACACCTCCAAATGCGGTGTATCTGAAGTACTAGATATAAGAAGGAAGGGAGGGGGAGAAAGCGCAATAGATACTCCTAGTGCAGATTACTTTGTGCCTCTTCGTAGTATTAGACAATTTACTTCTACGGAGTGGTCTCTCACCTTTGGACGACCTCCAGAGTGCGAGGTACTTAAAAGCTGGATGTGATTCTCTCTCACAGCTAGGTGTCAAAAGGGATGTTTCAAGACCTCTTCATGGTTTTCGTAGTGCACCCCAATATACGGTGTGTTTCTATGATCTATGAGGTGTATTTGAAGTTGCCTCTGCCCTGTGAGCAGTTGAGGCATTGAAGCACAAGAAACTTAGGCTGAAATGAGCGCAGAAGGCGCTCCTGCAAGCCTCGCGAGCAGTTGAGGCACGCGGGACTTAGGCTGCAAGCAGTTGAGGAACGTGGGACTTACTTAGGCTGCAAGTAGTTGAGAAACGCTGGAAAAAATCTGAAACTGGATGAAAACGAGGCAGAGCAAAGCCAGGCACGCGGGACTTAGAAAATACATGAAGGCAAAGACACTAACACTTACCCCAACAATGCAAGGCACGCGGGACTTTAAAAAACAAAAACAAATGCCAGTCAGCACCCCCCACACAAACAGTCAGCAGACACACAGAAGAGAAACACACAGGGAAGGGAGAAGGTGGATATGCTGGAAACGGACACATGGCATTCCCAAGCACAAAACCTGCAGGTTAATGAACCCTGCAATGAACGACCCGTACAGTAGGCGGGAGGAAAGGTTTGCAATGAGTGCCGAAGGTGCTCAGAGAAGCAAAAGCATCACATTGTGCTGCAAACAGCATTGCCTGGCTTACAATTTTATTTCCGGCATTTTTGACGGTCAAGTTGCTAATATATACATATTGTTACCATATATATATATATATATATATATATATATGTGTGAAATAAAGAAGCCTTTTTTTTTTGCAATGGTGGCATATATTTTTAACAACTTGCTAATTTCTTGCTGCATTTATCAGTGCTTATTCTTACTAATTATAATAATCACATTTTTTATTGTTTTCTAGAGTGTCTCAAACTGTAATTTAAGTGAAATGCCTAGCTTTGGTGTCATATACAAGTGAACACATACTTCTATTCTGAAATTCTTCCGGACAAGACAGGATTTACGGATGCCAGCTGAGCTCCCTAATATGGAAGAGAAATGCTTTGAATAGATGTGTAATGTATGGCAAAAAAGCTGATTTTACATTATAACACAATTTACATTGTTTGAATAGAATAGGGCTCTTAGGGCCTCATTCAATTGCGATTTGGCCAATTGAATAGGGCTCTATATAGGTACATAGCATATTTTTTTTTCCAGAAGTTTTTAGTTAGTGAACTTCTATCCAAAAGCAAGGTCTTCACTTACTAAAAACTTCTGTAAAAAAATTATGCAATGTGCTTATTTGGAGCCCTATTCAATTGGCCAAATCGCATTTCAATGAGGCCCTTAGTTCTTATTCATGATATACTGTATCTCTTCCAGAAACATTCACTACTTAGGAATAGTTGTGAGCAAACATCTATAGGCTCAGTAGAAATATACATTTTAAAGGTTTGGTGTAATAACAGTATCTTTTAATTAGTTTACGGGCTCCGTTACGGGCTCCCATAACTACAATTTCCTCAATTGGATAGGGCCCTTACTGTACAATACATACACAAGTATGTGTTAATCCAAAAACTGTTATATCTATAAATTCACCATAATATCGCATTCATGTGTTAAAGATTAAATGAGCAACCTACAGGGTTTTAAACCCTGATTTGTGTTACATCAATACATTTATAAATTCAGATTTTATTTCTCTTGCAGTAAAAATCCTAACTTGTATAATGAATGCCGTGTACTAAACACATAACACAGACTGCATGCTCTTTCCCCTGCCTGAATATTTTTCATTATTCCAATTATAGCATAATTTTCATGCAATGAATTTTGATGTCAGCATTGACAATCTGTTCTCTTGTGATTTATGTTATCCCTGTTGTTTAACTTCTTTTGTGATTATTCTGTTAATAAGCAGTGCAAAATACAAAATTACATGAATGAGTATTTTATTTAAAAGCATTTTATGTGGAAGGTAATTTAGTTGATGCGGTTTCATTCACTCGAGTAATGCATTTTTTGTTTATAGTGTATAGATGACATATATTTTTTCTATTATTTATTTAAGAGTTTTCTATTCACATTTCTAGATTTTCTACAAATGTTTTGTTTTTCTCTTTTTTTCTGAACTGTTTTATTCATCCACTAAAAGGCCACTTGATATCAGAGAGCCAATAGATATTTGCCTAATAATGCCTTTTAAGTAATCTGTCCCTTTTGTAAATGGTTTCTATTTTAACCAGTCATACACTAGGAAGCAAAATTAGCATCTAAATGAGGATGTATTAAACTCGTGCCTGGGGGTTGCAATTGTCACCTTATTATGTTTTTATATTGTTTTTTATGTTAAATTATGTAAAATAGAAATGGTGCTTTAGTTCTTAATGAGGCAGTGCTGATTTATCAAGTCACTCTTCCTTTTAATTTTGCACATAGTACAACATTTGTTGTGGTTTTCTAATGTGGGTGCATAACAGTATTTAATTTTTGTAATATTTAAGTTAACATAATATTCATTTTAATTGTTCATTTAAATAAATAAACAAGAATTAATACAAAAGCTTCTTTAATTTTGTATATTCGTTTAGTTTAATTTTCAACATTGTATGTTAATTAGAACAGATTTATATGAAACTATTTGCAAGCAATCACAAAATAAGGATTGTATTTTATATGCTTTTTTGGAAGACCTGACCTAAAAAAATATATATATTTGATTAATTATATTTATTGCAAGAATTTAGTTTGAATGGCAAGAGGTTGAACCTATCTGTAGTGATATAAAATTCTAGAAAACATTTACAGACAATAGACTTGGTAAAAAAAAATAATCTAAATTCACAGTGAAAAAATGGAAACAATATAGAATTTGTGAAACTTTTGGTAAGGTAGAATTGATCACAAAATACAAATTTAGGGCCATATTCTATTAGCCACTTGCAAATACCTTGAACTCATACATATGGCTTCAATTTCATAAGTGCCAATAAGTAATATTTGCCGAATATGTAGCAATAAAAAGGGTGATTTTAAGTGTGTATAAATTATGAATTGGGCAATAAAATATGGCCCTTAGTTTTGGTCCCAGCTTAAAAATAAGGTAAGACTAAGAGAAAAGATTAGGGATATTCAGCCTCATTAAATTGCTACGTTTTTGAAAATCATAGCTTGTAGCGTAGCTTGCATTACTTCCAGCTATTAAATTGGCCTCTTAAACCTCTCTGCAGATGACTTGCAGGGTAAGCCGCAGGACGGCTGAAAAATGCCTATGGGATGTTAACATGGAACTTCTCAGACTGCAAATCCTTTGATCTGTCAAGACAGTAACCGCTACTTCTTAAATTCAGCTATTAAATTGCAACGAAGTCACCCGCGAGCTAGCCCGTAACCCGCAAATGGAGTCCAAAGCACTATGAGTGCTAGAGGGGACCCGCAAGGAGGGTAAAGTCCAATATGGAGCTCTTGTAATGCAAATAAAAACAAAATGCTGTACATTTATGAAAAGGGAAAGTGATGTGAGGTCTTAGAATTAATAGCACAACATTCTCGGCCCCAAAAAATACTTTATTTGATGATTATAATTCGTGTTATATCAATCCCTGCAATCAATGTGTTAATACATATACTGTATCTCGCATGGAATAGAATATCAAATGTACGTCTTTATCAATAATGCATTACATTTTGAATGTGGGTCAATCGCAAACTTTAATTTTAGCCGTAGGACTTTGAAAAATAACCTCCCCTTTTTCAGTGATGTAAAGCTGACGATCTCTTCTTCCACCGGCCCAGTCTAAACCCATAACTACGGACTATCGTCCGCACGGCCAAAAATCCAACGTTCTACGATCGACCTACGATTTGCGTCTCCAGCCCGTAGCTCACAGCCTTTTCTAATTGAATAGCAATGTAACTCGGCCAAATTTCAAGCCTGCATCTATTACATGCTTCACATTGGACTTACGGTCTCCGAATTTAATGAGGCTGATTGTTTGGAGGGTTAAAGACAAGAGATGGTGAGTGGTTAGTTGATCTGATTTTAATCAAAGGCACAGTTTTAAATGTCTTTAATGATGCAAGCAAAAAAAAGACATGTTCACAAAATTCATGTCAGAGACACAAATTTAGTTATTAATAGGCCTATTGCACATAGGTTACCTATCAGAAAACAGTTTACCACAAAATGAAGCAGAAAATTGTAGTTAAAAAGGAAGCACTGAGAAACCTAGAGTAATTGTCCTGGTAAACTGGAAATATCTTGAAAGCATGTTTGGTATAAGAGAGGCCAGCAAGGTATGAGAACTTGACTACTGTGGTCATATCTTTAAAATATTTATTCTTAGCAAAAACTGTATCTGAAAATAGGCAACATGGTTTTATAATGTAAAAATAACATAGCCTCTGATTTTATTTATTTTTAGATGCAATAATGTTGTTGTAAAATATATAATTTTGGTTTCAGCAGAAAAGTTCTTGAGATGAGAGGAAACATTGAATGCAGCAAGAAGTTTATATCTGCACAGTGGGAATGTGACAACTACAACTGCCAGTGCTCTCAGCAGGAACAAAATGAAGTGCTCAGAAAGTAGCAGACAGCAAATCGCTATTCAATTGCTACAATTCCTCAAGGCCATAATTGTTTTCACACCCGTAAATAACAAATATAGCAAAAAATTCTACGAGTACCAGATAGGACCTGCAAAGTGGTTAAACACCTGTTCGTAGCACTTTAAATGCCAATAAAAATTCAATACTGCACTGTAAAATACAGGAAAGTGACCCACATGAACTAGAACATTTATTTAATTCATTTTTATTATTTTGTACATTGCTGGATTGTGAGTCCGATTGCATATCGGACTTGTAAATGCTAATTGATTGATGTGTAACCTCCATGTTTTACTGACATCATGATGCTGGTCTCATTTACTTTTGGCTGTTTATACATTGGGAGTTACAGGCTTGCGTAATTTATCATGATTATGCTCTGAACTGCTGCTCACGGGTGCATGGTTTACCGTTTGGGATTTCGGCCATGTAGTTGCAGTCTTTTTGAATTGAATCGCTCTGTAACTTTTGCAAATTTCAATTGACTAGGGGGCTAACTGGATGAACCAAAGGTTTTGCTGTTGCATGTGTACTGGCCCCGGCCTATAGTTGTATGTGTCTGTGATTCTGGCTCTCCTGCTACTCATATTAGATAATCAATAAAATGAAGAGTCGCTAAAGTACATGTTGATTGGAAAACTAGGATTAAATATTGGTAACATGATTTTGAATGTTAAAAGGAGAATATACACTAATGTTTAAAATGTTGCAAGTAATTTTAAACTTTTAAAATAGTAGTTAGTGAGTTTTAGATTGCCTTAGCAAGCCTTTTGGACACCAGAAGAGCTGTCACTATCAAGGAGGAATGCATCCTCCATAGCAACAGTTAAAAATAAAATAATCATTGGGATGGGATTCTTGACTGCTCTATTGGAAAACCCTTCCATGCTTTGAAAAAGTAGGCACACTGTTATATTGTTTATATTTTAAATATAAGACTACAGTGGTCCTTCCACCTTTTATTTTAGTGTGTGTAGGGTAGCTACTGATATTTGAGTGGTTTGCGAATGCTGGTTAGTTTATCACACACTAGGCCTCACTAATTTTTCAGCTTATCATAGTTTTGAACAGGGAAATGTGACCAAGCCCATAGAATGGCCAACAGAAAACTTGAAAACCTATTAAGATACACCCTTTCTTTGGTTATTGCCTCCCTATGCCGCATCAACTGAAGTCATTATTTAATCTGTCTATATGCCCTCGTTATGATTGTTTTGAAGGACATCTATTCCTCCATCCTACATGAAAAAGGTTACAGATGACCTCATGTCTTTGCTACATAAAATATATATTCTTCCTTTGGGATGACATATTTCCAGCAAATTACTGTTTTAATTCTATATTTTATGGAAATAAATATAAACCAGATTTGAAAAAAATCAGATTGTTAATATGATTAGGGTCTATAACAGCAGGTATACACAACAGTACCCATAAAACGTAGCAAGTAGGTGGACATGTTTGACTTACCTGAACCAAAGAACATTTTCACACACGTTTTAGAGACTTCAGTAGCATGAAAAATAATGACGTAGTGTTGCGACTGCTTCTATGATTCCTTGGACAATAAGGCAATTTTAGACTTTCAGAATGAGAATGAAACAGATTACAATTACCTAATTGAATTTTGATGACACTCTAGATCAGTTCTTTATTCATAACAAGTACCAATTTGAAATAGTATAAAAAGGCATATCTGAGGTTGTTGATATTTCTCCCTGCAATATTGATTCTAGCTTTGGATTTGTCCAGCCTGCCCTTACACATGATGTATTCAGCATATAAGTTGAATAAAAATAAATAAATAAATAAACAACCTTGTTGCACTCCTTTCTTTATTTTGAACCATTCAGTTGTTCCATGTTTGGGTTCTGACTGTGGCTTCTTAGTCTCTAAACAGATTCTTCAAGAGGCAGATGAGGTCTGTTGTCCCCATCTCTTTAAAAACTTGCCCCATTTTGTTGTGATTGACACAGTCAAAGGTATGAATAGTTTTGAAGCAGAGGTAAATGCTTATTTTTCTGGAACTCTCTTGCTTTCTCTATTATACGGCGTATATTGGAAATTTGAGCTCTTGTGCCTCTGTGAAACCCAGTTTGCACAACTGGTAGTTCTTGGACCATATATTTTTGGAGCCAAACTTGCAGATTCTTAAGAATCACTTTTATGGCATGTTAAATGCGTGCAATTGTTTGATAGTTGGAGCACTCTTCGGCACTGCCTATTTTGGGATTGGTATATAGGCTGACCTTCTCCAGTCTACTGGCCATTGCTGAGTTTTTAAAAATTTGTTGGAAGCAACATTTTCACATAATGCAATCAACACTTCCACAGCATCATCTTCTATGATTTTGAACAGTTGAGCTGGGATCCCATCAATTTCTGCAACCTTGTTATCAGCAAGGCTTCCTAGGCACATCTCACTTCAATCTCCAAGATGTCTTGCTCCAGCTTATTTGGCAAACTATTGAGGTTAGCAATACAGTTAAGGTCATTCCTGTATAGATCTTTTGTGAATTCCTGCCATGTCTTCTTTACCTGATCTGTTTTTTTAAAATCCCTGCCATTTTTCTATTTTTTCACACCCACTTTAGCATGAAAGGTTGCTTTGGGATCCCCATTTTTCTTGAAGAGATCTCTTGACTTTCCCATTTTGTTATCTTCTTCTATCTCTTTACAATGCTCATTATAGAATGACTTCTCTACTCTTCTTGCTATCCTCTGCTATCTCTACTACCTTTCACTTTTCTTCTTTCCTAGGAAATCTAAAAAGGATTGACTTGATGGACTAACAGCCCCATTAAATTCAGGATACGTGTAAAACCGTAGCTCGTATTGTAGAAAGTAGGACCTACAGCTATTAAATTAGCCCCATAAAGCAGGCTGCTGACGATCTGCGGGTTTGCTGCGATAAAAACCAATAGGATGAGCAAAATCCTTTGATCCGTCAAGCCCCTAACCACTACAAATCCAATCATGCTATTAAATTGCAACAAAGTTACTCACGAGCATGCCCGTAACACGCAAATGTAGTCTAAAGCCCAACGAGTGCTGGGGAGGACTCGCAAGGGGGGGTAAAGTCCAATACGTAGCACTTTAACTGTATTTAAAAACACACTACTGTACTAATATTAAAAGTGAAAGTGATGCTAGGTCTTAGAAATAATAGTACAACATTCTCAAGCCTGCAAATCGGCCAAATAAAATACTTTATTTCATTTTTTTTTTTGTTTTATATTGATCCAGGCAATCAATCAATGTGTTAATAATATACTGTAACTCGCATGTGATAGAATATCATATTTACGGCTTTATTAATATTGCATTATAACTGGAATGTGGGTCTGATCGTAAATCTTAAATGAACCCAGTAAGACTTTGAAATCCAACCTCGATCTTTCTGTGACGTAATTGTTACGCTCTCTGTTTCCATTGGCTCCGTCTAAACCCATAACTATGGGATTGACTAATTGATTATGTTCAAGCCCGCAAATCCGACGGCCAATGAATGGTTTACGGGATTGCGTCTCTAGCTCATAGCTCACAGCCCGTTCTAATTTAATAGCACAGTAACTCAGCCAAATTTCAAGCCCGCAGCCGTTGCAAGATTCACGCTGCACTTACAGGGCTCAAATTTAATAGGGCTGTAAAAGTCTTTTTGCAACCTCAATAAATGGCAGGTTAAATTATTCTGGAGTTTTGGAAGGAGCTGTATCTCTCCTCTATTCAATAAATACTCACCTATGCCACACTCACCTCCTCACCCACTCCTACCTCACCCTATTCTCTAGCTTCATTTCACTCTCCCTGGCACTTTTATCTGGTTTTGATGAAGTAGCAAATGTGCCACACCTCAAGCTACTTTCACTAGAGAAAACCCATGACCACAGCTATGGTACAATAACAGTTTCACCATTTTGTCATATAAGTGTAACAATTGCACAACTTTTGACAAAAACCTGCTTTACTATTTCCCCATCAGACCCAATCTCTGATGCCATACTGTCACCACCCCGCCACCATCTAATCATTCCCTATCTTCTCTCCATCTTTGAAATTCACCACATTATGGCCAATTTATAAACGCATATAGTCTGTGTAGGCAGCATGCCAGAGAATCAGAAATGGGCAGAATTGAATTATAAATAAAAATACTTTTTAAAAAAATGTTTTCCTGACTCAGTTTCATGCATTTGCTGTGCTGAGCCAGCCATTGACCTCCTCCTTCCCTGTCCCTTTACTCTCTGAAGCTTCTTTAAATATTCTTTTAGCAAACAAACATAACATTATACAAAACAAATAGCTTGTATAAAATTAAAAACATACATTATTGAAACATATATTATTAAGATTTAATTTGTCATAATGTAATAACCTCTTTTATAATGAGTATGTTAGTCTTTACAAGTATGCTACTTCCTGTATTTCCTCTATTATAATGTGGCAGGAAAGGCAAATTTTTCCATCTAGCTGCAATTTTACATTATTAAATATTGTTGAAAATAGTTTTCTATTTTCACATTTTAATTTTGTAGGGAACATTCCTATTAAACAATTTTGTGGTGTAAATATTATTTGTTTACTATACATATCATTAATTACTTATACTTTCTGCTATATTTTCCTAACTATTGCACAATTCCACCAAATACCTAAATATGACCTTTCTTGTCTACATCCTCTAAAGCAACAATCTGTCTGATTTTTGAATATTTTATGTAATTTTGTTTGTACCATATACATTCTATGAGTCATTTTAAGAGTTATTTCTAATAAATCGTAATTTTTACAATAGTATTGTGAAAAGCTTCTATGAGCAGGGTGCTATAGAGAAGGCTACCCAGTCTTTGGGCAGTGTAAACAGCAACCCCCTCATTATCATATAAGCATTAGGGAAAATAAAAGGGGGTGAACAGCTGGCTCAGAGTAGAAAATAGCTGTAGCTAAGCCACAAACAAAACCATTTTTTTAAAATAAGAAAAGGCAATGTTTTCATTTTTTTCACTCAACTCATTTCTCATTCCCTAATACACTGCCTACACAGGCATTATGTATTTAAAAACCCATAGTACAGTGTTCCCTGTTGAATAAGATTTTTCTATGTTTGCATGTATTTTGTGGCCTGTGTATACAATGAGCTGTATCCCCCCAAAATTATTCTTGCTCATACACCCCTGCCTACCTAACAGACTTTTTAACTTTTAATTCACTACAACCTGGTCTCCTTCCCGATTGCACACAGACACTTCTTTCTTACAAGAATGTGGCTGGTCTTTGCTCCATCCTTGTCCTTTCCATTTGTCAGTTGCCTTTAACACCATGGATAATTTAATCCTTCTTTGCCAGCATCAACATTGTTGGAAGGCTTCTTGGTATCATACAAAAGTCAAACTCTTCCTCCTCCCCACTTTGTTTTAGTGTGACTCAGGGATCTGTACTCGAATTCCTGCTTTCATGCTATACAAATCACCCTTAGGAGCCCTCATTTAATCCTTTAACTTCTCTCATAATTTCTTAGCGGATGATACCAAATGTTAATTTCCCCTTTCACATCTACTCCTGCTTCATTTATCCTCACATTTCCACACCTCTATCCCCCACTGTATAATTCCCACAATCTAGCTCTCATGCAGTATAAAACTTTAGAGTCACCTTCAGCCGTCAGTATTTCAATCCCTTACCAGTTTCAATGTTCATCTCACAATCCACATCCAGAGTAAGCATCCATAATATTTCCTTAATTACTGAATATTGAAATAAAACAAAGTCCAGCTTGGCCTAACATGGCCACCTCTCCATATCTAGGATGAGCTAGGACAAGATTAGATCATCACTTTGAGTGTTTGTGGGTGATCTGCTACTATTCCTTTTTATATATATATATATATATATATATATATAAACAGGTCCATATATAAAAAAATGGATTATAGTATGAAATTATTTTATGCAAGTTTTTTGTATTATAAAATTCCTAAAATAATAGGCCATTGTATTTTGGTGATTTTCAACACTTATAAGGGTGAAATTCAGGTATGATCTATATAAACCTTAATCTATATAAACATCTGTGCAGGATTTTGTTCAGTAGTATATTTTATAAACTTTATTAGAGGAATAATTATATAAGCTTGTTTTCATGCAACTAAATATGTATACTGTTTAATTTGTATTTTTCTTCATATACATTCAATCCCATGTAATTTAATTCCTGAGATTTATAGTGAAATATTTAAGGTTGTGAACACGATCCAAACAAACTTAAGCCTCCATTACATAGCTCCTGTAAGAATTTAGTTGAATTCAGTTCACTTGTTAATCACCACCACCACACACCACACACCTGCATCTATACGCAGAGAAATGCCATCCTAGTGCTCCAAATGTTCCAAATATTCTAAGCTCTGAGTACTTGTCCCAAAACAATTTTACAAATCATTGTTACATCTCAGTGAGGTTCATTCAGAAGTAACACACATAAAAAAAAGCCCATGGGTATTTGCAACCCCACATAGAAGCATAAATGCTTCAAAATTGACGCTGTGCAGAAGCTAGCATGTTCATTTGTATCAGATCTAAGGCTTCACAATTAAGGCGTTAACTCTGCTATCTCCTATGAATCCCCTTCAATACCCGCTTCTCCCTACATACCACTATAGTCTATGAGCCCTATTCCCAATGTCCCTATGAGCCACGTGATTTCCTAACTAAAATATAACCTAAAGGATAACTATGGGGGTCTCTATGGACTCCCATGGTAACTAACATTTACCCATAAACCACTCTTTCAACCACCATATTCTACCTTATTGTGCCCCCATGGATCGTAACACAATAAAAAATACAGTGTGGGGGGGGGGGGGGGGGAGCATTTGATCCCCTGCTGATTTTGAACGTTTGACCACTGACAAAGAAATGACCAGTCCATAATTTTAATGGTAGGTGTATTTTAACAGTGAGAGACAGAAGAACAAAAAAAAAAAAACATGAAAAACGCATGTCAAAAAAGTTGTAAATTTAATTTGCAGGTCAGTGAGGGAAATAAGTATTCGATACCCTACCAATCAGGAAGATTTCTGTCTCCCAGGTGTCTTTTATACAAGTAACGAGCTGAGATTAGGAGCACTCTCTTAAAGGGAGTGCTCCTAATCTCAGCTTTTTGCCTGTATAAAAACACCTGTCCATAAAAGCAATCAATCAATCAGATTCCAAACTCTCCACCATGGCCAAGACCAAAGAGCTATCCAAGGATGTCAGGGACAAGATTTTAGACTTACACAAGGCTGAAATGGTCTACAAGACCATCGCCAAGCAGCTTGTTGAGAAGGTGAAAACAGTTGGTATGATTATTCGCAAATGGAAGAAACACAAAATAATTGCCAGTCTCCCTCGGTCTGATGCTCCATGCAAGATCTCACCTTGTGGAGTTTCAATGATCATGAGAACGGTGAGGAATCAGTCCAGAGCTACACAGGAAGATCTTGTTAATGATCTCAAGGCAGCTGTGATCATAGTCACCAAGAAAACAATTGGTAACACACTACGGCATGAAGGACTGAAATCCTGCAGCTCCCGGAAGGCTCCCTGCACAAGAAATCACATGTACAGGCCCGACTGAAGTTTGCCAATGAACATCTGAATGATTCAGAGGAGAAATTGGTGAAGGTGTTGTCGTCAGATGAGACCAAAATCGAGCTCTTTGGCATCAACTCAACTCACCGTGCTTGGAAGAGGAAGAATGATGCCTATAACGCCAAGAACACCATCCCCACATTCAAACATGGAAGTGGAAACATTATGCTATTGGGGTGTTTTTCTGCTAACGCATCAAAGGGACGATGGACGGGGCAATGTACCATCAAATCTTTTGTGAGAACCTCCTTCCCTCAGTCAGTGAATTGAAAATGGGTCGTGGAAGGGTATTTCAGCATGACAATGACCCAAAACACACAGCCAAGTCAACAAAGGAGTGGCTCAAGAAAAAGCACATTAAAGTCCTGCTGTGGCCTAGCCAGTCTCCAGGCCTTAATCCCATAGAAAATCTGTGGAGGGAGCTGAAGGTTCGAGTTGCCAAACTCAGCCTCAAAACCTTAATGACTTAGGGCCTCATTCAATTATCGGCCGTAAAACGGCCGCAAAGCTGCGATTCCTTGCGGCCATCTTACGGCCCCGTGTAGAGCTACTTTTACCTTGCAATTCAATTATACGGCGCCGCAAGGATATCCCCTTCCGGCCGGCCGCATATCATGCAAACGTCCGGAAGCTTTTTCACAGCGCCCGTAAATCTTGTTTTCCGGCCGCAAAGTCCGAAAACTGAAAATGCAAATATAAAATCGAGAATGCACTGTAAAGCTCCGTAAATGCTAGGCATCATAATGGGGGACACGAGGATTAATAGCAACACCCTCTCAAGCTTGCACATCAGCCCAAATCAGATATATTATTCACGGATTACTTTACGTCCCGTAGTTCCGCGGGCTGGTCCTTGTTCAAACCCGTACGGGTTTGGAGATGGAGGGCCGCAAACCAAGCATTGTAATAGCCAATATATATTCAATCCAGCACTGCAAAGCACTGTAAATGATGGGGAACATAATGGGGGGGCATGAGGATTACTAGCCAAACATTCTCAAGCTTGCACATCGCCAAATTGTACTTTGATTTTAAAATCCGTACAAGTCCCACGGACTTCACTGACCAAGCCCGTAGCTCCGTATTCAAGCCCGTGCGGGCTGTCCTCCAAGCCCGCAGCTCGTTTTTAAAGGCCGTACGTGCTTGGAGGTTAAAGGTATCCATTTTGTTACGGTTTTTGCAGTCTGCATGTAACTGCTGTAACCCTAAAATGGAGGCCCAAGCATTACAGCCTACAAATTAACAAGACTTCAAATTAGTTTAATATTCCTCATATGTTTGATTGGTCAGCACACATATAGGTTCCATTGTAGCCTCTAAAACAGCCCCATAATAGAATATGTCACCCCAATATTGGCGCGCACAGCAAATGTGTTTTGACAACATGCAGCTGACATGAGTGGTCCCACATCATTGCGCAGTTCTAATATTTTGGACTGTTGGCCGTCGATGAAAGGGCGCAAGTGATATGACCTAATGCCATAAACCCTTCTAACCCTTGTAGCCACAGCCTAATCCTAATCCTTACACCCCACTGCCTAATCCTAATCATTAGATCCGCTAGCCTCCTCTCGGGCCTGCTGTTGATGATGCGCGCATGTGTCGGTGCGTAGATGACAGCGCACATTCGATGCACGCTATATGGTTGATCAACGATAGAATACACATCTCGCTCATCACATCTACATTAGAGAATACAAATAGTGGCCAAATCAGACCGCCACTTGTCATATATCAAGTACCAGGGGAATATTTCATTATATGTGCTTAAGTTCTTCAGTTGTGTCTGACTCTCAGTGACCCTATGGACTGCAGCACATTCAGCTAGGTCTCTGCCTGTGCTGTTCTCAAAAGTTTGAAGGCCAAAGAGATTGGAGTGGGTTGTCAGTTCCTCCTCTAGTGGATTGGGATTTGTCTGATCTCTCTGCTATGACCTGCCCACCTACAGTAGCTCACAGCTTCATTCAGGTACACAAGCTGCTTCACCACCACCACCACCACTTAGCAACCCTCACCCATGTAAAGTGATAAATAGCAGAACAGTTTCGAGGTTCACCAAATGGGAATAACTAGACACCTGGCACATGGCTCCCACCAGGATGGGCGTAGCAGAGATTATGCCTGATGGCGGTGAGTTTGCTGTCGATCCCAGAGCTTGCGGCCCTTCCTGATGGGTCAGAGTAGATATGTGTGGTGCATGTTACCCTGGTCCCCTTCAGCATTGCTAAGTAGTGTGAAGGGGCTTGTGTACCTGAATGAAGCTGGGAGCTACTGTAGGTGGGCAGGTCATAGCAGAGAGATCAGACAAGGTCCAATCCACTTGAGAAGGAACTGACAACCCACTCCAATCTCTTTGGCCTTCAAACTTTGGAGAACAGCAAAGGCAGAGACCTAGCTGAATGTGCTGCAGTCCATAGGGTCATGGAGAGTCGGACACAACTGAAGAACTTAACCACATATAATGAAATATTCCCCTGGTACTTGATATATGCCAAGTGGCGGTCTGATTTGGCCACTATTTGTATTCTCTAATGTAGATGTGATGAGCTAGATGTATATGCAATTAGATAGAGATTTAAGGGATCCCAATAGAGCTCATGTGCGTGGCAAAGGGTTCATATGACCTGACTCATGTTTTACTCTTGATATTGAATTGGGTAGTGTGGCTTTAATCATATTATGCATGTTGCAGCATGGTTTGTCAGATTGGCATGTGCATGACCATTACAACATATGATAACCAAAGGATATTTAGCCAATGCATGTTCATTATTGGGCAACTAACTGTATTCACACATATGCTAAGTGATGTGGGTGAAGGGGTTTGTGTACTTCAATGAAGCTGTGAGCTAGCCTACATCGGGCCAGTGTAGGGGGGTACGTCTTATCAGAGAGGTCAGACTAATCCCAATCAACTAGAGAAGGAACTGGAAAAGCACTCCAGTGTCACCTGTCCTATTCATTGTAGGCCCTCAGGGGAATGTTCCTACTCCACAGTATCGCTCATCAGACTTGTCATGGGTATTAACCCTATATTAGTAGTAGATATGATATTTGGGATCAGATGATATCTCAAGCTATTCTGACTCCTCAACAGTTTTAGATGTATTGATCTATTGCATGTTAACTATGGCTCATCAGTTTACATTTAGAGGAATGTGACACTAATGTAATGCATGTGGATTTCCCTGAACCAAACATATTCATAACACATGGACGCAGTCAGAAAGGTCTAACAAAGCTTTATTTTTTACACAGACCACAATCAGCAGTGGTCAAGATTGTGCATTCACATAACAGTATAACAAAGCTTTATTTGATACACAGACCACAATCAGCAGTGGTCAAGATTGTGCATTCACATAACAGTATAACAAAGCTTTATTTGATACACAGACCACAATCAGCAGTGGTCAAGATTGTGCATTCACATAACAGTATAACAAAGCTTTATTTGATACACAGACCACAATCAGCAGTGGTCAAAACTGCATTAATATCATGGGTGTGGTGTGGGCGGGTCCTTGAAGAGCAAGAGGCTGGAAAAAAGGGGAAACCTACAGGGGTCAATCTAATAGTCTAGAATAAGCATGATGCATAGCACCTACCAGGGTCACATGCTGCAACCGGAACCAGAAATCTCTTCATTTAACTGAAGAAACCATTTATGTGCATAGCACATACAACTTGTAACTAGATCTGCTCAATTAAACAGATGATTCAACCTTTGGACTGTGTAATCCAATCCAGTTTCACACATACAGTGTGTTGAACAAACAAAGATCTGAAAGAAGTGTTCAAATCAAAAAATGCGGAGGAGGATCCAAAACAATTTAGAATCACGATGTATGTACAGTACAGTTCTAAATACTGTACCAATATACCAACTCACCTGATTCCCATCTGCAAGCTTTACTAACCATTAGCTAGGTCTGTGGATAATCAGAAATATGGGCAAATAGCCATTATTATGGAGAGGACACAAAGGTCAGCAGCCAGATTCACTGTTTCTTACATCAGACCCAAAGATCTGTTCTCAGACTGCTATTGAGGTCAGGATCACATGCGTCACTAGTGCATATATTAATGCTGGCTGTTATTAACATGCCATTGTGAGACTTTGCAAGTCCACCGCCATAGCGGTATTAGTCTACATTTAAGCTACCAACAATCATGTTGGAGATATGTGGCTATATGATAGCTTTAAGATTGTGGGAGCTACATGTTAAGGGGGCTGCCATTGAAGGCATGTCTACCTGAGAGGCACTGGGAAAACCCTCCACCTCATAATTCCTCCACAATGCTTGCAGATGTAGGAGATGCCTTCATGGACCTAAAATAAAAAAATTAAAAAAAAAGACAAAACCTAAAAAATAAGGCCTGAAAACATCATAGGGCCTGCAGCATCTCTTCTCAACAGCACTCCTTAGTGACAATGTATTGGTCACACTACTAATTAACAGCCTCATTAAATTGCTATGTAACAAATTGAATAGGGCTCTATATAAGCACACAGCATCTTTTTGAAAGCAAGTTTTTAGTTAGGGAACTTCTATGCAAGAGCCAGGTCTTCACTAACTAAAAACTTCTGTAAAACCAATATGCTATGTGCTTATATAGAGCCCTATTCAATTGCCCAAATCACATTTTAATGAGGCCCTTTGTGTTGTGTTTAACCTGTGACCAATTGATGGTCACTGAGGAGTGCTGTTGAGAAGGCGAAAACATGTCTGCAGACCCTATGGGCGTCATTCAATTGCGATATGGCCGATTGAAAAGGGCTCTATATAAGCACAGAGCATATATTTATTTACAGACGTTTGTAGTTAGTGAAGACCTTGCTTTTGGAGAGAAGTTCACTAACTACAAACATCTGTAGAAAATATGCTCTGTGCTCAAATTGATCCCTTAGCAATCGGCCACATTGCAATTGAATGAGACCCTATGTCCTCCTCCGCTTGGGCCCAGGACCCACATCACCTGTGCCCATCCTCCGTCTCCCCTCTGGTGGTGATGGTGGGGGGGGAGGGCGGGGGGGGCGGGCGGTGCCAGGCAGCGGTGGTCTGGGCGGTGGCGGACACATGGGAGGAGAGGAGGGGCCAGGCTGCTCTTGGCTGGGGGATTGTGAGATCCCCGTTGATGCGGGGCTGGGGACCATGGCATGTCTGAGCAGCCTGACCTGAAGGTGCTCCGATGTCATGTGGTGCCTCCTCACCTCCCTGGACAGCCTGGCCAGGCTGTGGGTCATCTGTGACCTTAGGGCAGAGATGCTGGCATCCATCCGGAGCTGGTTGGCCTCAATCCTCTGGCTGCTGGCCAGCAGCTCCTTCAGGACGGCCAGTGTCTCCACCTGCACAGCCTGGCTCTGCGGCGACGACACCGCTGGGTGGGCGTGGTGAGGTGATGCGGGGAGGTCCACAGCTGGAGCCGGTGGGGAGAATGTGCCCGGTGGTGACCAGGCCAGCACACTTTGTGGGGAAGGAGGTGCTGTCCCTTGGGGGGATGAGGGCCCCAGAGCAAGCCTTTCGAGGATGGGCATAGGCCCAGGGCTTGGGGCAGGTGACCCCGCAAGGTCAATGACCAGCCCATCCTCTGACTCCGAGCCCTCTGATCTCCTTTCCTCCTCCCCCTGTGCTGGAGGATCCTGGTACGGGGCTGATGGCCCCGCCTCCTCGCTATGGTCACAGGACCCAGAGCTCCTCCTGGATGCTGAGAGATAGAGAAGAAAGGTACATGTCATTAGTATGTTGATTAGCTCATTGATAGGTGTTCATTTCTAATTATCTGACATCTAGCCTTGAATATGGATGATTCTCCTCTTTGCTACTCTGATTAGCTATCTTATACTAGCTGTTATCTATTCTTAGGTTTCTGTTCTGGATGGTTCTCGGCTCACAACTCTATCTGTATTACGGCTGCTGTCTGTAACTGCGTAGGCTGAACGGGCACACCAATACATGGACTCTGTATTACAGGGGTGTCCAAACTCTTTCCCAGATTGGAAGATATCCTTTCTGTGCACTGGTGAGTCAATCAGGATGAATGAAGAAGCGATTGACTCACCTGTGCGCAGCAGGGTTATCAAATCCAGCCATGTGTGTGGCCCACCAGGACCGCGTTTGGACACACCTGCTCTATTGCTTGATTACTGTTGTGGTGACCATGAATGACAGTGATTTGTCAGCTTCATGAATTTAACGATGCATCCATCTATCCCTTGTTATTTCATGGAGCTGACATGTCATTGTCATGGCCATGTGTAGTGTGTGTGATGCACATGTGGTGGCATGTTGCTGTATGTCATATTCACCTGCCATGGAGGCTGGGTCCTGCTGCTCCACCGGGCCTGATGCTCCAGCTGCGTCGGAGGGTGCAAGCATGGCCCTTGCAATCCCTTCATGGGCAAGGTACTTGACCCTCCGCCCCTCGGCCTCCTGCACCATCTTCCTCCTCACCGCGGCCCTGATGTCGTCAAACCGGTGCTTAATGGACAGCAGACACCGTCCACGGCCCGCCACACCGTTGACCAGATCCACCACCTGCTGCCAAGCAGTAGCACGGGGCCCAGCCTTTACTTCCCTACCCCCCGAGGTGATGACGGGGCGGGCACGGATGGCCTCCAGGAGGACCCTGTTTTCCTCCCGGCTATAATTGTGGGCCCTGGACCTGCCGACAGCCTCTTGCTCTTCTGCCTGGGGATGAGGACCCTCTCCACTCTCCCTCCTCCTCCTCCTTCCTCCTCCTCCTCTCCTCTCCTCCCTCCCTCCTCTCCTCTCTCCCTCCTCCTCCTCTCCTCTCCTCCCTCCTTCCTCTACTCTCCTCTCTCCCTCCTCCTCCTCTCCTCTCCTCCCTCCTTCCTCTCCTCTCCTCTCTCCCTCCTCCTCCTCTCCTCTCCTCCCTCCTTCCTCTACTCTCCTCTCTCCCTCCTCTCCTCTCCTCCCTTCTCCCTCCTCCTCTCCTCTCCTCCCTCCTTCCTCTACTCTCCTCCCTTCTCCCTCCTCTCCTCTCCTCCCTCCTTCTCCTCCTCTCCTCCCTCCTTCTCCTCCTCTCCTCCCTCCTCCTCTCCTCCGTCCTTCCTCCTCCTTCCTCCTCCTCTCCTCCCTCCTCCTCTCCTCCCTCCTCCACTACCTCCTCCTCCACTACCTCCTCCTCCACTACCTCCCCCTCCTCCACTAGTACCTCCTCCTCACTCCTCCCTTCCTCTTCCCCACCTCCACGCCCCGGGACTCCCTGCCACTCCTCCACCCTCTGCTCCTCTCCCTCCATCACCACCTGAAAAGAAAAGAAAGAGAAAGAAAGAAATGTTTTAGTGGGTTTGCCTGCTCCACGCTCGTCCCCCATTCTGATCGCCTATAACACTATTTCTGCTTGGATATCAATGTTGGAACTAACTGCAGTAATCAACCTTAAGTGGAAAGAGCCTGTGACAGCAGTGGGAGGGGTGTACAGCACCTCTCACTCTGGACCTGAGAGGCGCTGATGAAACACGCTAGATCAATACTTTCATAAACAATGTGGAAGGGTCAGTTACAGTTTGCATATATACAAGGCATGCGGCTATTTACTGTGTGCTTCTATCATGTGTGGGGAGTGGACCATGTCTGAGGCCACTAATATCCTATCTGCATTATATTCTGCACATATTCATGGGCATGGTACCTATCCTGAAGCCATCCTCTGTACCAGAGGTAGTAGGAACTACATGGTCCTGCTGTTCTAGGCTAAAAAAAAGTTATTGTCAAGCCCCATTGAAGAAGCAGTTTGGAACACCTATGTGTATTGCAAATATGTGTAGAAATCTCACTCAAACTCAATCTACAACTCAATCTCAAACTCAATCTCAAACTCAATCTCAATCTCAAACTCAATCTCAATCTCAAACTCAATCTCAAACTCAATCTCAAACTCAATCTCAAACTCAATCTCAAACTCAATCTCAAACTCAATCTCAAACTCAATCTCAAACTCAAACTCAATCTCAAACTCAATCTCAATCTCAAACTCAATCTCAAACTCAATCTCAAACTCAATCTCAAACTCAATCTCAATCTCAAACTCAATCTCAATCTCAATCTCAATCTCAATCTCAAACTCAATCTCAAACTCAATCTCAAACTCAATCTCAAACTCAATCTCAAACTCAATCTCAAAATCAAACTCAAAATCAAACTCAAAATCAAACTCAAAATCAAACTCAATCACACTCAATCACACTCAATCTCAAACTCAGAATCAAACTCATAATCAAACTCATAATCAAACTCATAATCAAACTCATAATCAATCTCTCTCTCTATATATATATATATATATATATATATATATAGAGAGAGAGATAGAGAGAGATTTTGAGAGAGAGAGACAGATCTAATATTAAACAGAAAAATATAAATAACTTACCTCCCTCCACAAAACTCCTCTCCCCACAAAAACAAACTCGCCAAACCTATAGGCCAACAGCAAAAAAAACACAATTGTACTTCTCGCCAGTGCATTCAGTAAATATAGAAATTGGCAAAACATACAAATAAAAGACAGCTTGATAGGATGAAAAGCATGTACAATGCAACTTACCTCCCTCCAAACCCCTAAGGGCAGGATCAAAGATCCCAAATCCTCCAAACACCTATAAACAAGAAAAGAAATCAATTTTACTTCTCGCCAGTGTATTCAGTAAATATAGAAATTGGCAAAACATACAAATAAAAGACAGCTTGATAGGATGAAAAGCATGTACAATGCAACTTACCTCCCTCCAAACTCCTATGGGCCGGATCCAAACTCCCACACAACCAAAAATACTCCAAACACCTATAAAGAAGCAAAAAACACAATTGTACCTCTCACCAGTGTATTCAGTAAATATAGAAATTGGCAAAACATACAAATAAAAGACAGCTTTATAGGATGAAAAG
The DNA here is from genome assembly GCA_027410445.1 of Discoglossus pictus. Classification (NCBI taxonomy): domain Eukaryota; kingdom Metazoa; phylum Chordata; class Amphibia; order Anura; family Alytidae; genus Discoglossus; species Discoglossus pictus. Next base: position 90,384,836 of record CM050166.1, read on the forward strand.
CATGTACAATGCAACTTACCTCCCTCCAAACTCCTATGGGCCGGATATAAACTCCCAAACTCTCCAAACTACCTCCAAACACCTATAAACAAGCCAAAAACACAATTGTACTTCTTTACATCGGCATCCGTAAATGTAGTAACGGATTCCCGTAAAAAGAACTTAAACCGCGACTTGATAATAAAGCAACTTACCTACTCTCAACCACCTAGCTCCTGGAACCGCGTGCTACTTCGTCCGAAATCACAACACAGTCGAGGCGTGGGTGCGTGTCATTCCTATTTATTCACTCCCACTGTCAATCAAATGCTCTATCCCGTAAGTGATTGGCTGTGCGACCTGTGGCGCGATGCGTGATTCCGCTATTGGATAGTTCGTGCCGGGCGCGGCTAGTCCGTCCCCCTTCCAGCTTGCGTGCGCGCCTAAACGTCACGGCCTTCCTACATTCGGAAGGCCGCGATTCACGCCTGGCTAGATTTAAGTTACGGCCGCATCCGTTGAAGTCCACACGATGCACTTACGGCATTGTAATGAAACAGGGCTGAAAGGGCCCTAAAAGTGTAAAGGAAGCAATAAAAGGCATTCGAATTACTGTAAAAACAATCCACAATGATCAAATATGTTAATAAAAGAGATTTTTGTGGTGTCATGTACATCCTCAAAATGGCAGCCAAATTAACCCTTTAGCACTCAGAAAGAATAGAATGTGTCCCCTAAACATATCAACATTATCTGATTTACATCTCTTTTATCACATCTAGATTTTTGAACACAAATATTGTATATATTTTCACGCCACATTACATAGATCATGGAGCATGGGCCCAAAATCAAATGTGGGCCAGAATATTAGGGGTTACTAATTAAAATGGCTCAACCAATCCATAATCAGGGAACTTCATAACATGATGAAGCTTAGATACACCAGTGAGCTTTTCCATTTGTGAAATCAACCCGGATAATCACAGCTGGGGTAATTAGCAAGCTATATAACCACACCATCATCCATGAATTAGCAAGTCTGAACCATCATGGATAGCAGCAACATGAGTACAGCGTATAGGTATGTGAGGAGAGCGCAGCGTCGTATGAATGGATATTTGTTTCGAATGTTGCAGAGTGGAAACCGGGATGTCAGGCGTGCGACTGTGGAGTGGCTGAGGCGTGACAGAGAGGGGCGGCTGGGAGTGAATGTGGGTGAGCGTGCTGATGCAATCCATGGTGGTCCGGAACCAAGCCAGGCAAGTGGCTCATCACAGGACATGCCTAGGGTCATGGTGGGGGGTCAGTTAGGGGAGAGAGCTCCAGTGGCACAGGGACAGGGGGATATGAGGGCACCTGCAGACAGGGAGGAGGACCTTGATGTGGGTGATCAGCTGATGGGGGTGCCAGATGAGAGACCCCTAGAGGGTGTGGCACATGAAGTGGGGGCTCCTGCACAGCCAGACCCACAGGGGGGTGAGCAGGCCCAGGAGCCGGCCAGGAGGCTTCGTGCACCCAGGGTGTACAGGGACAGAGTCACATTAGAGGGGTTAACTGATGTGGAAGTGTATGAGCGTTTTAGGCTAACCCGTGCCAGCCTGGAGGAGCTCTATGCGGTCCTGAGGGAGGACATGGAGCCTTCCTCACGGACCAATAGAGCCATCCCAGGCATGACACGGATGTTAGCCGCCATACACATCCTATCATCTGGTAGTTTTCAGAACACTGCTAGCATAGTAGGAGGAATGTCTCAAGCAAGCCTTTCAAGGTGCCTGAGCACATTCCTCCATGCTATCGTTCCGAAAGCTGCCAGATACATCAGTTTTCCCCACACTGGGGAAGAGATCTTGAAGGTGAAAGCAGATTTATTTCGAATGGGAGGTATCCCCAATGTGCTCGGTGCTATAGATTGTACACATGTAGCATTGATACCTCCTAGAGAGCAAGAAGCCATGTTCCGAAATCGCAAACACTATCATTCCATCAATGTACAGGCTGTTTGTGATGCAGGCATGCGCATACAAAATGTGGTTTCCGGCTTCCCGGGAAGTACTCATGATGCCCATATCCTGCGTGAGTCATCCACCCCTCTTTATTTTGAGTCTGGAGAAGCTCCACCTGGGTGGCTACTGGGTGAGTACCCATAAAGGATCCCCTAAAATATACATAATGTTCCACTGTAATGTTATTCCATTGTTGCGCCATAAAGAAGGTGTGCCGACTGAGCCATTGCATCGTAGCTTGTTGCTGTGCCTAACCCGATGTGACGTGGTCATAGGAGTATGAAGTTCCAAGCCAGAGATCCCTAAACTAACGTCACATTAATCATTGCGTATATTTACAGATGCTTTAACGAGCAGCACAAACTCCCATTCATATCTACATCTCCCATTTTTGTTTCCTTCAGGTGATGCAGGATATAGGTGTTGCCGTGGTTGTTGACCCCTGTGAACAATCCACGCACAGAGGGGGAGGAGAGGTACAATGCGGCCCATGCCAGAACCCAGAATGTAATAGAGCGCACCTTTGGACTCCTGAAGATGCGCTTCAGATGTTTACATTCCACTGGCGGGGCGCTACAGTATACACCAGGGAAGGTTTGTCACATCATCATGGCCTGCTGTATTCTGCACAATATAGCAGTACAGGCAAACTGTCTGGGGAACATTGATGATGCTCCGCTTGAACCGGCGGAGCGTCCAGTACCTCCCGATGGTGGGGATAACGTTCAGGGGTCACAACTACGTGCCCACGTCATTCGTGAGTACTTCCCATGTAAGTCTGAAACTAATTACAACCAACTCAAATGTACATGGCTTATGGTTACTAATACATCTCTTTTCTCCTTCCCCATTGTCTTCCAGAATATCCAACAGTCCACAGTAGAGGATAGCTTTGTGATGTAACACATGTCTCGTGACGCATTATTCATACTGGATCAAATACAGCCTGCTCTGATATCCGTTACTGGTAAGTATGCGCACATTCCCATACACATCATATATATTGATATCTGCCAACCTCAAGAAGCTAAGCTAAAGGATGGTCTGATGTATTCCACAATGTCAATGGATATAGGCCTCACAATCGTATTTGAAAACATCTGCCCAGAACAGTAATGTTCACATTGTCTGATCATGCTATTCCACATCCCATGGAGGTCAATGCAATTCCTAGCAATCTGGATATATGAACATAACAGCATACTGTAAACCATAAGAAATGTACCTCATGTGATGCAAAGAGGGGATGTCCCCTGTTCTTTGTCAGCGAATGCTGGTAAAAGCATTCTCAGTCAGATAACAGGAATAGTCTCAAGGATGTGTTAACTAGGAATCATTGTGCAATATATCATATGGATTGTGTGACTCATCTCATCATATTGCCATTACAGAACTGTTGCCGTGTGTCAACACATTGTTTACCCACACAGACATGGGAAACAACCTTGCCAGCAACAGAACATCAGCTACATCAATGGCGTCTACATTGTAAGTGAGTATTTGCGGGAAACATGTGCATGTATGCATGAGAGGAAATGACTAATAACTCCATTAATGTAGGCCTAACTTTCTTTTTCCCCAAGACATTCCCTATGTATTGCTGAAGCGGTCCGAAATGTTTATCGGACCATGCAGACGTATCCTGGGGGAACAGATCTCTTCGTTGAATACTCCACTTGATCTATCCAAGGTAGAGAACCACATGTAGATGTCCGAACATGTATCAATGTGTGATAGTTGTGATCTTCCCTTTCTATTACAGGATGCACTGGTGTCTCTCTCTCTCTCTCTCTCTCTCTCTCTCCACCCCTGTTTACCCTTAATTTATTGAGTCACTCAAGTCTTCTGCTAACTATCCCAATTAACCCTTTCCACTATGTTTTCTCTTGTCTTCTTCCTCACATCCCCTGCCTTTTCCTCAGACTCTTCTTTACTTCTCCCCTTTTTGTCTGCATCATTTTCATTTCAACTCTCATGCCCACCTCTCTCCTTTTATTCGCCCATCACCTAATCCTACTCAAGCTGTGGTTAAACTATGTGTCTCCTGACTGTCCCATCTGCAGATTACATTATCTGTCCACATGGGGCAGATACCTTATTACAAAATAGTGCATCGCACTTTACATCTGATCCCTTTCCTCTCCGACTAATGCATATCTTTCTACTTGACACAACCTCCTTCCTATGTATCTCTCACTTACTTATTAACCTTGCTATTCCTTATCTACTCTTCCCCATGTCCATTACCTTTAACTTGGAAGTGGTGATTTTCTAATCTTGTGTGGGCCTTTGTGAACAAATCATTTATCAACAGACTTTACGCTCCAAACAGGGCCCTCCATTTTCTTGCGTTGTCAATATTACATACTGTATATTTTTGTGTTCTTCTCCCCAGTACAGCGTTACGGAATATGTTTGCACAATACAAATAAATGAGAATTCGACTAATCCTAATATTCCCACATCAGGACAAATTAGTCTGGGCCATCATTATCATCGTACAGATGGTTAGCTTGTACGAGATCCCAATGCCTAACGTGTGCCGACATACCTACATCTGTTGGTGGCTGCTCATATGGCATATGTAAGGTTTCCACTTATATATTATTTGTGTGTTTGTATTCCAGATCCCGGTCAGAACAAGGCATGACGATAAACAAAGGCATGACGATAAACATCCTGACATTCCGTGGCCATGTCAATGTCCTCATGTATGTGCATGTGTCCGTTTCATTGCTTTGTTGGATCCAGTTTGATATCTGATGACCTTGACTGAATAGCCGATATGTGTCACGAGACAATTTCATTATACAATGCAGATGTGATGTGACATCTGTCAGCTGATGTTCCTGGTATATCCACAGCATGTGTATGCTCATATAGTCTATCTCGATTCACCGGTACCTATTGGTTTAGACATTCTATCCTCTCCTCTACTTGGACTGTTGTGAAGCCTGCAGCACCAACCCTTCAAGATCTTTTCTTCAGTGCTGATGTGACCCTCCCTGTGCATATGGGGAAGAGTAAATCCAGGCTTGGGACTTAACAGTTAAGGAGGTTACGTTAATCTTCAGTTATGCATATTCAACAACAGTGAGTATAGATGCTCAATCAGAGAACAAACTATCACTGATATTGCCTTGTTTGTTGTGAGTTCTCTGCAATAAGTAACATCTGACTGATATGGTCCTGGTCAGGTCACCATCTTTTTGACCAAGGTTATCTATGTGCTGCTTATTGTTGCGTGAGAACTGACGTTATGGGCTCATAGCATTCACTGATTGAGCACTTATACTTCTGATGTGGCATCAGAGTGTCCGTTTAACACCCAAGCATACATTTTGCTCTCCCCATATGTATATCACCTTATTCTGGATTATTATGGTGTTTCCTTATTGACTGTTATATATATGTCGGAACAATAATGAGATCTATTATATTGCCTAATGTTGGTTGATATACTGTACATCCCCTGATCATCCATATCAATGTAATTTTCCATGCCTGCATTCTGCTCTCATATCCCTATTTCCCTGTGTTACTTGGATTTTGTATCCTACCCCCCTCCACCATGATCCTTTGCATACCTGTGTTGATTAGTCAACCTGTGGCTTTGTGGCAAGCTTGCCTTGTTAATTTCGTTAAATATTAAATATGATTTATCTGCGATGTTGTTTGTGTCTGCCTCGTCAATGTTGATACCATAGCATTTCCGGAACATCAATAAAAGGACCTTCAGACTCCACATCTGTGCTCTGCACCATCAGTTAGGGGTGTCAATAGAATTCTCACAGTGTGTTTGCATTACTGATTTCAAACATAAGGGAAGGTTGGTATTAACAATCTATCTGACGCAGAAACAGACAAATGAGACAGGTTTCTGTAAGTGGCTCACATCCTAATAGTGAACATACAGGGCCTCATTCAATTGCGATTTTGCCAATTGAATGGGGCTCAAAATAAGCACAGAACATATATTGTGTCAAACAGATTTTAGTTAGTGAAAACCTTGATTTGGTAGAGATGTTTACTAACTCAACCATTTTTCAGAGAATATATGTTATGTGCTTATTTCAAGCCCTATTCAATTGGCCAAATTGCAATTAAATGAGGGCCACAGTATCTAACATAAGTGAGTACACCCGTCACATTGTTGTTAACATTTTAGTACATCCTTTCATGTGACAACACTGAAGAAATGACACTCTGCTACAATGTAAAGTAATTTTTCGGACCCATCAATAACTCAATACCCAGCCATTAATGTGTAAACCATTGTCACCAAAAGTGAGTACACCCTTAATTTGAAATGTCAAAATTGACATGAAATGTCAATTATGTGTGGCCACCATTATTTGCCAGAACTGCATTAACCCTCATGGCCAGGGAGTTCACCCGAGCTTCCCAGGTTGCCACTGGAGTCCTCTTCCACTCCTTAATGATACATCAGAGCTGGTTGATGCTAGAGACCTTGCACTCCCCCACCGTCAGTTTGAGGATGCCCCACAGATGCTCAATATGGTTTTGGTCTGTCGACAAGCTTGGCCAGTCCATCACCTTTACCTTCTTTAGCAAGGCAGTGTCGTCTTAGCGGTGTGTTTAGGGTCGTTATGTTATGTTGCCCTGCAGCCCAGTCTCCCAAGGGAGGGGATCATGTTCTGCTTCAGTATGTCACAGTACATGTTTTCATTCATGGTTCCCTCAATGGACTGTAGCTCCCCAGTGCCAGAGATAAATGGATAAGTCACAACGAACACAAAAACATTGATATGAGATGAACCCATCATTTTGAACCAAAACAGTGATGCAGAGAGAGGGGAGGTAGCATCTGACATAATTAGGTAAATGCATATAGTGGGAATCCACACAACATATTAGCAAAAACATCTATACACATGCATATATGTTTGGTCTGGGCCTGCATGCATGCTGCCAGCACTGAGGAGCTACAGTTTTTTGAGGGAACCCATGAATGCCAACATGTACTGTGACAAACTGAGAAAGAGCATGATCCCTCAGATAGGAGAACAGGCCGCAGGGCAGTATTACAACATGCTAACGACAACAAACACACCTCCAAGCCGACCACTGCCTGGCTAAAGAAGCTGAAGGTCAAAAGTTGATGAACTGGCCAAGTAGGTCACCAGACCTAAACCCTATTGAGCATCTGTGGGGAACTCCTCAAATGGAAGATGTGGAGTGTAACGGAACCCATCACTGTTTTACCCTGTTTTATGGTTATGGTTAAAATATGATCATACTGTTATACTGTATGTATGTTGGTTTCTGCTCGGCAAAATCTTAGCCCAGACTATTGCAGACCTTGGCATAATAGATAATCCTAGTACAGAGACTCATCATAGGATAAGGAAGTCTATTGTATAAAGTGTTTTCATTATCAGACATAACAAAGAAGGATGATCTAAGCAATGTCTGATTGTATCAAAGTAGCCAGGTAGTCTCCGGGAGGTGTGACCCACCTGTTGTCCCTCAATGTGTATTGTGTGGCCAACTATGGGGGATGTGTGTATTGCCTGTGGGAAGAGATGTGTATATATATATTTCTGGGCAACAAAATAAAGTCCGTATTCATTTGACTCCCAATTGAGTGTGGGCAAATATTGCAGGTTGGGAATGGTGAGACTGTAGTGCTTCTTGGATATTGTACCGTATACCAGCGGAGATATTGGACTGCGTGTTCCAACTCCATTACAGGGAGTGCAAGGTCTCTAACATCCACCAGCTCCATGATATCATCATGAAGGAGTGTAAGAGGACTCCAGTGGCAACCTGTGAAACTCTGGGGAACTCCATCCCCATGAGGGTTAAGTCAGTGCAGGAAAATAATGGTGGCCACACAAAATAATCGCCAATTTCACTTAGGGGTGGACTCACTTTTGATATTTCCCCTGAATTAATCTATCCATGTGTCATGAACATGAATATCATGCATCACTGTTACTGTAATCAAACTCATGAATATTACCTCCACCCTCAGCTGCACTAGTGGCTGTTACCCCAACCCTACATTAACACAGGGCTGGTATATTGAAGGAAGATGTATGTACTAATCCAATAACGTTGGTGTGTAGCATTCATGTGGTGTTTACCAATCATGGTACAGTACAAACGAAACAAACAATGATAATGTGAGCAATACATAATGTTTAATCTTATGTTGCTTTCCCAAATATTTACAACAAAAAAAACGGGAGGCAGAAATCCATGGACATCAATAAAATGGAACCTAAAGAGATAAGAACAAGACATCAATTAGAACAATATACGCATTGACTGCAACACCTCAACGTCAATAGATCTGGGACATCAATTGCTTCTATATGCAACATGAACATGTTCTCACCTATTTCCGCTTTCGCTTGGGTTTTTCCTGGCTCTCCTGGCCTTTGGAAGATGGTCCTCTAGGCCGGCCCCGACCTCTTCGGGTGTTTGGAGGCTCTTCCGGCCTGGATGCTGGGGACAGGGTGTGGGATGTTGACGGAGGCGAGTTTGAAGGAGTAGCCCGGTCTTGGTGCTGGCCTTCTCGGGCCATTTCAGGCCTTCGGGCGTACTCCTCCATTAACTGATTATGACGCCTCGCCTCCTGGAACATCCGCTGATTTTGCAGTGTCATTTGAGCCAAGACTTGGTCATTATGGCGTCTCCTCTCCTGTAAGTTCCGGGCATTGTTGCGTCTCCTCTCCTGTAAGTTCCGGGCATTGTTGCGTCTCCTCTCCTGGAAGTTCCGGGCGTTATTGCTTCTCCTCTCCTCGAGCTGCCTGGCATCATGGCGTCTCATCTCCAGCATGAACTGTTGATTTTGCTCACGCTCATGCTGGAGATGAGCCAGGAAATCCGGGCACTGGGCCGCTGACAGCGCAGGACTAACTGCCAGCAACCCAGACCACTGTGTCCTCTGGGTGGAGGCACTGCTTACTGGTGTGTCCTGCCTGGGAGACGCCTGCTGGGCCTGCGGGGCCGGAGTGGCTGGCTGGGCCTGCGGGGCCTGTTGGTCTTGAGTGGCCACAGCGGCTGTCTGGGCCTGCGGGGCCTGTTGGTCTTGAGTGGCCACAGCGGCTGTCTGGGCCTGCGGGGCCTGTTGGTCTTGAGTGGCCACAGCGGCTGTCTGGGCCTGCGGGGCCTGTTGGTCTTGAGTGGCCACAGCGGCTGTCTGGGCCTGCGGGGCCTGTTGGTCTTGAGTGGCCACAGCGGCTGTCTGGGCCTGCGGGGCCTGTTGGTCTTGAGTGGCCACAGCGGCTGTCTGGGCCTGCGGGGCCTGTTGGTCTTGAGTGGCCACAGCGGCTGTCTGGGCCTGCGGGGCCTGTTGGTCTTGAGTGGCCGCAGCGGCTGTCTGGGCCTGCGGGGCCTGTTGGTCTTGAGTGGCCACAGCGGCTGTCTGGGCCTGCGGGGCCTGTTGGGCCGGAGTGGCCACAGTGGCCTGCTGGTCCTGCGGGGGCCACATGCCCTGCCAGGGGCCCATGCTCCAGGGCGGCATTGTTTGTGAAGCCATATTGGGGGCACAACCGGAATGGGACTACATTGGGTGGCCCCACATTTGGCCAGCCCACTTTGTCTGGGAGCCAGGCGGTGCCATTATCCTGGCTGGAGGCAATTGCTGGCACCTTGTGGATGGCCCAGGTGGACTTTGATAGGAGGGCCCTGCTACAGGGGAAGTTGACGCAGGTGGTCCTGCATCTTCAGAAGGTGCAGGAACCTGCGGAGGCAGGGGACGCCTGGATGGTACTGAAATGAGACAAGATTTTGATTTGAGTATTGTTGTTTCCATATCTCTGAGATCAGAGTGACTTGTAATTGGCTGTGAATGTTTGACGCCAATCAAAATTGATTTGCATCATTAGTATTGTGGATCCTGGCTGGGATCTTTCCTGTTATGTGACACCGACTACTGGCAGCAGCAGTTGGACCAAGGGGCTGATAGATGGCGCTGCCACTGTTATATACATCATTTTCAACTTACACAGAAGCCCAAAAGCACTAGCCCTCACACTTATCCGAACCCCTTACCTTAACAACACCATAACCCACTAAATCTGCATGATTATATAATCTCCAGGAAAATGCTGTGACATGTAGAGGCTGCTCACTGCTGCTACCAGCAGTCACGGTCAGATAACAGGAAAGGGCCCATGGCTATATGTAATGCTGGTGCGGTGTGCCAACTGCAGTTAATTAGAACACGTGCTCATCTGAATCTGTTGGCCAGTGTGTGAGACAGACCAATCTGTGACCAATCCTCAGCAATGTGAGTTAACATGTTAATGTAACATGGTCCAGATTATGCTGTTACACAACACAAACTTACAGTCCATCAGAGTCTGTATCCGCATATGCTGCAGTGTGCACATCCATACATGTACTCTCATGGTGATGTACCAGCTAGACCGGACCTATCCTGTTGTATGTGCGCATATGTGCGCATCTCTGGAAGTGCCCCACCAACGACTCTAGCTACGCCAGCCCAGCAGGCCAGGTAAGTGGTTATGGGTTTCAGGTTCTGGCTACAGTTAGGGGGGATGGGTTAGAGTTAGAAAGTGGTGTTTAGGGGGTTAGGGTTAGAGGGTTACGGGCTTTGGGTGTACCAACTATTTTTGACGGCTACATGGGGACGCAAGCGCAGCCGCATCCCTAGAGTCGGCGGCGGCACTCTTCCAGCACATACTGAAATGCCCACATAAAACAGGATACATCCGTTATACCTAGTTTCAAAATGTACATGAATTCTAAGCAGTAGGAGGGTTAAGCCAAACAGCTATGGATGGGCCAGTTTAACATGGAGTAGAGTGTGACAGGGGAACTCATGACAATAAAAAATCAATTGCAATAGAGTTGTCATGTATGCTTTATATGCACTGGGAACCAACAGCAAACATAACAGTAACATCAATAGATTTGCAAAACGGTATCATAATCAGTTGTGGGAGGAGGTATTGGACATATATTTCATTGATAACAATTCTGACAAGTAGATTTCTTTACACTGGATTTACATGATTTTCGCAGCCTCATATATCTGTAGTCACAACCAGATATCTTACAGTGCAATTCAACGTCAGTTATCTATCTGTGTGGGGTACATGTGCGTACATATGAGGGTGTTAAGGTGTACATGGTACTCACATTGCAGGGTTTCAGGCCGACCGGAGTCCACCAGGCTAGGGAGGCCCACGACTGACGCTGGCCGGATCATGTCGCGGACTGTGGCCTCCCAACCGGGGTATGTGAAGGTTTGTGGCGGCCCACCACCGGTTCCACGTGCTGCTTTGGCCTCATCGGCCATCTTCTTTTTTACATCGATGCGGCAGTCTTGGAACCGGTGCTGGACAGACTGCCAGGTACGATTCGCATACCCCAGCGAGGAGACCTCAGCCGCGATCTCCTTCCAGGCATCTGTCCTCTGCCTGGGCCTCACTTCACTCCCACCGGTTAGGATGGAGTGTCGGGCTTGCACTCCTCTAACCAGTGTTTCGATCTCCTGGATGGTAAAGTTTGCTGCCCTTTTGCGGGCAGCAGCAGCTTGCTGGCCAGCCTGTGGCTGGGGGCCCTGCTCTCCCTGACCTCTCCCTTCACTGCCTTCTCCCTCCATCTCTCCTCCTCTATCTCTCTTGCTCTCACAAAACCTCCAACTCCAAGACCTGTGTGTCCACTTGCACAGCATACAACACAGTCACAGATTACAGAATTTCACTCCCTTTTAAACTATTTGTGCCCTTGATTGTCATCTTCCTATTGGTTAATTGATTTCAGGTTTGATTTTAGGATTACGGGCTTGAGACTTGGCCGTAGCTTCTTAGTGAAGCACGTACGGGTTTGGCGGATGAGTGCCCTCCAAGCCCGTAGCTCGTTATTCAAACCCGTGCGGGCTTGCATGATAGATGAAGTTAAATATCTTTATTTGCACATTTGAGAGTAGGGGAATGTTGAGCTATTAATTCTGAAACCAAACATCACTTTCACTTTTAATAAAAGTACAGGATGGCTTTTCTATGCTACGACTTGTAAGTTAGCCCTTTACGACCCGTAGGTCTATTTTACCCATTTACGGACTTGACGGAGGCTAATCCCGCAGCCTTTGCGGGTCTGAGGTGCTCCAAGCCCTCGGGACTTTGTCCACGGATATTTGACAAGAATTTGAAAATACAAAAATTGCAGATTTGAGTATAGGGGAATGTTGTGCTATTTTTGCTAACACCTACAATCACTTTATTGTCTCATCAGAGTGCAGGATGGCTTTATTTGGGCTTTATTATGTGCTTAATTGGTGCTAGCGGGACCTGTTTGCTGCAAGTAAGCTGCGGCTCGCTTTTAGCCTTGCAGAGAGGTTTCCCGTAGCAATTGAATAGCAACCGGGGCTTTCTTGCAGCCGAAACTCTTGCGGCCGTTTTAGATCAAAGGCTTTCCTCCGGCGCGTGCGGCCGCAAGGCGCCGGCCGCAAGGCTGCCGGAGCCCCCGGCCGTAAGGGAATAGAATAGCCGAATAGCTTGCGGCCGGTCCTTGCGGCCCCGCAACGGCTGCGGCCGCTAATAGAATGAGGCCCTTAGAGAGGATCTACAAAGAGGAGTGAGACAAAATCTCCTTTGAGATGTGTGCAAACCTGGTGGCCAACTACAAAGAAATGTCTGACCTCTGTGATTGCGAACAAGGGGTTTGTCACCAAGTACCAAGTCAAAGGGGTCAAATACTTATTTTCCTCATTGACCTGCAAATTAATTTATAACTTTTTTGAAGTAACAAGCTGAGATTAGGAGCACACTGTTTAAGTGAGTGCTCCTAATCTCAGCTCGTTACTTATAAAAGATACCTGTCCACAGGAGCAATCAATTAGATTCCAAACTCTCCACCATGGCCAAGAAGAAAGAGCTGGCCAAGGATGTCAGGGACAAGATTGTAGACCTACACAAGGCTGGAATGGGCTACAAGACCATCGCCAAGCAGCTTGGTGAGAAGGTGACAACAGTTGGTGCGTTTATTCGCAAATGGAGGAAACACAAAATAACTGCCAGTCTCCCTTGATCTGATGCTTAATGCAAAATCTCACCTTGTGGAGTTTCAATGATCATGAGATCGACGAGGAATCAGCCCAGAACTACACGGGAGGATCTTGTTAATGATCTCAAGGCAGCTGGGTCCATAGTCACCAATAAAACAATTGGTAACACACTACGCCGTGAAGGACTGAAATCCTGCAGTGCCCGCAAGGTTCCCCTGCTCAAGAAAGCACATGTACAGGCCTGCCTGAAGTTTGCTAATGAACATCTTTGGCATCAACTCACTGTGTTTGGAGGAGAAAGAATGCTGCCTATAAACTCAAGAACAGAATCCACACCTTCAAACATGGAGGTAGAAACATTATGCTTTGGAGGTGTTTTTCTGCCAAGGGGACAGGAAAACTGCACCACATTAAAAGGGACTATGGACGGGACCATGTACCGTCAAATCTTGCATGACAATGACCCAAAACACACAGCCAAGGCAATAAAGGAGTGGCTCAAGAAGAAGCACATTGATGTCCTGAAAAGGCCTAGCCAGTCTCCAGACCTTAATCCCATAGAAAATCTGTGATGAGAGCTGAAGGTTCGCGTTTCCAAACATCAGCCTCGAAACCTTAATGACTTGGAGAGGATCTGCAAAGAGCAGTGGGAAAAAATCCCTCCTGAGATGTGTGCAAACCTGGTGGCTAACTATAAGAAACATCTCACCGAAGCGGTCAAATACTTATTTTCCTCACTGACCTGCAAATCAATTTATAACTTTTTTGACATGCATTTTTCTTGGGGGGGGGGGGGGGGGGCTATTCTGTCTTTCACTGTTAAAATACACCTACCATTAAAATTATAGCCTGATCATTTCTTTGTCAGTGGACAAACGTTCAAAATCAGCAGGGGATCAAATATATACAGTAGATATAAAAAGTCTACACACCCCTGTTAAAATTTAAGGTTTCTGTGCTGTAAAAAAATGAGACAAAGATAAATCATTTCAGAACTTTTCCCACCTTTAATGTGACCTATAAACTGTACAACTCAATTGAAAATCAAACTGAAATCTTTTAGGTAGAGGATAGAAAAAATATAAAAATAAAATAATATGGTTGCATAAGTATGCACACCCTTAAACTGATACTTTGTTGAAGCACCTTTTGATTTTATTACAGCACGCAGTCTTTTCAGGTAGGAGTCTATCAGCATGGCACATTTTGACTTGGCAAGATTTGCCTACTCTTCTTTGCAAAAACACTCCAAATCTGTCAGATTGCGAGGGCATCTCCTGTGCACAGCCCTCTTTAGATCACCCCACAGATTTTCAATCGGATTCAAGTCTGGGCTCTGGCTGGGCCATTCCAAAACTTTAATCTTCTTCTGGTGAAGCCATTCCTTTGTTGATTTGGATGTATGCTTTGGGTCGTTGTCATGGTGAAAGATGAAGTTCCTCTTCATGTTCAGCTTTCTAGCAGAAGCCTGAAGGTTTTGTGCCAATATTGACTGGTATTTGGAACTGTTCATAATTCCCTCTATCTTAACTAAGTCCCCAGTTCCAGCTGAAGAAATACAGCCCCAAAGCATGATGCTGCCACCACCATGCTTCAATGTGGGTATGGTGTTCTTTTGGTGATGTGCAGTGTTGTTTTTGCACCAAACATATCTTTTGGAATTATGGCCAAAAAGTTTATCCTTGGTTTCATCAGACCATAACACTTTATCCCACGTGCTTTTGGGAGACTTCAGATGCGTTTTTGCAAAATGTAGCCTGGCTTGGATATTTTTCTTCATAAGAAAAGGCTTTCGTCCTGCCACTCTACCCCATAACCATGAAGAATACGGGAGATTGTTGTCACATGTTTTTTTTGTTGTTGTAATTAGTGGGGTGTTAGGGATTTTATTAGGGGGTTAGATAAGTAGTGTAGGGGTTATTAGTGTAGGGTATGAGTTAGGTAGGTTGTGTAGGGGTTAATAGGGTAGAGTAGGAGTTAGGTAGGTAGTGTAGTGGTTAATAGGGTAGGAAAGGAGTGTTAATATGATAGGGGTTTACTGGGTACAGTTGGAATTAACCAGGTCCAGTTAGGGTTACATAGGTCCAGTTAGAATTAAATAGGACTAGATAGGGATAACTGTGTCTAGATAGGGTTAAATGGTCAGTAAGAGGGTTAATATGATATGTTGATGGTTAATTAGGGCTAATTAGTTTCAGAGGGTTTAATTACTTAGAGAGGGGGTTAATTACTTAGAGGGGATTAAATATTTAAAGATGAGTTAATTACTTAGAGGGGAGTTAGTTAGATGGGGGTTAATTGGTTATAGGGGGTTAATTAGAGGGTTGAATTGACTGGTATAGGGTAGGGAAGGGTTAACAGTGTAGTGTAGTGCTTAGACTTTGTGTCATGAGGGTCCTGGAGGACCCTCATGGCACTTATAGTGTTAATGTAAGGGTTAATAGCATCTTATAGTGGTCTATATATATCCTGGTTGGACTGATCTGGATAATTATAGTCTCATGAGGGTCTATGTAGACCCCCATGAGTGATGGGGTTAATTTTAGGTTCAGTGGGAGTACTTATCGTACCTCCGCGGCAGGGGTACATTGTTTATTTAGCGCAGGGCCTTTGCAGACGTTTAGAATTCTAAATGCAGCGGGGCTCCCGATTGGGACCCCCACTGCAAGAGTTTATGTATGGCAGGGGTGGGCAAGTTCAGCCCTGTAGAGCCCCACACAGGCCAGGATTTGAGTATATCGCTTTTTCAGTCATCAGATTGACTTACTTGTGCACAGAAAGGATATCCTGAAATACAGGCCTATGTGGGGCTCTCCAGGATCAGACTTGCCCACCCCTGATGTAGGGACACTGTGGTGGTCCTGATGGGGACCCCCAGCAATTGGGGGTAATTTTAGGTGCCGGGGGTATTTGAAGTACCCCCGCGACAGGAGTTAACTATTTGACTGCAGCAGGGGTCCCGATCGGGACCTCTGCAGCAAGGGGTGATGTTGGGAGCCTGCAGGGGTCCCGATCGGGACCCCTGCAGCATGGGGATTTATTTTGGGAGCAAAGGGGAGGTTTAGAGGCTAGAGGGAGATTTGGGGGCCGGAGTGGGGGGTCTCTTTTGCCTTTTTAGCCTTTAGCCTTTGCGAGTCCTTTTGGAACCTGCTAGATTCTGGCACATTTGCCAGCTGCAGAAGCCAGTGCATCCGTGGGTATTCGTAGCAATTTAATAGCTAAATTAGAATGTAAGGGTTACGGGCTTGACATATCAAAGGGTGGCAGGCTGCGAAGTTCCATGTTCCACGTGCCGTAGGCATTTTAGGTAATCCTGCATGTTAACCTGCAAGTCGTCAGTGGGTCGGTTTACAAGGCTAATTTAAAAGCCTTAAGTCCTACTTGCTACAATATGGGCTATGTTTTAAAACATAGCACCAATGAGGCTGTATGAATGTTTTCTTAACTAATGCCAACAGTAATCTCTGCTGTAACGCTATTTTTATTATGTGAATACTTTGAAATTAGTAAAGGTAGTGTACAAGAGAATATTTAGCATGTAAGTTGCCAGTATTTGCTTGTCACTTTAAATACTTTAGACAATGTATAGCTGATCTTGAAATAGAATAAAGTGTAAGTCACTATGTAACACAGGTTTTTAAACAAAGTATCCCTTTGTAGGGAAAGGCCAATACACATGCCTGTTTGCCACAATGTTACTATTGCTATGTGGTCAATTGACTATGTTTCAAATCAAAAAAGTAAGCACGGAAAACCATTCTATAACTAGTATACACGAAGAGTCATTAATAAGGACATCAAGAAGTATCAGTGCACAACACAGCTTTAACACCTGAATACTGTAATACTCATGGGTCCACTAACAGCCTTATTAAATTGCAATTTGGCCAATTGAAAAGGGCTCTATATAAGCACATAGCATATTTTTTACACAAGTTTTTAGTTAGTGAAGACCTTGCTTTTGGATAGAAGTTCACTAACTAAAAACTTGTGTAAAAAAATATGCTCTGTGCTTATATAGAGCCCTATTCAACTGGCCGAATCGCAATTTAGTAAGGCTGTAAGTCTCCCAACATAGTAAGTATAGAACATTGAGACATAACATAAACCATGAAAAGTTGAAACAGTGTGCTATACTAAGAGGTCATCTAAATAGATACAAATATATTGAACACAACACAGTATATTAAAGGCAATCCAAATGATAATATCATTGGATACTACTCAGACCTATGAAATACACGTTGTACATAATTATCCTATCTGTTTGTAGTAACGTACTGAGATTATCAAGACTACGTGAATTGGTAACTATTGATTCATATTAATTTGATCTTTTTTTTTTTTTTTTTTACAGTTCTTTAACAAAACTATATATATATTATATATATATATATATATATACAAGGGAGTGCTGGAATTAACTGAACTATATCAAGTGATCCCTATTAATCTATGTCATGATAGAATTTTCTACAATAGTAAGGGGACTAAAGAGTCCAAAAATAATAATAATGCAATATCCATGGTGAACAAAGAGTGATAATATTAAATATAACAAAAAGAATGTGAGTAAATAATTTACATAAGTAACGTGCAAGCAAGTAAATCTGTACAAACATGGACATGAGAATATTAAGGATAAATGTCATAATAATGAGATAAATAACCAGAAAGGTTTACTGAGTTGTCAAATAATGATTTTTAGACTGGAAGATAAGGGAAATAACTTATTTTAGTCAATTTATAGAGCCAATATAAGTATTCTCTAAACATGAAATACATGAGATACCAGATCAAATAAGTTACTTTGATGCACTATGGCAAGACAAATCCACACATTTCGGCAAACTTTTGCACTGATTTTTTCACTGATGACACCAAAATCCAATTCAACTAAAATTTTACTGTGCACTAGCAAATGAGGGGAGACCTGTAAATCGGAAAAATCAAAGAAAAATTTGCAGGTTCTAAATAACACACTCAAATGGTCACTGTACATTGCTATAGGCATATACTTGCAATTAAAAACAATCCATGTATGACTTACCAAACATATGGGAACAGAAAATGTTGTGCTCACAACTGGACAAACCTGTTAAAGAGACATGACAGTAATAAATAGCCTCATAAATCATATAACTCCATTAAAATAATATGTTACAGTCACAGAGGCACAAATGTGAAAAATAAAAAGTATATATATATATATATATATATATATATATATATATATATATATATATGTACACATTAATGTGTTTGACTCATCACATATGTATTGGAACACCAACTTTTGGCAATATCACACCTCCACATAACATATCAAAATGTCCAGTAGAACATAGACCACAGTATGCAAGAGGTTAGTACCAATCAACAAATACACATGGACCACAGCAGCTGCTCTGAAGCACTCACTATTAAAGGGATATATACATCCCAAACCATACTCAGCATCAGTAGTGAGCATCACCACAGCACAGTACTTACATAGATCATTTAAGGCACATCCATGGGAAAGTAAGTCACCTGGTGTCTCATACACTTGGGGGAGGGGGGGTTATGCCATCATGGGCAGCATGAGGCCTTAAACAGAGGACGGGCTGACAACAATGGTGCATAAATAGATAGCATGGGCCAGGCCCTAGATTTTCATGTGGAGCATTGTCTAAAGAATACCAGTGGTTAACCTGAGCGTAAAGCTTCCTACAGGAGTGAACCAACCCTAGTACCTACCAATACATTGTGTCATTGGATTGTTCTGGAATCATCAAATGCATGAAAGGATGGGTATACATAACATAATAGTTAAGTAATTGTTATGCATGTTGATATCCCAAAACATTAACCATGAGAAACACACAGAATATCCCAAAACATTAACCACGAGAAACACATGGAAACATGGATAAAAGACAGGAAGCAAAGGGTTGTTGTAAATAAAACATACTCCGATCGGACTAATGTGGTAAGTGGGGTTCCTCAGGGTTCAGTATTAAGTCCTCTCCTTTTTAACATAAATTATTCATATTAAATCTCATCTGCTATTTAGATGCTCATTCCTCAATTTTATGTAAATCCCTTTGGAGACCTTTGGCGAAAATGGAGACACCACACTCCAATCCTACCTCTAAGTCATTAATAAATAAAGTTATGCATCTGGGAAGGAAAAATAGCCATGCAATTTATAATCTTAATGGAGCAAATCTAGGTGTATCAGATATTCAAAGGGATTTGGGAGTGCTTGTGGACAACCATCTAGGTGAAAGTGCTCAAAGCCAAGCTGCAGCTACAAAGGCAAATAAAATATTAGCATGTATTAAGAAGGGTATAGAAGCAAGGGAAGCAAATATAATTCTGCCATTATACAAATCTCTAGTATGCCCTCATTTGGAATATGGAGTACAATTTTGGGCACCACTTCATAAAAAGGACATTTTAGAGCTGGAAAAAGTACAGAGGAGGGCAACAAAACTAATAAGCGGAATAGAGGGGCTAAGTTATGAAGAAAGAAGGTAATCATAGCTCCTCTTAGACGCCTTTTTTCTAGAGAAAATAAGTTTAATTTGGTTACAAATTAAACTTATTTTCTCTAGAAAAAAGGCGTCTAAGAGGAGATATGATTAACTTATATAAATACATCCAGGGTCAGTATAAAGATTTGTCAAGGGAGTTTTTTATGCCAAGAGGTTTTCAACTGACAAGAGGACATGCCTTGAGGTTTGAAGTAAAAAGATTCCACCTTAAAGAAAGAAAAGGGTTCTTCACAGTAAGGGTGGTTAATCTGTGGAATTCTCTACCAGAGGAAGTGGTGACAGCGGATTCGATAGATAACTTTAAAAGGGGACTGGATTTATTTCTAATTTAAAAGGGAATTCAGGGTTATCATGGATAATTAGAGAGACAGTATTGATCCAGGGAGAAATCCGGTCGCCAGTGTCTGGGGTCAGGAAGGAATTTGTTTTTGTTTTCCCTTTGAGACGATTGGCTAAATCTCACTTGGTTTGCCTTCCTCTGGATTAATTAATAATTAAAAATAAAATAAAAGATAAATGATTAAATTATTGATTAATAATTAATTAACAACTAATTAATTCATATTTAAACCACATATTGCAGATCAGAGGAGATCTTAAAAGGCTGAACTTGATGGACTGAAAGTCTTTTTTTCAGCCTTAATTACTATGTAGCTACGTAATATAATTGTTTATTATATAGCACAGTCTTAAACATATCCAACCATGCATTAATATCATGGGTGTGGTGAGGGTGAAAGGACAAGAGGCTGGAAAAATGGAAAAACCTAAAGGGGTAAAGGTAATACTGTATAATAATAATTATGATAAATAGCATCCACTAGAGTCACATGTGATCATTACATCACAGTAACCATAATCAGATGAATAAAAACCTCATAATTCAAAATTCCATATAAAAGAAGTGACCATTAATGATCATAGCACTGACAGATGCATTAACTCATGGATTATGTAATCCAATTCAATTATGCACATAAAGTGTGTTCATAAAAACAAAAATTAAAAAAGGTGGTCATAAGCTAAAAAGGGTAGAGGAGGAGAAAAAACAATTACATCTAAACATACAAAAACATACATCTAAAATATGTATGTACAGTACAGTAATAAATATTGTAACTGTAACAATAAACCAACTTACTTGAACTTCGATCACAAGCATTACAAACCATGCTGTATCTGTCATGAGAAATCACTTGCCATCAGCATTAGTAATTATGAGACATCTCACAAGGAATGCTTAGCTGTGACTACAGTCAGTGGGCCGAGAGCACAACTAGGGGGGGTTCAAATTCCCTCCATATAATATGAATAGTGGACACACAAAATAGCAACATTAAAATGAATCATGTAATCAGGGGAGATGCCACGCCCAGAAAGCTAGTAGTTTTGCGCCATTTGGGCTAACGGAGGACGCACACTGCTCATCCGCTAAAGACTCTACATCCAACATGCTAAGAGCAAGGCAGTGACAGTAGGACCAGGCAAGCTCTATTCCGATGGAGTGGAGGTGTCCTATAAGGAGGTGATTAGAGGAGACTGGTGAGAGAGTGAGTGTCGGCTGAGGAGAATCGTGGGTAAGGGGTAAGAGATCTACGCTGTGGTCAAGAAACAGAGACCCGCGAATCCCACGGCGATATCCCTGAAACGTGCATATGCCTGAAACGTGCATAGACCAGAATTGATATGTTTCACATTATGGACTCCCAAGGTAAGGGGAGAGGGAAAGAAGTGATAACCTCAAGGGCTAATAAAGTCTGGCAGCCCCCCCCCCCCCCTTGCCTATTGAACACTGCATAAGTCCTTGCATTCTTGGATTGAAGTGTAAACTCCATGCCTTTAAAGGAGTATAACTCTTATTAAATTTGATCAAAAGTGTCTGATGGGGCCTTTATTATATGAACTGGGAAAGTTGTACTAAAAGTCTGTAATCCCTGATTAATCCTGGATCTATTATTTAAACTTTGTGTCTTGGTAGGAAGGTGGTGGTAGGAGGGTGATGAGGAAGGGGGGAAAGAGACACAGGGGAGGATGATGAGGGAGGGGGTAAAGAGATACAGGGGAGGATGATGATGGAGGGGGATGTTAGGTTATTTATGCCCTTTATGGATTAAAACCAGACTCTGCATCAACTATGTAATTTTCCGTGGGAGTTTTGACATGGATCCCCCTCCGGCATGCACCAGTCCAGGTGTTAGTCCCCTTAAAACAACTTTTCCATCACTATTGTGGCCAGAAAGAGTTCCTGTGGGTTTTAAAATCCGCCTGCCCATTGAAGTCTATGGCGGTTCGCCGGGTTTGCCGGTTCGCGAACATTTGCGGCGGTTCGCGTTCGCGGTTTGCAAACCGAAAATGTTATGGTCGCGACATCACTAGAGATATCATTGACAGCATGGTGTTTATGTGATCTGATTTTATAAGGAGTTAAAGGTTATGGGTGATATAGTGTACTGTTAATACAGTTGCTCTCAATATAGGTGTTTATTAAACATTACAAAGGTAAATTGAAGTGCACAACCTGTAGATATTTACTACATTTTTGGGCTTTTCTCTTTTTCTTTTCTTTTTTCTCATTTCCCTCTTTTCTCCCTCTTTTAATGGTCAAGAGCAGTGGCGGCTCGTCCATAGGGGTGTCGGGGCAAGCGCCCCCTCCAAAAATTTTTATTGCAGGTCACTGCTGTGTGCAATGCTACACTATCTACTATTGTAGCTTTCCCCTGCATGCGCCACGCTGTGTTATCAGATTACACTGCACTTACACTAACCTTTAGACTCTATGAATGAGTCATGACCGTTAATGGATTCCGCCCACCAACCAGGGAGAAGCTATGCATGGGCAGTGATAATGTATCCATTTCAATGACTGACAGTCTTCCATCAATGATGGAAGGCTGTACAGTTGTCAGGAGAACCACCTAAGCCCACCCAGACCGTTAGCCCAGGGCGCCCACCAGCTAATAAAGCCTCGAGTTTAATTTTGATTGACAGCTCCCCTGTTAATATAACCTTACCCTCATAAGCCAGCCCCTCTTTACGTTTTCTGCTCCCACTGCTGATACTGGGACCTCCCTGGCTGAAACTACTCAGACTGACCCAACCTACCTACTACAGTAAGTCCTAACTGCCCTGGCCAAACCCCTAGTCCCCCTAATAAACTTAGGGCTACCCTAGTACCCCACTATGCCTGCCTGCCTGCCACACAATTACCCATGTGGCCTCGTGCCAAGCCCGTCACCCAGGTCACCCCCCCCCCCGTTGGCCCATCTGGCCACCTCAGTCGCCGACGGACCATGTGGTCACCCACCCAGCATAAGCCTGACGGACCCAATCACTCCTACCCCCCCAGACCCGGTGGTGACGCTGCTTGGACCAAAACTGGAGTGACTGACGTCAAACATCTAGCAGATAAAATGGCGAAACACAAAACTTCTAAATCTCACTTGGATAACAGGATCAAGTTTGAGATGCTTGGACAGGCGAACATTGCATTGCAACTGGACCAAGGATACCAAGTCAGTATTCAAAAACACAATGAAGAAGTGGCTAAGAACCGGTACATCCTTTCGAAGACAATTGATTGTGTTCGCTTTTGTGGCGCTTTTGAACTGGCATTAGGAGGACACGACGAAAGTGAAACATCGCTAAATCCAGGAGTGTTTCGAGGCCTGGTGGATTTGGTTGGCAGTATCGATAGTGCAATGGAACAGCATTTGAAGACTGCAACTGTGTTTAAGGGCACGTCCAAAACCGTGCAGAATGAGCTACTGGACTGCATGCATGAAGTTATTAAGGAAGTGATTCACCAGCAGCTTAAGGAAGCCCAGTTCGTGGCAATCCAAGCGGATGAAACAACCGATAATTCCGCTACGACACAGTGCGTTGTAGTCTATCGCTACATTGACAAGAAGCATCAAGTGGTGTAAAGATTTGATGGCTTCACGGAACTGAAAGCAACGGATGCAGACTCGATTGCCGCCGTTGTGCTGGAAAGTCTGAATACTGTTCTCCCAGAGCCAGAAGACAAGATGAAACTCATAGCTCAAAGCTACGATGGTGCCAGTGTGATGCGTGGAGATCAAGGAGGAGTTCAAAGAAAAATAAAAGACGTGTACCCAAACGCACACTACGTCCATTGCTTTGCTCACCAACTGAACCTAATAATGAAGTAAGCAGTTTCAAGGATTGGAAGAGTTTGAGGTTTTTTTTTCCAACATAGGCGGCATACCATCTTTTTTTTCACGCCCTCAAAAAAGGACTGGAGTTCTGGATGAGGTAGTTGGTAGAAGACTTCCAAGAGGTGCACCGACACGATGGACCTTCAACGTTAGGACCGTGAACGTCATCTACGAGAACAGAGATGCGCTACTTGAGTGTTTCCAGACAATTGAAGCATGTCTAAACTTTGATCAAACATCTATACGTGAAGCTGCAGGTTTCGTTTGATTGCTGGAAGACCTTTACTTCCTTAAATTATTTCATTTAATAATGCCACATGTTGACATCCTCTATAGTCAGCTTCAGAAGCGAGACACAGATACTGTTTATATCCACAAAGTCACAGAAGACTTTGTCAGCAGCATCCAGAAAATCTGTATTTCTGTTGACGAGATAGAAGCAAGTTTGCCTAGCGATGTAACATTCCGCAGACTGAGTACGGAGATCTCAACCTTGAGACAACTTTCAAGAGAGGTATGTGATATAGTGGTGGTTCATGCAAAAGAACGTTTTTCATTTTCAAATCACCTAGTCAGTGCCAAACTTGTTCAAAGTTACTTGTATACAACCCATGACACTTGCTTTCCAACCCAAGCTCTGGAAGACACCGTGCAAGCATATCCAATACTGAAGAAGGAACAATTACGTACTGAGCTGTCACTTCTGTATGGGAAGACAGATTTTCATGCTTGTACAAGTGCTGTTGATCTGCACAAACTTTTACATCAATTGATTCTGCAGAATGATTTCAAAGAGACAGTGAAATTATTAAGAATCCTGATTACTACACCGATGACCACTGCAGAATCAGAAAGATGCTTCTCCACATTGAAGAGGATAAAAACCTTTTTATGAAGCACCATGTCCCTGGAGCGGTTGAATGGATTGGCGATGCTCTCAATGGAAAAGCAACAGATTTCCGAGATCCCAGACTTCAACGAAAATACCATTGAGAAGTTTTGTTCTTTGAAAGATCGCTGTGCAAAATTTAAATACAAGTGATTGAAGCAAAGAAGAATGCATACCCCCAGGGTGTGCAAAGATAAACTGCGTTAAGCAGCACCACCTCACTACCAAACATAACTAGTGGTAAGTAAAGTATGAACGGTGTGTGGGTGTGCATATGGAAGGAGCTATGAAAGGTGTGTGCATGGTCAGTAACAATTGTTGAAGCCTTGGTGTGGTTTGAAGGAATTGGAGGCACTTACAAGGATAGCAATCACTTCTGTACGGGAATCCGGAATTTCATGTTTGTACGAGTGCTGTTGCTTTGCACCAACTTTACCATCAATTTAATCTGCATAATGATTTCACAGAGACAGTGAAGCTATAAGGAATCCTGCTTACAACACCGAAGACTACTGCAGAATCAGAAAGATGCTTCTCCACAT
Source organism: Discoglossus pictus (assembly GCA_027410445.1). Classification (NCBI taxonomy): domain Eukaryota; kingdom Metazoa; phylum Chordata; class Amphibia; order Anura; family Alytidae; genus Discoglossus; species Discoglossus pictus. The sequence goes on from CM050166.1 coordinate 90,409,974, forward strand.
TGAAGAGGATAAAAAGGTATTTAAGAAGCACCATGGCCCTGGAGCGGTTGAATGCATTGGTTTGAAGGAATTGGAGGCACCTTCAAGGTTAAGTAAAGTTCTCAGAAATGGCACCACCGAACTACCAAAAATAACTAGTGGGTGTGCATATGGAAGGAGCTATGAAAGGTGTGTGAATGGTCAGTAACAATTGTTGAAGCATGGCGTGGCGTTACTGCTCATATGGTTATCCATATGCTAATTCAACGTGTTTATTTGACATTGAATATTGTGTTGTCTAAACAGAAGTGAAATGTTGTTGTTTTCTTGAATCCCACGATCCACTGGTTTGGGCCTATACAGTCCAGATTGGTCTTTTAAGGTAGGTTTGGGGCCTATATGGTCACACTTGGTCTTCTAAGGTATGTTTGGGGCCTATATGGTCACACTTGGTCTTCTAAGGTATGTTTGGGGCCTATATGGTTCCACTTGGTCTTTTAAGGTTTTTAAGGTATGGTTTTGTTCTTGAATGGTCTGATTGATTTGCTTGTTTTCTTTCAACCCCAGGTGCAAACCCTATGTGGCAGCAGATTTGTTTGTACTCGTTGGTCAACTTACTGAATGTGATTACTCCGAGAAGAAGAGCCGACTAATGGTAAGTGTCACTGCTTTAATTTTTCTGTTAATGCGTATAGGTGCAATTATGATATTGCTGTAGTCTTGTCACATGAGTTTTTTTCAATCTATATTGTATACCAATGAATTTAACACATTGTTACTTTACTTCTTGACATTGCTGCATTGCTGATCATGTATTTCAATGGGCTTTACAAGTATAAGGTCATTGGGCAGGGCTTATAAAGGTCATTATGACGTCAGGAGTTATAAAAATGGGTGTGGTTTGAAAAAAGGGGAGGGGCTACATTTCGCCCTGGCGCCCCTCCAACTTGAAAGTTCACCAGCCCCCACTGGTCAAGAGAGAGGGGAGTAAGATGAGAAACAGAGATTATCATTCCTCCAAAGCGAAAGCTAGAGATAAAGGTAATTCTTCTGAAAACGTTTCCTTGCCTACTACTAAACCTACAGGAGAGGAAAAGAAACAAATGGACACGTCCCCGGTTTCACAAGCATAATTATCTATATTAGAAATAGGGGTAAAAGAAGAATCTCAATTAAAAAAAAAAAAATCTTGAAGGAGTAGAGGGTGAGGAAAATGTAACAATAAAAAACAATATTTTTAGAATTTTAAGAAACAATTAAGAGTGATTTCTTGAAAATATAGCAAAAACTACAGGCTTTATCAATACCCAAGCAAAAGCAATCCAAGATTTGGAAATAAGTCAGAATCAGATAGTAAGTAAGTAACTATAGAGCTCAGTGTTTAGACAGAGCAGGTTACGCTATTAAAAAATAAATGTTCTAGACTAGAAGAGCTAGCAAGGAAAAATAATATTAGGATTAGGGGGTCCCAAAAACAATCACAGTAAGAAAACTACCGGTTTATGTGACCAAATTTATTAATGATGTAATAAAAGGAGAAATCAATAAAAAAATATTTGATAGACAAGATTTATTGTATACTCTTATCTAAAAATCTCAACAGAGATATTCCGAGAGATACAATAGTTAAAATCCACCATCTGGCTTTGAAAGAAAAATACTTAAAATTGCATTAAAAAAAAAGAATACGTCAAAATCTCTATGAGAGGCTTCAGATATTTTCAGATATTTCAGGGTAAATTTTATTAGATCGTAAAGAACTCAGGGAAATTACTGAGATCCTGATGGGTAATTCCATCATATATACTGTAGATGGAGTTTTCCAACTAAACTTATTATTTCATATAACAACCAGACATTTTTTATATCCTCCTATGAAGAAGGAAAATCTCTCTTGACGAAATGGCAGCTTTGAAGTAACTGGTAAAAGGGAGATATATAATATATATCTTTCTCTCATTTCTCCTTTTTAAATTATGTTATAAGTCTTTCTCAGAAGATCTATAGTTAATCCAAGGTTCAGGAATAGTTCCAATTAATAAAATAATAGTAATATATTTACATGTAAACAACTCTAAGGGTATGAGAATGATAAACTAGGCAAGCTTTATAGAGGTAGTTATTGGGGGTATGGGTATGATAGTATTCTAATAAATCAAAAATAGTTAATTCATGTTTTAAAAACATCATAGGTGTATGATTCAATTCTAACTATATTTTAATTTAAATGTTTGGTATTTCTGACTTGATTTGGGATAGCACTTTATAAATGTATTGATAAATGGGGAAAAAATAATGTTTATTGTTTATGAAAATCAGGGATTACTGTATGTGTGAAAAGAAATGTTAATTTATACACAAACTGCACTTGGAAATTTTGTAAAAGTAATGAATTTAACTGTAATATTGATGGGCATAGAAGTTTTGTTTTCTGAAGTAAAACTAAAGGGGATGGTTATGAACAAAATTACCACATGTTGAATTTGTAGAATTTAAAAGCACTGCACTTTAATTATATAGACTTGGAATATAATTATTTTAGATTTTGCACTTTAGAGGTCTATAGATAAAATGAAAAAGATACTGTTTTTTGTACATTTGCTTCCTTTCTAATTTGAGAGGGACAGCATGGGTGTAGTGGGACGGGTCGTTAGTTGACGTTAGTTGACCTATGGTTGATGTTATTGAGATAAAGTATAAGATGATATCACATTTAAGAAACTGATAGGGGGTTAAAGTTAAACTTGTTTGACATAGCAACATTAAGGTTTTGTAATTTTTATATTTTTAAACATAATATGGTACTGACTTTCTTATAGTTAAACTGGAAAAATGCAAGGTTTTGTATAGATAAAAATCATAAATTATTTGTGATTGATTAATTTTAATTAGTATATTAACTGCACTGGAAGGACTAAAGAAAATTGAGAAATTGTGCAAAATTGATGAATTCAGGTGTAATGTTGGACTGTTAATTGGAATATTTGTAGGCAATGAGGACTTCTAGGAATAGAAATGTCACAGGATTCAGAGTTTAACTTGAATAGCACTGCACTTTATTTTCTTTGAATTTGTTTTGAAGTTTATGAGACATAGCACCTTACGCCTTAGAGTTTTGAACTTGATTTAACTTTGTTTTTTCTACATAAAGATTTTTTCTTCTAGTTATGGAAAATATAGGTTAAATTAGTAAAGAATTCTTACACTAGATGCCCCTGATAGAATTGTGAAGGCCTTAAGAGAAAGAAAGGTTAAATTATATAATTATGTATAAAAGGGAATTAAAATAGGAGGAGAAGGGTGATTTAGAAAGGGAAGAGGAAGAAAGATAGAAGAGAAACATAATTAGAATCATTGGTTGATTTTGAGGAAAACTTGCCTTAGTTCAGCCTAAGTCTGCCTTGACATTCAAACGTTTAAGTTTATCTATTCTCTCTCTGTTTGGTCTTCATCGACCAATATTTGGCAGGCAGAGAGTTGACACAGAGACTATTCAGAGACTATTGGAAATCCCTATTAAGAATTAGACTGAAGAGGCTAAGTTATGTGTTCATTGTTTTTCCTCCACCCCCCACCTCTTGTTTTTTTTCTTCTTTCGGTTTCTGGCTATTCATGGGTTTTGGAGGGAGAAGGGGATCTTGGAGTTGTAAAAAAAAGATAATATATTATGAAAGGTCATGTCATTGAAAATATTGAGCTTTAATAGACAGGGATTGAATCTCCCTGTTAAGTGTGTTTAAAAAAGAAAGGGCTGATATTTTATGCGTCCATGAAATACACTGGCAACAGGATAGAATCCCTAAATTTCCATCAAATCTGTTTGACATAGCTTACAATTCTACATTTTAAAAAAAGCAAGAGGTGTTACAATTATGTTTGCCATGATTTCATTGTTTAAGGACTCATATTGCCAGTAATTATAAATATGGCCAAGGGAGCATGACATTGTTGCATTGGGATGATGTATTATTGTGTGTGTTATATGTTGACTGTGCATGGTTGTTATGTATCCTAGTTATAATATATTATGAGGGAAAATGTTATATAGAACATATGTGGAATTGGTAAAAATGCTCTGCATAGAAGTTAGCTGCAGATCATTGCACCCTCACACATACAGACCTTGGGTCAATACAGATGTATGTACTTCAAGTAGTCCTAAGAAAACACTTGAGTTTAACATCAAGGTTATTTTTTTTAATGAGATAAAGGTCACAGGAAAAGCTTCAAAGGAATTTTTATTATCTTCTATTGTTACGATTCCAAAAAAAGAGATTCTAGATTGCAATGGATTTAGACCTATATAATTGCTTAATGCAGACCTGAAACTATATTCAAAAATCTTAGCTACAAGATGGAGTAATATATCAAAATGGCTTCATCCTAGGATGTAAGGGGAGTGAAACCACGCAGCAATTGTTGCATTCTATGGATGTTGTCAGTAAAGGTCATGTTCGCACCCTATTTCGTTAGACACTGAAAAAGCTTTTGATTGAGAAGGGTGGGAGTATATGAGGTTGACACTGGAAACTTGGCTTTCGGGAATTTGGTGGACTAGCTATAGGGGCATTATACTCTAACCCAGAAGCGTAACTTCTGAGGTTGGGTTTTAGATCTAAAAATAAACGGTACAAGACAGGGTTGTCCCTTGTCACCTCTTTTATTTGCTTTAATGATGGAACCGTTGGCAGACGCAATAAAGGGTATTAAAATAAATAACAAAGCACATCAGATTGTTCTCTTTGCGGATTACTTGGTTCTGATGCTAACGGATCCAGGACAATCTTTTCAAGATTTGATTGATCATTTTGTAACGATCTCAAATTATAAATGAAACTTACAGAAAACTGAAGTTCTGGATATTAATCTAGGTTGTAAACTAAGTCTTTTATAACATTTTAATTGGTCAAGTAACATTTTTTTTTATTTGGGAATATTATATGACAGAGATTTAGAAAAAATGATTTCGGTGAATTGTAAAAAACTTTATAAAAAATGCATAGAGATTGTTGCTGATTGGAAGAATAAAAATCTTTCTCTTTCGCGCAGAATAGCTGCGGTTAAAATGGCACTGTTACCCAGATTCAATTACCTTATACATAACATTCCCATCAAGTTGGATTAATCAATTCCAGGCACTTATAGATAAATATACTTTTGATGGGAAGAAATCCAGGATTAATGAGAAAATCCTGATTAAAAAAATTAATAAATGGGGGGTTAGCATACCCTTATCTGAAAACTTACAAGGATGCCACCATATTGTCACATATTATTAAATGGGCTGACCCACTTAAGGAACATACTGGGGTGCTAATAGAGAATGCAATGTTGTTCGAAGGGAACTTCAATCAATTACTATTCTTAGAAGACTCAGGGAAAAATAGTGCCTATTGAAATTCAATGGTTATTAAAAAAGGACTGGCCTTTTTGGGTGAAATTAACAGAAAATCAAAACTGATTCCTTATTCCAGTCCATGTACTCCAATAAAAGTATTAGCCACTAGTTTAAATCTAATATTTTTGAAGGAATGGTCACATAAGGGGATCAGTACCTTAAAGGATTTAGATACAGATAAAAACCTAAGCTCTTTTGTACATTTGACAAAAACATATGGAGTCGACCAATGTGATTGGTTAAACTATCTAAAATTAAAAGGGGCATTGAAAAAAATAGATTTGTTGGAGTTAAAAAGGATTCAAGTGTACCCATATGAAAAATTAATAGGCGTGACAATAAAAGACATTTAATATCTAAATGCTTTAATATTATTAGACCGCAAGAGGAAGAGTATAAAACATTGAATATGAAATGGTGGGAGAAAGATTTAAAGGCTCTCTATAATGATAATAGTTGGAAAAAAGCATTAAACTTATCTGATAAATTTATGAAAAATTCCGCCCTTAGAGAAGTTTATGTAAAGGTCCTAAATAGTGGTACCGATGACAATGGGAACATATTCATCAAAACCAAATTTGCAAATATGTTGGAGAGGATGCGGTCAACTGGGGACGCAGTTACATATTTGGTGGGAATGTCCTTTGATTCGGGCATTCTGGAAAAGTTGCTTTTAGAAGATATCTGGTATTCTAGGGAAAGTTATACTGCCATTTCCACAAATAGCCATCTTACATATAATTTCCCTGGACTTTAATTTATAGAGTCAAGCCTTGATTATACAGATTATACAGTTACTCTAGCAAAATGGAAAATAGCGAAAAAATGGAAACAACAGTTTACACCTTGTTGAAATGATATAGAATTGGCGCTAATATGAAATAGAGCTCTGGAAAAATACTTTTGCTCTTTAAAAGTGATCAGTAAAAATAGAATCAAATGGAAATTGTGGGATAAATTTTCCTCACCTCAGATTGATTCTTGATCTCTGAAGTTAGAAGAGAGACTCCACCCCTCCCTCTACCCCAAACCTCATTTGGCCAGAATTCTTAAATTTTTTTTTTCTTTTTTTTTTCTTTCTGTATGTGTGTTGTACTCAATAAATACACCTTTTATAGTCTCTTAATGAAGTAACTGGAAATTAATATTTTGAAGCTACACGTTAAAGTCTAAAGAAAGAAAATAGTCTATTGGAAGTGTAGCGATGGGTATAATTTTCATCTTTAAAAGAGTACTTCTCTACTTGTAGGCTATCTGGTATAACTACTGAGATGAAAATCATGAACTTACTCCTTGTACAGATTGATATGCAATGTCTTTTTAGTGTTTAAAAATGATTTGTTCTCATGAAGATTGCTTTGTTATCTTTTATGTTTTGTATTTGTGTGTTGTATTTTCTTTTTTGTGATTATTTGTTAAAAAAAATAATAAAAATATTGAAAAATATAAAATAAGTAATAATCATGTATTACTGGATTTGCAATTACATGTAGCAGTATGTATCTCCCAGGAAAGCTTTGACCAGGAAAGCTTTTGACACTTAACAACTTTGGGAGGATGCAATGAGCAGCCAGCATTCAGAAGGTTACCTGTCCAGAAGCAGCAGAAACAGCATTTGGACAATGGTACACACAAGATTGTAGATGCAAATTGCCAGTATACTTTTTCAGGAATGTATTTTTGCACCACAGCACTTGACTTTTGCATTTATGTTTTACTCTTGCAATATATTCAGTTGCATCTTTCCAACTCACTTCTACTCTTTGTTCTTTATTCTGTTTATTCTGTTTCTGCTTCCTGTTCTTCCCTAATTCCTTTTCCCTTCCACTTCCTTCATTACACACATCCAACCTAACGTCACACTCACAATTCCCCTGGGAAAGTATCATGGAGATATTAAAACTGGAAGGAAGCAAAAGAAAGGAAGTTTGTGTAATACAGTGATATAATAGTGAGGTGAGATGAAGCCTGTGTTATGCATTGATATGATAGTGTCGTGGGAGAAAGCCTGTGTTAGGCACTGATATGATAATGGAATAATACATTAGCAAATCATGACAGTAGATTCCAAGCCATCCATGACAGATATATTCCTGTGGTTTCCTCTGAATCATTCCCCCCTCCCTCCTCTTCTCTTCTCCCACTCTCTAGACCTCTCTCCTACCTTTTTCTTTCTCTTCTGCTTTTCCCTCTCTCCCTACCTCCACTATTGTACTTTTTACCTCTACTGCTCTCTGTTCCTTTCCTCTGCCTTTCACCCCTACTTTATCCTCATCCTTCCTTTTTATTTTCTATTGCTAACTCACATTTTCTTTCTGCTTTCCATATTCGTTTTCTTTTCTGTCCCATTCACTACTCTCTCTTTTCTTTATCTCTTTATCTTTCTTCCATTATCTTTCACTTTCTCACTTAGCTCTTTCTCTTGTCTGTATATTTCTTGCTCTTTTCTCTTGCCTCCACATTAAACATAGAAACATAAATTTGATCACAGATAACTAAAAGGCCTAACTTGCTTGTCTATTCTATCAACCCAAAAGTCTGACTTTTTAAGACTAAGAATGTGAAGTATGCTTATCCCAGGCATGCTTCACTTTCTTAACTGTGTCTGGCTCTACCACTTCCAATAGAAGGCTATTCCTGTTATCAATTACGCTCTCTGTAAAGTACTAAAATCTATTCTTTTTCTATCTCCATTTCTACTTTCCTCTTCCATTTCCTTATGCTCCTTGCAGATTCTCATCACATTATCTTGGCAGTTTTGTTATTCTATTTGATTAAAACAATAATTTGTAAAAGAGTGTAAAAGCAAAGGTGAAAAACAGCAAAACTGTAAGGTGACATAACTATAGGTTATTTTAATACACACATGAAAGACTTACAAGACATAAAACTACAGAAACATGTCCACAATCTCTGACAGTAAACACAAAAGTCACAAAAGATAAATAGACAGTTTGAGATTAATAAAAGTGTATCTACTTAATACTAAAAAAAGTAAATTATCTGATTTATGTAGAACCTCTTTTTAAAATTAAAGCTCCCAGGTATAAATAATCTGCCATAATACATACATTAAAAAGAGGTTCTACATATATATTATGTCAAATATTTTTTTTTTGTAGATAATCGGTTTTATATGTTTTGTAAGTACAATATTTATGCATGTACAGTAAGGGGGGGGGGGGGGAGTATTTGATCCCCTGCTGATTTTGAATGTTTGCCAACTGACAAAGAAATGATATGTCTATAATTTTAATGGTAGGTGTATTTTAACAGTGAGAGACAGAATAACAAAAAAACAAGAAAAACGCATGTCAAAAAAGTTATAAATTGATTTGCAGGTCAATGAGGGAAATAAGTATTTGACCCCTTCGACTTAGTACTTGGTGGCAAACCCCTTGTTCGCAATTACAGAGGTCCGACGTTTCTTGTATTTGGCCACCAGGTTTTCACACATCTCAAGAGGGATTTTGCACCACTCCTCTTTGTAGATCCTCTCCAAGTCATTAAGGTTTCAAGGCTGATGTTTGGCAACTCGAACCTTCAGCTCCCTCCACTGATTTTCTATGGGATTAAGGTCTGGAGACTGGCTAGGCCACTCCATGACCTTAAGGTGCTTCTTCTTGAGCCACTCATTTGTTGCCTTGGATGTGTGTTTTGGGTCATTGTCATGCTGGAATACCCATCCGCGGCCCATTTTCAATGCCCTGGCTGAGGGAAGGAGGTTCTCACCCAAAGATGCCAAAGAGCTTGATTTTGGTCTTATCTGACCACAACACTTTCAACCAGTTCTCCTCTGAATTATTCAGATGTTCAATGGCACACTTCAGACGGGCCTGTACATGTGCTTTCTTGAGCAGGGGGCCTTGCGGGAGCTTTCAGTCCTTCATGGAGTAGTGTGTTACCAATTGTTTTCTTGGTGACTATGATCACAGCTGCCTTGAGATCATTAACAAGATCTTCCCGTGTAGCTCTGGACTGATTCCTCACCGTTCTAATGATCATTGAAACTCCACAAGGTGAGATCTTGCATGGAGCATCAGACCGAGGGAGACTGGCAATTATTTTGTGTTTCTTCGATTTGCGAATAATCATACCAACTGTTTTCACCTTCTCATAAGGCTGGTTGGCGATGGTCTAGTAGACCATTCAAGCCTTGTGTAGATCTACAATCTTGTCCCTGACATCCTTCGATAGCTCTTTGGTCTTGGCCATGGTGGAGAGTTTGGAATCTGATTGATTGATTGTTTTTGTGGACAGGTGTTTTTATGCAGGTAAAAAGCTGAGATTAGGAGCACCCCCTTTAAGGGAGTGCTCCTAATCTCGGCTTGTTACCTGCATAAAAGACACCTGGGAGCCAGATATCTTGCTGAATGATCGGGGATCAAATACTTATTTCCCTTACTCACATGCAAATCAATTTATAACTTTTTTGACATGCGTTTTTCTTTTTTTTATTCTGTCTCTCACTGTTAAAATACACGTACCATTAAAATTATAGACTAGTCACTTCTTTGTAAGTGGACAAACATTCAAAATCAGCATGGGATCAAATACCTTTTTCCCCCCACTGTATTAAAATAACCCTAACTTACATCACCATATATTTTTTGTTCTTTTATTTTTTCCCCTTTTTTCCCTCTCTCCCAATTTTTTTTTTCATCAAGCTGATTTACTCTGCAGGGAGGTCTCTCAAGACCTTCAGGATAGTAATTCATCATTCGACCATACTTGAACTTGGACTAATATAATTAGAATTGAGGGAGAATCTTTGTTGGCTAATGCTAATGGATAAGTACCGTTCTTTTGATATTCTAACACATTTTTGTTTATTTTGTGTAGTGTGCCACCACTGCATGTTTTATTTATACATGTTGGTTGGTTTGTCCTTTCTTTGCATGGAGGCAGCCTTTCCTGGTAGTAAAGTTGATTTGCACCACTCAGGACCACAGTTTTTTTGTCTTATTACACTTTATCCCCCCAGATTTTTTTTGGCTCCTATGCCCATGGCCGAGAGTACTATCACCATCTCTATATGATATTATTTTTCCATATGGTATCACACTCATCTAGTATACAGCTGATATCAGCTAAAAACTGATTGTTAGGATATGATCACGTACCCATTAATAGTGAGAAGAGACAAAGGTCAGCAGCCAAAATGTCTGTTATTTACATTAGGCTTCATTAGAATCAAAATTACTCTTAATGTTGCCACATATTCTATTAGCTACTCCCATTCCGATTATGAGTTCTCCGCCCGCAATTACTACGGGCCAGACAAACCCACAAAACCATCATTAAAACTACATTGGTTTGAACACAGCTTGAATATTACGGCTTTTAAATAATTAAAGTTACACATAATCAATATTATTTTAGACCAGTAGCACTAGCTTGCCAATAAAGTCTAAGTCACAATTGAAAGGAATATCACAGAATTAATTTCAGAAGTCTCAAACTCACAAATATGCATATAGAAAATATGTGTGTTGCTATCTATCTGACAACATGATGTCTTGAACCTGAATGTTTCACTTATTTGCTATCATTTGCTCAATGTCATCATTGCTTTGTATTATGAGCTTGCCTGTTATTGGCTCGCAACAATATCTTGATTTGTGCTCCGGGCTGACCTCTGCTGCACATGCATATGCATACTCTGCATAACTTGATGCTCATTGTGTCATACTAACCAATCAGTGAGCATCCTTACAGAGTCTGTGTCTGCATACGGTATGCTGCAGTGGCCACAGCCATACATGTAGTGTCAATTGGATGTTTCCTAAATTGATATCTATCTTTTATTGTGGCTATTTCTAACTCATATGATGCTCACCAATGAGAGTGATATGTCTGCTTCCTGGATTTAAGGAGGGATATGTGATATATCTATCCATAGTGAGATCCTGGGAGCTGACATCTCACTCTCATTTGTGTGCAGAATTTCCATGGGATTGATGTTATATGTGTGTGTAGTGTACATGTGGCGTACATGTGGGGGTATGTTGGTGTATCTGATATTCATCTGGCAAGGAGGCTGGATCCAGTGTTGTCACAATGCCTGGAGCTTCGTGGACGGCCTCTGAGGCCATCATCTCCTTGAGCAACCTCTCTTACTTGTTGTTCTGTAAAGTCAATTTGGGGCCACTACTTGGAGCTCTAGCTGCTCTGGCCTCCTCTTCCATCATCCTCCTGACCTTGGCCCGGCTGTCATTGTAACTGTACCTTATTAATCTCACATCCCTATACGCAAAACCGACCTCTGTGAGAGCAGCTGCCATCTCCTGTATTGATAGTGGCACAGGCATGGATGGCATTGAGGCATACCACCATCTCCTTGTGCCTTTAGTTAGAGGCCCCATGTTTGCCCCCAGCCTCTTGTCCTCCTGACAGTGAATGGGGAAATTGACCTCCCTGGTCTGACCCTGAGGCCTGTCCCCTCCAGGATCAGTCCCCTCCCCCTCTAACTCTGAATGAGGTGTACCTAAAGCTATGAATGACTCCCTACCACTCCTAGCCCTCCCTACCTCTACTTCCCCCCATCCACTCCCTCCCTCCATATGTCTCTTCCATCTACTCCCTCCCTCTCCTCCACACTCCACTCTCTCTCTTTCCTTTCTTTGCTCCTCTAATACTTTTCTTCTACCCACCTCTCCCCTCCTCTCCCCTCTTTGCTCCACCCTCCATCGCAATCAAAAAATTAAAATAAGGATAATGTGTATGTATATATATTTTAGAGGGAAAAAATGTATTATTCTATTCGTTTTCTCTATATGTTTGGTATAGGGTGGTAGTCGGGGGGGCGAGGGGGCGGTGTGGATCATGTGGTCTAAATATATTTGTATATATGTGTAGTATTACCCTGTGTTTTGCATATTATGTGTTATCTGTATTTATGAGTATTGTAAAATTAAGTATAAAGCAGTATTTAATTAGCTAATAAAAGCTAAATAATTATAAATCAGCACTTCCAACTCTAAGTTCTCCTGCACTTTTGCTCTAGCTCAAAAACCCTCCAACTACTGGGACCTGTGTGCTAACTTAAAAAAATCTAAAGAACAGTCAACACTGGGACAGGAAGCGTGCAAATATATAATGTATCCCTGTAAATCACTTCCGTGATTGTTCCATTTGCCATTTTCTATTGGCTCCCATGGCTGTTGCACAGTAAAAAATCCATATTATATCGTTGATTGGTGTAATTTGCAAGTGTTCTGTAATCTACTGATGAGAGCATAGCTTACGGATGTCAGGTTCGGATCTGTAATATTGAGACTAAAACGCATTGTATACAAAGGCTTCTGTTCTGGGATTCTCCTGAATAGTAAGAGTGCTTGTGTACTTGTGTGTCTACAGGCGAGTAGTAAGAAACTTATTTAAACAGGGGAAGGAGCGAACTTTTGAGCTTGTGAACAGTTCTAATAAAAGTGCAGTTGTAGTATTAGTGTGGGAGTTTAAATAAAAAGAGGGAGTTTAAAGAAAAGTGGTTACTTGTAGTGCAAGAGGAAATAAGTGAGGGAAGAAAAGGGGAATATATATATTTTTAATGTATTTTTTTCTTAGCTTTCTACAAATGTATTTATTTATTTCCCTTCCAACTGTAATTTTATAATTGACAATTTTGAGTCAATCCAGTGCCAACCTAACTCAGTGTTCATCCTGTCTCCGTGTTCATCCTGTAGCAGCTGAACCAGGGTCCATACCTCTTTGAGAGGTGTGCGCATGTTGCCTAACTTGAAGCTCAGTTAGGAACTGGAAAGGAGAATTACAGCACTGAGTGATATTGCTCCACTAGAAAGGGAGCACAGTTTAGGCCTAGCATGGAAGGTGGTGATGGGGCTAGTGAGGATGTCCAAGGAGGTAGTTGGGTTAGTGTTAAAAGGGGAAGCAGGGGGAACAGGAGAAGGCCAGTTCTGTGTTGGCAAGCACCAACAGATTTGCCAGATTGAGTGAAACTGTTGGGGTTGACCATTCAGGAATGTCAATGCCAGATAGAGCTGTTCCCTCTAACAGACGGTATAACCGTTCTGTTGGAAGAGAGGAAGGGCAGATTAGGCAGAACAACAGACAGGTTTTGGTGGTAGGGGCCTCTATTATTAGGAAGGTAGAAATGGGGATTTGTCACCCAGATCCCAGCAATCAAACAGTCTACCGGGTGTCTCCCGTTTTCGGCATGTTGTGGATCAGGTAGATTAATTATTCTGAGGGGCAGGAAATGAAGCAGCGGTTTTGGTACATATATTTTATTAAATATTTTTGAATTGGTCCAATGATTCGAACCTCTTCAAGCCCTTGTTTAATACCATAATCTCTCTGTCTAGATCTTTGATAATATTATTTTCGTTTTCTAACAGGATTGCTAAGAGGTTCTCAGAGCAAGTTGTGAGTGCCTGTTCCCATCTTTCCTAATATATTTCAAGGTGGGAACACTCTATCAAACCTCTAGTCATGATATGCCTAGCTAAGTAAGATCATAGGTACTTTTGATCCAAAAGGAACAAAGGTGTTTTTGCATTAGGTTTGAGAGGTGTATAGAGACCACTCTGCCAGTCTGCCTCCTCACGTGTGAGTGCTCAAACTAGTTTAGAAAATGCATTTTCTACTTCCACCATCATTTTGTTTTGTCTTGGTAGGAAGTCTATATGTAAATCAAATTCTACCATGATTAAGTATTTATATTGAAACTGCATAAATGTCCAATAACCAGATCCTCCTAATAAGTGAGTGATCAGCCATAAATAGCATAATATTCTAGAAATATATAAAGCAATGTCAAAGCACACTTCAAAGGGTGCATTAAAACCTATGTTCTGCAAAAATGTTATATTCGTAAACATATGTTGAGAGAGTGGTATTATCAAAGTCCAAATCTTAGATCTAGGCAGAGATAGCAGAGATCAGTAACAAGATATATAGCTGGAAACAGGAACAAACTCAAAAGGAAGCACACATGTAGTAATATAAATTGCACAAGCACAAGAGAATAGGACATAAATGCCCCATGGGTAAACTGGATTATTTGATGGTAGTCATATGACTCTTATTGTGGAAAACCATGTGTAAAAGTGTTTTCCTTTTTTAACTGCTAAACTAATTGAGTTGCAAACGTGTGTGTTGTAGATTGTGGTTTTAGACTACTTCTATTCTAATCTGACTTAGAAACAATACATAAAGCCCAGTATTAGCCTTTGGCACTAAATAGAGCCAGCTAGTCAGGCTGAACAAAGAAGTGTTACATTTTCTGTATTTGCTAAATCGGTATTTTCCAGCCATTAGTACTCACGCTGAGGGATAGTGTAGTGGGTAGAGACTATGGTCTCAATTGCATTGCTCCTTGAGGAACATTTACACTGCCCCCTTAAAAAGTCTTACATGTTCTTGTTGAGACCTGCGGGAGCTCGTAGTGACCTAAAAAAATATGTGCATTTTGAACCAACTGTAATAGTAGTTAAACCCATTGTGAGAACACTTGTGTGATTTATAAACATTACAGTGTGTCCATAACAACCTAATACAAAAATAACAAAAATATCACAGAATAACCAAATTAATAACAATGCCAAATATACATACCTGCCCACACTATTAATCACTGACACCCAACTAACACTAAGTCGGACATGGCTAAAATGGAGCTCCAGGGACTAACACATAATATACAAACAGTATAATACAATGTAATAGGTGGTAAATTAAGTTGCCGTGTAATGTTTCTAAATTGCAATGTACTTGTAAAATCATAACAAACCTCATCAATGTGTTGTGAATTGTAATTCCTAACAGGTCACATAATGCTTAGTGCATTGGTAGCAAAGCCTGTCCTGTGAGGGCTGACAAAAAGTCCAGGAGTGTAGCATCTGTATGCTTATGTATTCGGGTTCACTCGGGTTGAGCCCAGGTGCATGGCTACAAGGAATATAATATAATTACTTACCTGTGCTTAATCAAATAAAATTAAAATGCACAAACAGAATGATTCTGCAATCCTGAACTGTGGACGGCACACATACAGAACAGTGTTCACCACCAATGGCATAGTACATGCATGTAACAATCACCCATTACAAAATAAGGAAACCGTTACAGTAAATCAGTTTCAAATCTATACTGAAAAATTATAAAAGTACAAGAAGTATGGTCAGACCATGAAGAAGTATTATCAGTGTGGTGCAAACTGATTCTGAGTGTCAAGAGTTTAAGTAACAATAAAATAAAACTATTTATTCCCTAACACTGTAGAAAATTGCATAGCAATTAGATTTATTTCACATATAGTGAATACACCAGAATAAATGTGTGTGTGTGTTCTTCCATCATTCTCGATGAGGACCTGAACATCTAATTGATAAAAATAACAACATTAAAGAAGTGATCCTTCATCAAATGAATTCCGAAAAAGAAATACCAGAAATAGTGCATTGCACATACATATTTTGTTAATTTAGTCAGTATTAGAATGACTTTAATCTAGTAGAATGGAATACAATTCCCCAAAACACAAAAAGTGTAATTGAAAAGTTTAAAAATAGTTATCACACAGCTCTGTAATGCTCTGTGTGAAAAAATCCACTGTAATAATTAGCAGACGTGAGTTATGCCTGTGCGATGCCTACTGCACAGGCGTTACTCATATCTACTTGCCGGCATCTGGCAACTGCGCGTGGGAGAGGGGGGGGGGGGGGGAGGGCGAGAGGGAAGGGGAGAGAGGGAGTGGGAGCGAAAGGAAGACAACGGAAGGGAGGAGGAGAGAGGAAGAGAGAGGGAGGGAGACAGAGGAAGGAAAGGGGAGAGAGAGGAAGACAGAGGGAGTGGGACAGAGAGAGAGAAGGAGAAAAAGGGAGGGAGAGAGGAAGGGGAGATATAGTGAGGGTGGAGAAAGAAAGGGATGGAGAGAAAAGTGGAGGGGAAGAGAGAAAGAGAGGGGGAAAGAGGGAGGGGAGAGTGGGAGGTGTGAGAATGGGATAGAGGAGGCAGGGAGGGAGAGAGAGAGAGAGAAAGGGCGAGTTAGGGAGGGGGGCAGAGAGGCGAGTGAGAGAAAGAGAGAGAGGAAGGGAGGGAGGGAGAGAGGAGGCTGGAAGAATGGGAGGGGGAGGCAGAGGTAGGAAGGCAGGGAGGGAGGGAGGGGAGAGAGAGAGAGAAAGAGAGGGAGACAGAGAGAGGGAGGGGAGAGAGGGAGACGGAAGAAGAGAGAAAGGGAGGGGAGAGAGGGGAGAAGAGAGAAAAGCAGGGGAGAGAGGGAAAGGGAGAGAGAGGGAGAGAGAGGGGTGGAGAGAGAGGGGGAGGGAGAGAGACAGAGAGCACACAGAGCGCAGAGAGAGGACACAGAGAGAGACAGAGGGCACAGAAAGAGAGGACACACAGAGAGACAGAGGGCTCATGGAGGGAGGTAGACAGAGCATAGAGAGAGGGAGTGAACACAGAGAGAGAGAGAGGGAGAGGGCACACAGAGACAGCACAGTGAGAGACAGCACAGACAAAATTAAACACTAGCGACTTGCCCGACAAAAATGACAGCAATAAAATTTGAAGGCTCGCAATGCTATTTGCCACACAATGCAAGGCCCTCCCCCCTCTAACTGGCGGTCCCTTCTCTGTGTTCTTTTCCCCTTATTTCCCTACTCTGTGTCTCTTTTCCCCCCTGTCCCTCCCCTATGTCTTTCTCCCCTCCCTCTCTGATCAAGTCTTGCGTGGCTCCCGTTGAGCGCCTATCTATCCTTTTTTAAGTCTTGCGTGCCTCAGGCTGAGCACCATTGGTTCTTTTTTCAAAGTCTTGCGGGGCTCGCGATGAGACGCTAAGTGTAACTGCCTTCGACCTAGTTTTGAGCCTTTTTTCAAACAATTACAGGTTTACAGCCGGCATCTTTTTCCTCGCTTAGCAGATTGTAGATCTCCTAAACACACCAATTAATCCTCAAATTAGCTTGCAACCAAATTCACAGGCTCCCTGCCTCTCCCCCTGTGCTGTGTGTAAGGTTGTAAGTAAATTTTTTAAGTAATTGGCGGTTTTCCCATGGCTTCAGAGGTACGGCATTGAAAAAAACGGCGGTATTGCGTGCCTCACTTTAATCGTGTACCTGGCAATGAGCATCTTTGGTGCTCATTGCCAGCCTTTTTCAAAGTATTGCAGGCCTCACGATGAGCGCCTATGCGCATGTGCAAGCCCGTAACTTTTAACATTGTGTGACCAACATTCGTATCTTACCACAACTATGATATGTGATAACATACATGACACCGACAAGTTACTATTAAAAAACTAAAATATAGATGTGTACAGTTTAGTAAGGATCACATTTTCATTTAATAGGCAGTCTTATCTGTTGATCTCCAAGCAGTTCTACTAATGTTTATTTGATAAATTCTGTGGCCTGTTGTACTCCAATTTGTGATGCCGAATAGTTATATAATACAGTTCAATTTGATTATTGATGATCTGCGATCTCACAGTGATGCATTTGGATGACATCCTTAAGAAGAGCGTTGCTCTAAACAATGTCTATTGTCACTGTGAACTAGATTGTACATAATGTAAATAGAAATTGTAGATATCAGAGACCCAAAAATGTGAACTCTTACAATAATGTGTGAAACTATTTGGAAAAACCAACTGGCTAGGTTATAGAAATGGATGAATACATACCAAATGCATATTGATACATGGCAGATATATGTATGACAGTTTTTTCAGTTGTCTTTATATATATGATATAGAGATATCATGTCAAATTAAGCACCACATATAGTCTGGGAATAATCTTTCCACCCCCTTCTGGATCGCTACCTTGTTATCGTGAAGGGGCTTGTGCACCTCAATGAAGCTGTGAGCTATACCATGTAGGGTCCCACAAGATGCGCAGGTCATAGCAGAGAGGTCAGACAAATCACGATTCACTGAAGAAGGAACTGGCAACACACTCCAGTATATTTGCCAAGAAAATCTTATGGATTAGCACAACCTGATACAAAAAAGATGTGCCTGGCATGCTGTGGTCAATAGCCTAATGGAGAGTCAGACATGACTGAATGACTAAACAACAAAACAATCTATTAACATTGGCTATATTCATCATTGATTTCTTGACTTCCTATCAGTTGTCTTTTGGTTGTAATCACATGACCCAGCACGATCCATTTAGTGTTTAATATAACAAAATAATGAGACAAAACAAACGTTGGGAGTACAACGGGCCACAGCATTTATCAAATAAATTACAACCTATCAAATAACAACAAAGGGAGGAGGAGCTTGGTCAA
The DNA here is from genome assembly GCA_027410445.1 of Discoglossus pictus. Classification (NCBI taxonomy): domain Eukaryota; kingdom Metazoa; phylum Chordata; class Amphibia; order Anura; family Alytidae; genus Discoglossus; species Discoglossus pictus. The sequence continues at coordinate 90,428,608 of CM050166.1, forward strand.
AGGCAGCAACTTCTTTATATATATATATCACAATCTGCTTCTTCAAGGGGGCTTGATATGAACCTAGTTCAAATCTACCCCAGCAGAATCATGTAGTTCCTGTTCTCTGTGGCACAAAAGATGGCTTCTGAAGAGGGCAAGGCCCAAAAGGTACAGGCAGAGAATACTGGATCCAGGTTACTAGTGGCAATGGCAAGACCACTCCCCAAGTCAGGATACAACACACAGAAATAGTCTCACACTTTGGATATGTGAAAACTATCTCTCAACCTTTATTGAATGAACAAATAACATATTTATACTCTCCAATACCACACACTTGTGTACATTTGTGTATGTGTGATGTCAGCCCATCTGGCTTGCAACCTTGGGCTATCAAAGCTCTTGAGATCAAATTCACCAGATATCTATAGCTGGCTAGTGAAAAAAACATTTATGTTAAACTCAAATGTTTGCTTAGGACTACTTTAAGTACATACATCTATCTTGAGCCAAGGTCTGTGTGTGTGAGTGTGCAATGATCTGCAGCTAACTTCTATGCCGAGAAGTTTTACCAATTCCACATATGTTTTATATAACATTTTACCTCTTATAATATATTATAACTAGGATACAAAATAACCATGTACAGGCAACATATAACCACACAATAACACATAATCACAATGCAACAGTCTCAGTCTTATGCTCCCTTGGCCATATTCATAAATTACTGGCAATATGAGTCCTTAAACAATTAAATCATGACAATATATATATATATATATATATATATATATATATATATATATATATATGTATATATATATATATATATATATATATATATATATATAATTTTTTTTATAAATAATATTTTTACATAAGATACCCTTACATTACATCTTTACATGTTACCAATGGGGCTGGAGGAAGGGAAGCCCCAGGATGGCTGGCCATGGAGTGAGGTAATGTCAACCTTGCATGCCAAGAAGAGTGCCACTAGCTCCTCCCACAGCGAGCCCTACAACGGTCCTCCCAATCAGCACCCAGGCTCCTCCGGGTCAGGGGCACCTCTGCTGAGCCCAGAAAACCTGGGGCCACCTTAAAAGTCCTACATGAGCCAGCATAATCAATTCAGTGTTTAACATAACAAAATAACTAGACAGAACATAATGTTGAGTGTGCAACGGGCCACAGCATTTACTTAATAAATGATAACCTAACAAACAACAACAAAGGGAGAAGGAGCCCGGCCACAGGCAGCTACCTCACACCCTAAACACATGCCCAAGGCCCCACACCTCATCATTAAAACATGCCCATGAGGTAAAGAGACCCCATTTTTGCCACTGGCCAGGTCAATTCCCCACGTGCCACAAAGCAGACACAGGATAACTCACGCGGCTGCGATCTAATCCAGGGCTATAGCCGGCTGCACACCTTCTTTAAACTCAAGCATCATGAGCTACAAACCAATTTCTGTTAAATGCACACTATCAGGCAGAAACAAAGAATTAGTGTCTTTATCCTCAAACTCGTGATAGCGAGGCTCCATAAACCCTAGCTTCCTAATGAAACATGCTAACAACTTGTTAACTTTCAGACGCCCTTTATCCAAATTCATATGATTCTGACACTTCTCCATACTCTTCTCTTAATCATTTCTGACCAGACTATGAATAACCCTGAAAACTTCACTTTCCAATCAGATATATCCTTCTTCATATCTCTCACAAGCCTTTTTATAGGAACCACTCCCAGATTGTTGCCCCCTGCATAGATCAGCATTATACTTGGGCTTCTAAAGCAGTGGGCATATGTCTCTATTAGCCCAATCACCTATGACCAGCATAAACCTCGGATACAGAAACACAGTATTTCCATATACTTATATGGCAAGCCCAGCTATAGATCATCGTGTGTAACTGCGCCAAACTGATGAGCCTCATACACATATAATTTAAGGACCTGCCATTATGCCAAATTGTATTTCTTTGCACAGTTTTTCATGATCCATCCTGGGAAATTCAGCTACTGATTTAAGGTTTGGAGGCTGTGTACCCAAACAACCAATCTCACAAAACATTCCAAAGCCGTCTTGAAAACCTTCAATCAGCAACTTTGCTGCTGTTGCTTTACCTCTCATCTTACCATTGCGTTCTATCCATGGTAGCATTTCATCCAACAAGACTGGGGTCCTGCCCTTGTAGCGGAGACTCTAAGCTTACTGTTCTCTTTTGGCATACTACAACTTGCCAAAGAATGTAGTCCCCTGCAACTGGAACAGGCATGCCTAAAACAGGTAGTTTGAGGACCATTTGCATACACCTACTGTGTAGGCATAGCAAATCCTCCTTGCTGCAGCAGATGATTGGGTGGAAAATCACTTCTGCCCGCCCCTTTTTGAATGGCCTGAATAGAGCTCAAAGGAGTCATTATGTTTAACCAATAAGCAAAAGCTTTTTTTGACAAAGACGGCTTAGACGCTATGCACTGGCAGAAATCTTCATCACATTTAGGAAATATTAATCTATCCATTGTCCGCTTGGGAAGACAAGAAGAACCATTAATAGCCTGTCTGTGCCTGTGTACAGGGATCATGCATACTTGATCTTGTTCCAAAGAAGAATCACTCTCCACTACCACAGATTCTGTGCGGTTCAGAATGTCCAGAAGACCCAAACACCTATGGTCCAGGTCTGCAGCTGTAGAACCCTCATCTGTTACCTGTTGGTTCTTCTGCACCATTTGGACACCTTGTCTTGTACTGTCAACTGTGTGTCCGTCAACTTTGTCACCATACTTCTGGCATTATATGGTAGAGGTGGGAGCTGTCACTATTTCTTTTTAGTCTTAGTGAAAGAGAAAGAACTATACCTTGATGTAGCCTTCGTAGCCCTGACAGAGCGCTTTCCTTAACACATTAGCGGTTTCTGCTTGGCCTTCGGCTGACACCTGAATGTCCTAGCGTGCACTTCACCTATCTAATTCATGATCTGTGACCGTTGACATCCCGTGGCAAAGCCTCACATCACTTTGACGACGTCCCTTTAAGATAGGAACATTTTTGTCATTTTCTGTAGTCTGTGGGACCTGTATGTGTTCTGTATTTAAAACAATTGGAACAGGGTTAGTGCTCCTATTTGAGGGTGTGTGATAATGTGAGTAGGTGTGTTAGAAAGTATGAGCTGACTTAAAGGTGTGTCAGAAAGTGTGGGCTGATAAGAGGAACCCACACCTGCTTCACCTGTTTGCCCTACTTTCTTGTAATAAGAAGGCGCTGGCTTCTGTGACTCCAAGCCATCAACCATGACATTAGTATGCCCGCTCTCCTTCCCCTTGCAGTCTGCAAGTGCTTGCTTCACACTGCAGCGCAGACCTGCCAGAGGAGCAAGGTTCCCCAGAGCCTCCAAGGAAAAACAGCCACAGCAGACTGTGCCTGGGAGACTGCCAAGGGGGGTTCTTACCCGCCTGCATGCTGAGGGGTACACAAACGATCCTCTAACCACTTTAACAAATAGCTCTAGAGTGAATACCTCAGCGAGGCACTCTAAATCAGCTGCCTCCACTGCATCCATGTCAGTGATGCAGCTAACACAAACAGATATGGTAAATAAAAGAGGGAAGGAAAAGAAAATGATGATAATTGATGCAGGGCAAACAAGGGGGTTAAACACCTATGCGTAGCACTGTAAATGCAAATAAAAAAATCCATACTGCACTGTAAATAACGGGGAAAGCGATGATAGACATTAGAATTAATTGCACAACAGACTCAAGCTCGCGAATCGTCAGGAAATAAAATTAATTTTACATGTCATTTCAGGGTTAAATCGATCTCAGGTATAAATCACCCCTAAGTTGTAATCTCTACGCATAGGCCAAGTTGTTGATCATCCTTGGCTTTGGCCTTGTGAACTGCTGGAGTACATTTTGTTTAGACTTAAGAGTTGTTGATGGCTTCTAGTAAGTACATCTGGGACATGCAGATTTAACTGTTTCAGAGCTAAAGTTATCAAAATATCACAAGTGCTACAAAAGTGATGAATGCTATATATATATATATATATATATATATATATATATATAATAAATAATGTATGGATATTTGTATTTCTCCACAACAGGTGATAGATGCGTTGCGCATGTTAAAGCTGGTAGGTGATAAGCTTCTTTAATCAGATTAACTTTTAGTGAAGTGAGGTATTAAAGGTCTTGAGGCAGGAGGAAAGTCTAATGGAGCGAGGCAAGGAATTCCAAAGAATAGGAGAAGCACGTGAAAAAATCCTGGAGGCGGCAGTGAGAGGAAGTGATATGAGAAGAGAATAGAAGAAGGTGAGAAGATGAGTCTAGTGGATTCAATATGGTTTGGATTGGGGACAGATGGGTCATGGGGAGGCCAGCAAGGAGAGAGTGAATTAGAATTGTAGGTGTGACATGTCAGATAGTGATAGATTTTGGAGATGTTTTTTAGGTGAAAATGACAAGATTTTATGATTGATTATATATATGAGAAATGAAAGAGAGGGCAGGAGCATGCGTGCTGGCTTAGGACGTCATCGCAAGGCTTCTAAACCTTGTGGCACGCTAGAAACAAGCTCCGATTCTTAGAATCTAAACAGACGATATATTATGATTGTAGAGCAATATTCAGTCGCAAATATCCCCAATGTTAAGCCTCTGAGCTTTTTGGTACTAGAAGGCAGTATTAGTATAGTACTAGAAGGCAGTATTAGTGTAGCACTCGCCAGTAGATGGGAATCACCTTACTACTCACCTTACTACTGACTAGCAGTTAATTTATCATTATTTTGGTTTCCTATTACAATATTACTAAAATACACTTTACAGGATTAGAATTAATATGATATTGTCATTATTGAATATCATTATCACTAGCACTTTGTTCTTAAATTTTATTAGCACTAGCACTTTTTTCATCTAAGCACTTTATTATAAACACTATTAACACTTTCAGTGGGGATGATATCTCCAATCTAATCCAATAATTTATACACTGGCACCTTCTGATAGATTCCTGATTAATTATACCCATGCGATTAATGAATTTGAAATCCTGCCTCTGAGAATTTTTATATTTTTAAATAAATATATTAAAAGCTATGTTTTAATTTTCACTCTCTCTGTGATTAGAATAAGAATAGGTGTGCACAGTAATAGGGGTCCCTGTGGTCCACTTTTGCTGATTATTATTGACAGTTTTTAGCCAAATTGTATGTAGGATATTTATATTGGAGCTGAGTGAAACAGTCATTGCTATGTTATGTAGGCTATATCAGGGAGTATGTGGTATGTTTAGTGAACATGATTGTTTAAGGCAAATCCATGTCCAAAAACCCATGTATTGCAAAAATGTTGGTCAAAGATAAAAGTACCCATTTATTATATTCCACAACCATGGGGGAAAACCACTTGTCACTCCAGTGTGAGCAGCTTTCTCAGCCATCTTTTTCCTCACGGTAGTCCAGAAGTAATCATACTGGTACACTCTTAATGCCCTTTATGTAAACTCCCACAGTGCTAAACTCTGCTGCCACCTCTCTACACATCTTTGCTCTCTTACCAACTCTGACATCACAGCCTCCATGGACGTTATGAAACTTCTCATGGATGGCATTTAGGAGTACAATAAACAATTGTTTGTAGCAACTGGGGGCAGTGTGTGACTTTTCAAGCCCTACTGTGCCTAGGGATCATTTGCTACTCTGCCTCCCTTTTCCCAGAAGGCCTGAAGTTTACCTCCCTTCTCCCACCACTAAACCCAGCAACACCACTTCCTAACCAAGCATCAGGTATGTTATGCTACCCAGGACAAGTACCTCTCCACGCTTCTGAGCTGGCCTATTCTCCCTCTCCCCACTCCTCCTTTATTAATAAAAAAATGTAAACAACTTTTCTAGATGATTTTCAAGGTTCTCCCTGCTAGTGCAGAGCAGTTCTGTTGATTTATGTACCCTGAATCTTAAAGGAAGACCAGAGTTAATAGATTTTCAGCATTATGGCAATTAGAGAGAAACATTTTAATGTTAGAAATATTTCCCAATTTGCAAAATAAATGTTCATACTTGTCACACAAAACCAATAAAATAAGGTAATCGAAATGTGGAGAACATATAATAGGCTGTTAATATATTACCTGAAGATAGGGCAGACCTTTGCTCTTTTTCTTTCTGTTTAAACATATTTTTAAGGATTGCAAGAAAAATGTAAGGCTAGAAGATGGATACCACTTTCACAAGTTATACACGCTTGGTAAGCCCATCTTGTCTTCTGAACTCGGTCTTAAAAATACTGCAGCACACATTGCGTGAAATATAAACAACCTTGAAATGTGAAATAGAACCTCCGAAACTGTTTAAAGAATAGATTATGTAGAGAAGCTGACACCAGTGATGGTCATCCATGCAAGGTGTGTGTTGTCAACATAGACAATATGTCCATGTTGTCAATACAAAGATCAATAAGGTAAATCAATGTCACCTTCAAAAAGACTGAAATGCTAATAACCAAGCTAGAGATGCATACTAGGAAGAAAACAAATTACGTGTAAGGACTAAAATCTTAGTTCCATTTCTTTGTTAGGTCAGAAAGATATAATATTGGGTCTGTGTGTTTGTAACTAATTACTGTTCTATATTAGAAATCTGCTCTTAAAAAACCATTGTTAGACATTTGATTAGCATAATTGGACTGCATGAACTTAATTAACTGAGCAGAAGAAGATTTTCTGCACATTTTCCAAAATGTTTTTTTTTTTATGAACTTAATAAATGAATCAGTCATAAATACCTAAACAATTGTGAACTTAAACCTTGTTTTCATGAATGATAGTCAATAAAAATGTTTTAGCTGATCTAAATTATAACCTATTTTATGAATTTTATCAAATTTATTGTAGACAGTGATGCTCTTTAGTGGACTAAAATAATATTATTTACAGATGAAGTACTAGGGATTAAAATCACTAAAGGGAAAAAATAGAGTTTAAAAACATGCTTTTGCTCTCATGGTCAGTAAGATCAAATAAGACTTGCTCACATGGATGGACTACCCAATCAACTGGATAAGGTGTATCACTTCACTGAAATTGGACATAATGTCCAGGTTCTTTTCAAATATTCCTATCCATGTGATAATCCTTAAACAACTTCAATGCATCTTTATGCAATTTATTTCGCAAAAGTAATGTTCCTGATCCCCTGCTACTGTACTTTTCCACCCTAGACAGTTAGGAGGCCTTATAAAACCTGATATTATTAAATGTTAGTTGTGTCTAACCTGAAAGCTTATTAAATAAGGCCTAACTTCCCAGATTCTACATTGGGTGAATATAAAATTAACTTTCGCTAAATATCTTTGGCTCATAGACCCTCTCCGCATTTATCTTTATCACTTTAACCTACGGTTAATTTTTATTTTATCGTTTACAATAAGGTATACAAGAATAAAGGAATAATATGGTGAGAAACCATCATGGATCAGGGTGGCTCTCATGAGAAAGTTTTACTATTACAAAAGTGTGGTAGGTTAGAAGAGCACCTAGGGAGGCTCATGGGGTGTCATGGAACGGAGACCGTAGGATAGAATTTGTAGCTCCTTCGCAGTAAGCAGTTTCCAGACGTTATACACAATTGTCAATATTATAGTGGATGTTACGTGTGGGGCTATTCCTAAATACCGTGCCACAGTACTTTTTTTCCATACGTTCCAACACATGTTTTGATAGTAGCCTGCTGTGCAACTTCAGCACAATGCAAATAGAGAGCTCTCTCAGTATTTCTTAGGTTAACAGAAAATTAAAAGAAATATTGTTAACTGAGAAACTTGTGGTCTTCCTGGGCTTAATACATAGTTTGTGGACACTGGATATATATGAACTTTTCTCCTTCCATAGTTCCTTTCTGTTTTTTATTTTATTTCCTACCTTCTCTCTTCCATGACACCCCATGAGCCTTTCACTAGTGATGTCAGAACATCAAATTTTCGGTTCGCGAACAGCGGACGCGAACTTCCATCAAATGTTCGCGAACGGGCGAACCCGGTGAACCGCCATAGACTTCAATGGACAGGCGAATTTCAAAACCCACAGGGAGTCTTTCTGGCCACAATAGTGATGGGAAAGTTGTTTCAAGGGGACTAACACCTGGACTGTGGCATGCCGGAGGGGGATCCATGGCAAAACTCCCACGGAAAATTACATAGTTGATGCAGAGTCTAGTTTTAAGCCATAAAGGGCATAAATCACCTAACATTCCTAAATTGTTTGGAATAACATGCTTTAAAACATCAGGTATGATGTTGTATCGATCAGGTAGTGTAAGGGTTACACCCGCTTCACAGTAACAGACCAATCTCCCCGTTTAATGCACCGCAAACAACCGCAAACAGTCCCTTTGCACAACCGCAAACTCCCCATTTGCACAAGGTTGGATACCAAGCTAGCCTTGTCCTCACTGATGTCATTGAAGGTCTCTTCCTCCACCCAGCCACCAAGGGTCCCCGAAAGGTGACAACAAGTCCCCTGGGATGCCTGCTGTGTTTGGTCTTCCACCTCCTCAAAGCCACCTTCCTCCTCTGACTCCTCTTCTTCAGATTCCCAGAGTCTGGGGGCTTCCACTGCCCAGCATGGAAGATTATACACAGGTCAGAGTCTGAGGGCTTCCACTGCACAGCATGGAAGATTATACGCGTTGCCTCTGTCTGCATTATTATAAGGTGTGTACTGTTAAGTAGTACTATTCCTATCGGTTTAATCCCTGTTACGTCCACTATCAGGGGACGTGTATATGGCATGGATTTTTGGAAGCAGGAGATGGAAAAAGATGCTTAGTCGGTCCTCCCACTTCAAATTTGGGGCACTGCACGTGCAATCTAAGGTGCCACCAGATATGAGTGTCACTGTGCACTGGCAAAAGTTGGCAGAGTAGATGCAATAGGCTTCACACACACGCCTGTAGGCAGGCAATTGCTATTCAATCTATTACAGTCAAAAAAGTGTTGTTTTATGTCACTGAGCACAATATAAGCTGTGAGCCTGACACAGGCAGGCAACTGAAATTAGATTACAGGAAAAAAATGGTTGTTTTCAATGTATGTTACACCACCAGGTATGAGTAGTGAAAATAAGCACAATATAAGCTGTTAGGTGCTAGCCTGTCACACACACACGCTGGCAGGCAGGCATAGATTACACAAAAAAAATTATAAAATAAAATAAATGATGTTCAAAGTTTCCTCAATGATAAAGTATAGGGTGCGAACCGAAAAGCACATGTGTTCGCCGTTCGCGGCGGACGCGAACATGGGAAAATCGGCGCAAATAGTTCTCCGGCGAACTGTTCGGGACATCACTACCTTTCACTGCTTTCTTACATCTTTCCACTTAAGCCTCCCTAGGTCCTTCTCTACCCTACCCTAAAACGTTCTCATGAGAGGCTATCTGCTTCATGATGGCTTCTCAACATATTAATCCTTTCTTATTGTATACATTATTATAATTATAAACTATAATAAATAATTTAAAGCACTGTATATGCTTTGTGAAGAATTTCATTTAGCTCTGTTAGCTATTCCCTTTCTCCAGAATCAATATGAAAACCAATACTTTATAGCAACATATGCAGGTCCCACTTTTGCTCAAAATGCTTTGGGTAATCATAAGTCATTGAGGGAGATTCATTAAACCATCACAGCCCCTGAGATGAGTTGTGATGGGCTTCAATGCATAACAAAAATAAATTTCAGGCCTTCAAAATATTCACTAAATTATGTTATCTAGTAATATTTCATCCTATTGCACGTAATAGGTATGTGGGATTTGTATGAGCATCTTAAGAATGTATCCTATGTAAAACACCAGCCTTGATCATAATCAAGGTATTCACTAAGTACTGTATTTTCTCTACACCCACTTCAAAGCAGCTATCCAGAATCAATTCCGGAAAGGTTTTGATGGAATTTTTCCCATAATTACAACTGATCTTGTTATATCTTGTTATTCACAGTAGATGGAATAGTAAAAGTGTTTTAAATAGTATTAATAATTTACTATATTCACCATACACCTAGTGATTCCTATTTTAGAAGCAATAATATTGAAATATTTATAACTTGATGGCTTCTATTAAAGTAGGAATCATTGTGAATGGCTAATATAATGCAGTCTTAATTATATTCTTAACATTATATTTTCACTAGCGACTTGGTGTTTGGTTTTGGTTCAGACATTAATTTTGTTGGTGTTCCGAGATGCTTCAACGCTCATTGCAAGCCTGGCGCTGAGCGCCTTCGGTGCTCATTGCGAGGCTGTTGGTTGTTTGTGTGCTATGAGCATTGTTTTTTTTTTTTTTTTGTATGCTAATGTATTTTGACGTAATATATGCAGGAAGCATTGTGCAGAAGAGCTGCCAATCTGTTTTAATGTTGCTGCAGCATACAATGTGTGTTTTCACTGCTGTGGAGCGTTAGGGTAGCTGTGTACTTCCGCATTGTCTAAGTTAGTGTTGTAAAATGGCGCCTAATCTGTGTTACGCGGCTGTAGCTGATTTTGCGTCCTTGTTCTTAAACCTTGTCTGGCTTTTTCGGTAAATCTGTAGGTGTTTGGTGGTGTTTTGCGTGTTTAGGGTCCTGTAGCCTAGTTTTCGTTTTTTCCGGCCGTTATTTTTTCTCTCGTTTAGGGGATTTTCGAGTGTCTTAACTCTTTTTAAATTGAGGTGTAACTTAACTTTCAGAGGTCCTTGGTGCCCCCCCCCCTTGCTGTGGGTAAGCTTTTTATGTGTTTGTTGTGTGTATTTATTGTGTTTTTAATGTTTTCATGTTCGCTGGTTTCGGGCGCTAAGGTCGTATTTTTGCGAGGTCCTAATAGTTTTTTTTGTAAGTTTGCCTGGAGCTGGCTCTTCCCCCAACCCTCTCAGTTGCTCCAGTGTCGCTGCTCCTGCCCATGAGGAGAAGGAGCTCCCCCAGCTGAATCCTGGGAGTCCATGAAAAAGGTAAAGTTTATATTCTGCCTAGCTGCCCTCCAGTAAACAAAATACATATAAATGGTGTGTAAGTGATGTGCGTGTGTGATATGTGTGTGTGATGTATGTGCAATGTATGTATATATATAATGTGTATGTATGATGTATGTGATGTGGGTGTAATGTATGTAAGCATTCACTAAGCAAAAAAAAAACAATGCAAACTACATGTGCACAGGGGCGCTGTAGAGTTCACTGCCAAGGGGCTCCAAAAATGTAAATCTGGCCCTGATCACAGCTATTCTTGGCTATTCCTAGTGCATATCCTCCAATATAACCTCATTATCTCTATAATCATCAGAATTTGGAGAACTGAGCGCTCATAATCAGATTCTCTATATCTACTAAAATATTGCCACAGCTTGCCATTAAAACTTGAAATTGTAAAATAATTAAGTCATATTTTTTATGCTTTGGTTCAAAAAGATATAAATTAAGACTAGCTGTTCATTGTAGTTGCAGTTAAGAAAATGTAATGTTACAGTGCAATATGTTTGTGGATTATACAGCAGTTTTACATCTACAAAGTTGGTTTCTCTGTTCTGTTTAAAATCGTTATCTTCAAAAAACACCTGGTTAATATAAAGTTATCTTTTTAAAGCAACATTATAGAACATTTAATGTGTTGTTTGTTGAAATTACTCAGTGAAATACACATGCTTCAGCCAAAGCTACCCTCATATGTTATAGTTAATAATAATTCAATTGATTGATTTTTTTTTTTAGAAAAAAAATGTGTCATAAGGGAAATAAGTAAAAGTATAAAAAGAAAATACAGTAAGCAACTCTTGGAAATCTGTAAATGTTCTTATTGTTATTATTATTATCTTAGTTTTATTTTAAGTTGGTATTGCTATTTTTTTTTTGTTTCCTCCATCTTGTCTTTTTTGAGGAAAATAATATACACTAAGCACTATATTTTTCAGATTCAAAGTAGCATGATGATACTGCAGTTAATTGATGTTTATTTCAAGTTTACAAAGTTCACTTTGAATGATATTGTTTATGAAAATGTTTTTCGTTATGCTATATATATTTACCTGTGGTTATAATTACCTGTATATTACATTGTAAAACAGTGGGAGAGAAACTTTTGTTTTATAAAAAAACGTAATGAAACCATTTTGTTTAGATTCATTTGAGTAATCTGAATAAAAGACAGACATGTACTCTAAGCTTGTCTACTCCCCCATATTATCCTTCACTCTAGCAGGTGGCATGTAAGAATTGTCTTCCAAATGATTATCATTAATGTCAGCTGGATATACCTAGTGATTACTGTAGTTTCCAGTGTAAGTAATAGTCAGCAAGCCACATTAGCATTAATAATTTCATATTGGCTTTATTTATGTACGGCAGTTTACTACGATTTGATTACATTTCTTCATCAAAAACTACAGACATCAGATATTTTATCTTGTCTTTAGAAGAAGCCGTAAATATCATTTTTAATTCATTAGCTGCTACATGAAAAAATATTTACTGTGGACATGCATTATTTTACTTACCTTCTTTACTTGTGATCCTAATATTAGTTGCCCTTCCATTAAATTATATTGTACAACTCACAACATTGTGGCAGCTTTTCAACAGAACTGAATAGAGACCATATTTGCACCAAAGGTCCCTCTCAGGAGAATAATGAGGTTACGGAAAGAACAAAAGACAGCATAAATACAACTCAGTGGTTTTGTTCCATTTTTTAAAACATGTTGCTTGTTATTAGGTCAAGTTCTTCAAAAGAGCATACAGTAAATATAACATCTATTTCCTTTAAACACCAGAAAGCAGCAAAACAACAATTACTTTACAAACTATATCTGAGCACACATTTTCTGATTCTAATTCATTCCTGCAAATTACCGTACTCTCCAGCAGGATTCTCTTGATGTTTTCATCTACAATGTTATCATACATATGGTATATGTCTATATAAGAATATAGTAATATACAATCCACCGTTATAGTAATTATCAGACTATTGTATTTGATCCAATATAATTTAATTTCACACACTTTTTTATTAGATAAACATATTACAATTTGAAGAGAATGCAAATAAGCTGTGGGAAAACACACACATAATGTATTACTTAAAGGCCCACAGATGTATGTGAAATATGTAACAGACTAACCTGCATATTTCTAAAGCCATGTGAGCATAGAAGCACTCATAGAGAAAATGTACTTCTACCAGACTGGTAGGGTACAGGGGCTGAACTCCTTGTTGCTCTTCCTGTTTATTTTGTGAGTAAACATGTACACAGTAAAGAAAGCGGGGAGGGGGGGGGGATCAAATATTCAACTGTTGAATATAAAAACATGGAAGTGCACACCCAATCAGGTTTCAGTCCTGTAATGCTCTGTAATCAGTGTTCTAGAACAGTGGTTCTCAAACTTGTCATCAAGACACACCAGACAGGCCATGATTTCAGTTTAACATTGTGTGAACACAGGATTTGCTATTAGTGTTCAACAGACTAATTGCCTCATCTGTATTCAAATAGTGTTAAACCGGAATTATGGCTTGTCTGGTAAATCCTGAGGAGAGGTTTGAGAACCACAGTTCAACACTAGAGGTTCAATATGGAAGCCCCTAGACATAACAAATGCTGCTAAGGATTTAGCATAACAATGATGTTATGCTTTGGACAGGACTTAAACAACTGTACTTTACATATGGTAATACAAAGGTGTTCTACTATATTGAAAAAGGGCCAGGGGTGAAAATATAGACTAGGCGGATGAAGGATGATTTAAACCTCTGCCAAACAAACCCAATATATAGGAGTGGGCATAAAAATATAAGCAAAAGTTGTCCCTTAATCTTTAGGCTAGATATTAAACCATCTGTTTCCAAACAGTGGCAGAAAGTGCAGCACTTATTGTCAGGTTTTAACAATACTGTTCTTCTTGGAAGTCTGCTGCATGCTGTGCTACAGCTGGAAAAAGGTTGATGTCCTGTTTCAGTATCAGTTTTCTCACAAAAAAAAGTAAGTTTGTGAATTAAAAAAATAAATAAATGTTGTTTAGACCAAACTTTAATACATAGTTCTGAAAGTGGGACCATTAGTGTAGACTTTAATAAAGCAATAGAAATTCCCTCGCACTGACATACTGAGTCATTGACATTGGATATCCTCCAATATCTCTCCCTATTTTAGCTGTCTGGGAACCCTAAGTCTCCTGCAAACATATAGGTTCAGATGTTGCCTTTGGGAAATGGTTCTTTAAATTTTACTGGGTATAGGCTAACACATATGAGGTGCAAGCTTGCTTCGTCTGATACTACAAACTCCCACCAGTAACCTGAGGAAAAAAGGAAATATTTTCCAATAAAAGCAGTTAATATGTATTGGATCTGACTCGGACCACTTAAACCCAATTTACAGATTCTGACTGTTCTTGGAGCTGATCATTATTGCTCTCTGTAAGGTCACTATGATGTACGTTAAAGAGATCTACATGAACATTATTATAATAGTTTATTTATTATAGTTTATTTATAATGCGCGGACATATTCCATAGCGCTGTACATAAATTAGGTTCAGACAATGATAAATACAGATTAACATTTAGCAAAGGAAGGAGGGCACTGTCTTTGAGCTAGGAATCCAATCTCCATCGTGAATTCCCAAAGTACTTAGGATTGAAACTCGTAGACTTACAATCTAAGGTATAGTGAGTGGTAAAAGAGGGAGAGAGAGGTGATAAGTGTGTTAGGGTGGAAGGTGATACGCTTCTTTAAAGAGATGCATTTTAAGTGAGGTTTTAAATGTTTTGAAGCAAGAGGATAATCTGGTAGAGCGAGGCAAGGAGATCCAGAGACTAGGGGCAGCACGAGAAAAGTCCTGGAGGCGGGAGTGAGAGGAGGTGACAAGAGTTGTAGAAAGAAGAAGGTCATTAGCAGAACGAAGAGGGCGGGTGGAGGAGTATTTGGAGATGAGAGGAGAGATGTAAGGGGAGCATTATTGTTGAGGGCTTTGTAAGTTAGGGTCATGATTTAAAATTTTATTCTTGAGGCTAAGGGAAGCCAGTGGAGTGATTGACAGAGAAATTATGCTGAGACTGAGGCAGAGGCATTCATAATAGATTGAAGTGGAGACTGTGGGAGAGGGAGGGAAGATTAGGAGTTCAGTTTTAGACATGTTAAGTTTGAGATGGTGGGTGGACATCCAAGAGGATATACTTGAGAGGCAGTTGGAGACGTGTATTAGAAGAGAGGGGGATAGATCTGGTGCGGAGAGGTAGATTTGGGTGTCATCTGCATAGAGATGATAATGAAGCCCAAAAGCGTTTATGAGGGTGCCAAGTGAGGAAGTGTAGATGGAGAAGAGGAGGGGGCCAAGGACAGATCCAACAGACCAACAGACAGGGGGTGAGGAGAAGAAGAGGTGTCAGAGAAGGAGATACTGAATGATCGATTTTGTAGGTATGATGAGAACCACGAGAGAGTAGTGTCTTGAATACCGAGGGAGAAGAGGATATGGAGTAGAAGTGGATGGTCGACAGTGTCAAAGGCAGCAGAGAGCTCTAGAAGAAGAATTGAGAAGTGACCTTTTGACTTGGCGGTAAGCAGGTCATTAGTGACTTTAGTGAGAGCTGTCTCAGTGTAGTGTTGGGGCCAAAGGCTGTATTGAAAAGTTTCAAGAAGGGAGTTAGAGGAAATAAAGCTGGTAAGGTGGTTATAGACGAGCCGCTCAAGCAGTTTGGAAGCCAGGGGAAGCAGAGAGATAGGGCGGTAGTTAGATGCAATGTCAGTGTCAGATGAGGGTTTTTTGAGCGTGGGTATAACAATGGCATGTTTTAGAGAAGACGAAAACATGCCAGTAGTAAGTGAGAGGTTGAAAATGAGTGTGGTAGAGAGGGGAGATATGAGTTGAGATGGAATAGGATCCTGAGGACAGGTGGTGAGTCGAGTGGCTGTTTGCAGTTTGGAGACTTCATCCTCTGTAGCCGGATCAAAGCAGTTCAAAGTGACAGTGGGATTGGGGAAGGGAGAAGACTGGGTGTTGTTGGTTAGTTAAGAGGGTGGAGTGTGTAAACCAATATGAGATAAGAGTTCATTGCGGATGTTTTGGATTTTATGAATAAAATGGTTGGCAAGTCTTCAGCTGTGAGAGAGGAAGGGATGGGAGGAGGAGGTGGGCGGAGGAGAGGATTGATAGTGGCAAACAGACGCTTGGAGTTAGAGGACAGAGTTGATATTTGTGTTGTAAAGTACTGCTGTTTGGCAAGGTTAGGAGCAGAGGAATTGGAGCGTAACATAAATTTGTAGTGGAGGAAATCTGCTGAAGTGCATGATTTTCTCCATAGTCGTTCAGCAGTGTGGGAGCACCTCTGGATGTATCGTGTTTGTGTAGTGTGCCATGGTTGTGGATGAGAGCAAGGACATCTGCGTGTGGATATGGGGGCCAGAGTGTCAAGGGTGGAAGAGAGAGAAGAGTTGTAGAGTGAGGTGGCAGTGTCAGGGCAGTTTAGGTTGGTGATAGGACTGAGAAGGGATTGGATAATAGTGGTGAGCTAAGTAGGGTCAAGTGCTCGCAGGTTTCTGTTCATCATGGTGGTAGGGGTTGGCGAGGGGTGGAGAGAGGGTGATGTGGTGAGGTTGAAGGTAAGGAAGTGGTGGTCAGATAGAGGGAGTGGACGGATGACTTTGTTGGAGGTTGTGCTGAGATTGGTGAAGATAAGGTCAAGAGAATGTCCAGTATGATGAGTAGAAGAATCTGTTAGTTGTGAGAGGCCAAGGGTAAGAGGTGAGTGCAAGCAGTTTGGCTGCTGCTGGGGAGGTGGGAGTGTCAACAGCAATGTTAAAATCTCCAAGTACCAGTGAAGGAACATTGGAGGAAAGAAAGTGAGGGAGCCAGGCAGAAAAGTGATCAAGAAATTGAGAGGGAGTGCCTAGGGGGCAATAGATCACAGCTACACGTAGAGAGATAAGTGAGAAGAGGCGGATTGTATGAACTTCAAAGGATGAGAATTGGAGGGATGGGACAGGGGGTATGAGGTGAAATGTAAAGCGAGTGGAAAGCAAAATACCCACACCACCACCTTGTTTGTTCCCAGGTCTAGGTGTGTGGCTGAGGTGAAAACCACCGTGAGAGAGTGCTGCAGGGGAGGCAGTGTCTGAGGATGAGAGCCAGGTTTCAGTGAGAGCCAGTAGATTGAGGGAGTTTGTAGTGGATAGGTCATGAGTGAATGTGAGTTTATTGCAGATAGATCGTGAGTTCCAGAGGGAGCATATCCTGGATATTCTTTTTGTCAGTCATGAAATTACTACACATGAAACATAGACAGTAATTATATTAGAGTAACTAATGTATTACAGTAAATATATATATAAATATATATCTGTGTCTGTGTTTATTACTGAATTATATTTGTTGTATGCATTTATCAATTTATGGATAATTGTTATGCATCATTGAGCTACAGAATGAAGTTGTCTCTTTATAAGCAATATCTGTACACTTGTGTTGTCAAACCGTATTTTCATGTAATAGCTTAAAAGGAAGTTATCTGACCTTGGTATATCATCTAACATAATTCCATCCTGGATCAAGGCAACTCAGTGGATCATTGCAACTCAGTGGATATAGTCTTTTTGGAGTTTGCAAAGGCTTTTGATTCAGTACCACATGGGAGACTAGTGTGCAAACTAAGGGATACAGGAATTGCACTAAATATATGCACATGGATTGAGAGCTGGCTAAAAGACAAGAAGCAAAGGGTTGTTGTAAATGGAACATACTCTGATTGGACTAATATGGTAAGTGGGGGTTCCTTAGGGTTCAGTATTAGGTCTTCTCCTTTTTAATATATTTATGACTTAGAAGTGGGACTGGAAAGTAGTGTCTCCATTTTTTCTGATGACACGAAGCTGTGCAAGGTAATTAAATCAAATAATGATGTACTTTCCCTACAAAGGGATTTACATAAATTAGAGAAATGGGCGACTAAATGGCTGATGAGATTTAATACATATAAATGTAAAGTTATGCATCTGAGAAGGAAAAATAGCCTTGCAATTTATAATCTTAACAGAGTAAATATAGGGGTATCAGATATTGAAAGGGATTTGGGAGTACTCGTGGATAACCACCTAGGTAATAGTGCTCAATGTCAAGCAGCAGCTGCAAAGGCAAAATAAATATTAGCATGTCTTAAGAAGGGTATAGAAACAAGGGAAGCAAATATAATTCTGCCACTATACAAAACCCTAATTTAGAATATGGAGTACAGTTTGGGGCACCACTCCATAAATAGGACATTTTAGAGCTGGAAAAAGTACAAGAAGGGCAACAAAACTAATCAGGGGAATGGAGGGGCTAAGTTATGAAGAAAGACTAACTAAATTAAACTTATTTTCTCTAGATAAAAGGCGTCTAAGAGGAGATATGATTACCTTATATAAATACATTCAGGGTCAGTATAAAGCTTTGTCAAGTGAGTTTTTTTGTGCCAAGAGGTTTTCAACGGACAAGAAGGCATCCTTTGAGGTTAGAAGTAAAAAGATTCCACCTTAAAGAAAGAAAAGGGTTTTTCACAGTAAGGGTGGTAAATCTGTGGAATTCTCTACCAAGGAGGTGGTGACAGCGGTTTCAATAGATAACTTTAAAAAGGGAATTGAAAAGGACATTCACGGTTATTCTGGTTAATTAGAGAGAGAGTATTGATGCAGGGAGGAATCTGATCGCCAGTATCTGGAGTCAGGAAGGAATTGATTTTTTTTTTTTAGACAATTGGAAACATTTCACTGGGAGGGGTTCTGTGTGCCTTCCTCTGGATCAATTAACAACTAATTTGCATATTGCAGATCAGAGGAGATCTTAAAAGGTTGAACTTGATGGACTAAAAGTCTTTTTTCAACCTCAATTACTATGTAACTATGCCTCCTATTGAGGATTTTAGTTTAATGATGTATATAACCACACCTAATAACCCTCCAGCTACACTTTCAAAATTATTACAAATAAGCAGACCAAACATGTTTTACACTTCCCACTACTAGCTTTTTAAGTTTGGTCATTTTATATTTGCTATATAATGATCAGTGATGGATGCAGAGAGGTCAGACAAATCTCAGTCCACTGGCAATTCACTCCAGTATCCAGCCATGAAAACCATATGGAGAACAACCAAAAACACAGACAGTTGAGCCTGACATGTTGCGTTCCTATAGTCATGAAACGACTGAAGGACTGAACCCCAACAATAACAAATGTTTGATTTTAAGCTCAAAGATGGGGCCCTCCATTCTACTGCAATGTGTAAATATTGTTTTTTGCCATCTACGTAACCCCTGTATATTACAGAATATGTTGACACGTTACAAATAAACAAAAATAATAACAACAAATTGCCCTTTTCATACTGAACATGATATGCTTCACATATCTTTTCTATGTCTTACAACATAACTTGTCTGTTAATTATAATTGCAACTCTCCTAAGTCTATTTCTATACACCTAAATCACATCTAATCCTTTTTCTTCTTATGTAACATATTTTCTCCAGTTATTATTATTATCTTGAGTAGTACTAGGTATAATATCATTTAAACACTCATTCAAACCTCCTTTGTTTGTGTTTTCCTCTAGTGAGCAGTAAAAGTGAGTCAGTCTTGATAAGTTGCTGTGTTTTGTGTGTTTACCCTTAAAATCTGCAAACGAAAATATGGAATTTGATTTCCATTTTATTTAAGTTGACACAATTGGAACTAACAACTCAGCTATTTATTGTAAGAATTGCAAGTATCATTGTTTAAACATACAAGCCAATTAAGTAAATAAATAGCTGTTTGGTTTATTACTAAAAGTTACCCAGTATACCACAAAATATACTTGCTCATATTAACGTGGCAGACCTCACTTTTAAGTTTAACGCCTTCAAACGTTTGTAAATGACAATATGATTGCATGTTTCCATCGCTGCCTATCAAACTTTATTCACATTTGACTTTAAAATCAATGCTTGTTAAGAGACATTCTCACAGCATTAATTACAAGCATGTACAAAGAACTACATGTTCTCTTTAAAATTTCTTCATCCTTTTTACCAAATAAACCAACACAACAGCGGTGCAGCTGTACCCCAGGCATCCTAGTGATTGCTCAGCAGGAGAAAAAGCCTTTATTTGTCTCATAAAGTTAATGGAGTAAATTCAAACCCACAACCCCTCCTCTTTCCTGCTCTTTTCCTTTAAGGAAAGCTTGAGGCCTGATTAAAATTCAGACTTCTTAGCTCAAGCGGCTGAAATCAAGCTTTGGAAGGAGGGAGGTGGATATGTGAGGGGGGAGATAAATGGAGTCAGTGAAGGGAAGACTCAGAGCCTTTTGATTAGGATGACAACCTTTTTAAAAATGAGAGTAAAAGCTCCCATTTAAAGCAAAACAACACTTAATTTAGAATTGCATTTGAAGAAAAATATTCAATTACGCTAAGTAGCTTTGATTGTTTTGGTTCCCATGCTGGTATCATTTTACTCCTTTTTCCTTCTGCATCTTGCTCCGGTAGCTTGTTATAAAAAAGGATATTTCATGAACTTCAGTCTGAGATAGAATGATAGCTTAATAGTTCATACTTTGTATCTATGGCTGCATGCTGAAATACCCAAGGGATTGTGCTAGATTGTCAAAGTGTAAGCAAATGCATAAAGTAATCATCCCTTCTGCTAGACTGAGATAAATGACTATGCCATAAAGCAATATCCAAACAGGTGGACAATGCCGCCTTTAATTAACATTGGATGGCATACTTTGGTTTTCTTAAATCTAATGAGATTCAATGGATTTGGAATTCACAAAATGTACATTACACAAATTATCTTTGTTGCAACTATATAATATTTTCGCAGATTTTAGTTATATGTAAATATTAACCGTTATGTTACAAATAGTCAATTTATATATATTTTTTTAATTGCAACAAATAATTAGTAAAATGGTAGTAAAGGATTATAGTACATCAAGGTAAATTTTTGAAGATAGTAATTCTTTACCAATGTATATAGATATGTAAACATAAATGTGGGCAAGTATGGATAAGTAGAGATAAATGTGGGCAGAAACTAGCATGTTTTGTGCATTTGAACCTTGCAGTACTATATTATATTTTAGTGCATGAATTGGAATTGCAAAAACTAGAGATTTCACATGAATGAATTATTCTACTAGCATTGGACATTTTTTAAATCTTTATTATGCTTTCTACAGCTATTTTCTCTCTGCACATTAACGTACAATTGGATCAAATTTAATTATTTGGTAATTGTTATTAAAATCTGGATGCTATTTATGATTTAACACTCTGAAAGATATAAAATACTAGAATATTGCCCGTAGAAAATGGCGGCAAGGAAATTGTAAGTGAGCTAATGCTGTTTGGTGTATGGTAATCAAATAAATAATACATTAATAAAGAAATATACTTTACCTATTTGGAAGTAATATATGCAGGAAGCATTGTGTTGAAGAGCTGGCAATCTGTTTTCATGTTGCTGCAGCATACAATGTGTGTTTTCAGTGCCTTGGAGCTGATGTGTAAGTGTCAGCAATGTGTGCAGTGTGTAGTGTAATAGTGTGCGTGCGCGAGGAAAATCCGTTAGGGTATCTGTGCACTTCCGCATTGTGTAAGAGTGTTGTAAAAGTGGCTGATTTAGCGTTCTTGTTCTTGCACCTTGTCCGGCTTTTTCAGGAAATCCGTATGTGTTTGGTGTTTTGCGTCTTTAGGGTCCTGTAGCCTCATTTTTTCTTTTTTTTTTTGGCAACCATTTTTTCTCTCGCTAAGGTGATTTTCGGGTGCCTAAACTCTGTAAGTTGGACTTAAATGGAGGTATAACTTCACTTGCAGAGGTACTGGGTGCTGTGGGTAAGCAGTGTATGTTATGTCTTTTTTTTGTGTGTGTATTTATTGTGTTTGTAATGTTTTCAGGTTTTGCGAGGTCGCAATGTTTTTTTTCTAAGTCCCGCATCTCGTATTTGTCGTAAGTCCGTAAATGTTTGAGGTCTGCAGTTGCTGGCAAGGAGCGCCTTTGGCGCTCCTTGCCAGGACTGTGGCCCTCGTTTCGCTACGCGAGCCCACAGCGTTGGCAACAACCCGCTTGCTCACAACTATATATGTGATGAAATCAACTCAAACAGGCAGCTCAAAAAAGACAATAACAGTTCACTGTGTGTAAAATATGTATATATATAATAGTCGATACGTTTAAGTTTCTGTATATTTTGTTAAACTTTCAAAACGTGTTGTCAATTATCAAGCTTAGTGTTTCAAAACAGCATAGTTTAAGTATAAGTTGGCAGTAGACCTTATATGGGACTACAGTGGGCCTTTAAAGTATCATAGCAAAGTTCTCCGTTTTTACAGAAATAAGTTCACGGCTAAATCAATATTTTTTTTAACAGCATTTTGCAACTAATAAGAGGAAATGTTAGATAATTTAGCCTGAAAGTTAGGTATTATAGCTTTAAATTATCTTAAAATATCTTCCCTCTCCGCTACTAATTTTATCTGAGGTGACTAAGTCATTTTAAAAGTGGCTGTAATAAACGGTACGCGGCATGCCCATTTGGTTAAATCAGGATAATCTGAGATTTATAAATAAGAAACAGCCATTATTTTTATTCATAACTGGCCTTGCTTTTTCAGATTATTGCCACCAAGGGTTAAGTTAATTAATCACCATAGATAAAATTAGTAGCAAAGAAGGAATATTGTTTCAGGTAATAATATGCTTAAAATAAGTGACTTCCTAGATCAATTATCTATCATTTTCTCTCATAATTTTAGGTAACCACCAACTCTAACTATATGCATTCATATGTGTACCTTGATGTGTCCCTTTAAGGTACTTAAAATAAATTGTTATCCCAAACTCATGCTGATTTTTTAAGTTATTCTTAAAGAGCATGACAACTGCCTATATATTGTACAAGCTATTTTTTCCTAAATATATGCATTCCTGAGAAATTTAACATTATTTGAGTTGCATATGTAAATGAGCAGATCATGTATACCAATTAGCTGTTTTAATGTGCCAATCACAGCCTGCTTGTCTATCTCTGAGGTGGCCAAAACAACGTTCCCCAATATTACCATGCACTTAGATCACTTCCCCACACATATCAAGCACCCTGAGCTTCACTTTAGCATACAGGGCTGAACATTAGTATACAGGATTTCCACAAGCTGTTTGAGAAATGATTTACTGGAGAGAAAAATGGCTCATACAATGTATAGAAACCAACTCATCTTTGCTGTGACCAGAGAGAAACTATCACAAAAACATCTTTGAGGTTTTTTTGAACATTGTTACTAGTTTGACTCGTGTACAATTGTAATCTCAGTTCAGTTACTTAACATGCAATATTGTATTTGTTATGAGAAAACGTTTTGCACTTAATAGAAAAAGGTGCACATGGACAGTTCAGTCAACATAATAATAATTAGTATGTTTATTTTCTCAAAAGGAGCTTCTTAGTTACATTACAGCAGTTTATAAGAGTTTAAGAGTAAAATATTAGTAGAAAAGAACAAAACTTTATTATAACAGAAGGTCTCAATCCGGTGGTCTCGATAGAAACTGCTACACCATTTTTCCCAGTGAAAATAGCCAGTAAGCGAAATAATGTCATTTGAGAAACAACATAATCAATCCATAATCAATGCCCTCTGACTTCAGTAAATCCAACTGGGTAGCTGCACTATAAACCTTTTAGCAAGAAAAGAAGTGTACTGTTCATCACATTTTAGGCTATGGAATATAACAGTGAAAAAAAAGTAAATCATGCAAAAGAAAGAGATAACCATTGTTACAAGGGAAATAAAGAAAAGAAATAGCCTTAAAATTGTATATTAAATTACAATTGCTGGAAACTACGGAGGACACTATTTATTTAAAAGGTGATATTTGAGTAGAAATGATATTCTATTTAGATGGTTGATTTTGAGTGGCACCATAGGCAGGCAAAATATTTAGAAGAAAATTCAATAAATGCACTCTGTAAGAATCAACCATGGCCCACTATGCTACCCACTGGGGGTCTCTAATGACCTACAGGTTCCAAGTCACCCATAGGAAACCATAAAGACTTGTAAGGGCCCTAATCCAACCCCCATGGTCCCTAACACTAAGCTTCCTTACTCCATTGTGGCAGGAAGGTTACAAATGTAGTGATAGTTAGGCCCTTTACATGAAATATCTACAGCTTTCAACAGCCTTAGCATGTGTTTGAAATGCACATTATTATTTTTTGGTTAACAGCGAATGTCACAAATCACAACAATGTACACCAATGTACACGTAAAGCAGAAAGAAGTTACACGTAACTATCACTGTTAGACAGGTATACATTAGGGTTTTTCTATGTGCAACTTGTAATAGCAACATTATGTATTACATGTGAAAATCACATGAACAAAATTGAGTGCTGTGTGAAAAGGTTATCATCAGTTAATTTAATCTGTGGAAAAAAAAATTAAATGAAAGAGAAAGGATTTTGGATGGATTACTAATTTATATTAGGGCCCTATCCCGGCAATAGCAATTACGAGTGCCATACTAGCACAGAACATCCTACCTAGTTATGCTATTCCCCCATTCTGAAAATATATAAAGGAACTAGCGAATTGCTCGTCAAAAAATGACGGCAATGAAATTGTAAGGTAGCTAAATTAGTAAATGAATATAGTGTACCTATTTTGAAGCATTGTGATGAAGAGCTGGCAATCTGTGTTGATGTTGCTGCAGCATTAGTGGTGTGGAGCTGCTGTGTAAGCATGCTGAATGTGTGCACTGTGTGGTATGAATATCCGTAGGTGGTTTGTGGCGTTTTGCGAGTTTCTTGTGGTGTTTTGCGAGTTTGTTGTGGTGTTTTGCGAGTTTAGAGTGCTGTAGCCTCGTTTTCGTTTTGTTCGGCAGCCATTTTTTCTGTCGCTTAGATTTTTTTTTAGTCTCAAAAGTCTTTTATTTCGAGTAAAACCGAGGTGTAAGTTGCATTTTTGAGGTCCTGGGTGCTCCCTCTTGGTGTAGGTAAGGTTTTTATGTATGTGCTGTGTGTATGTATTGTGTTTTAAATGTTTGTATGTCGGCGTGTTGCGTCCGATGTTTGCGAGGTCGTAATGTGTGGTAACGTGTTTCGTACGTTGTTTGCGTTCCTCGTAAAATTTATCGAGTGTCGTAATTTGTGTGTCGTGTTTTTTGAGTAGCGACGTGAAGTTTGCGAGGGTTTGAGGCCCTTGCCCAGTGACCTCGCCAGCAACTGAGTCCCTCGCTTTGCGAGGGGCCTCAGTTGCTGGCATGGAGCGCCTTCGGCGCTCCATGCCAGCAACTGAGGCCCTTGCCCAGTGACCTCGCCAGCAACTGAGGCCCTCGCTTCGCGAGGGGCCTCAGTTGCTGACATGGAGCGCCTTCGGCGCTCCATGCCAGCAACTGAGGCCCGTGCCCAGTGACCTCGCCAGCAACTGAGGCCCTCGCTTCGCGAGGGGCCTCAGTTGCTGGCATGGAGCGCCGAGCCCGCAAGCGTGAGCAACGACCCGAACGCTCACAACTATATATGTGATAGCCACAAGTGACTGCTGCACAACAAAGCTGGAAAGCATGGCACAAATCTGATTTTTGCAGGTCTAAAAAATTCCGAGTTACTCTGTAAGACTTTTACACGAAAACCAAATGCTAATATAATTTTACGGATCACTCGCAAACCAGGGCAGCACGTAACTGCAAAAAGCTGAAGAAAATATTACGGGTATGTGAGATAGCAGCAGGATTTCTCAACTGCTAGGAAAAAAAACACTGGATCCCGGGATCACCACCTTTTATCCACCTTCCTCTATGTCTCCCGCTTCTCTTAGCTCAAGTAACTGAAAGTCAATAGTTAATAATGACAGCACAAAGTAGTATTATCAACCATTGCTCAAATTTTATTAAATCTGACATACATATTTATAGCAATTTTAATTATATGCAAAAGCATAGGTGAAATTGCAAGATATCCTGGGCTATGACAAAGGTCCTTGTCTTAGGTGCTTGCGGTTTCTAAAGGTTTCGAGCAAGCTTGGGCAATCAGGATGTGCGTTATTCCATTGTAGACTTCATAAAGAGGAATTAGCATATTTTACTGGAATATATTACACATAATTGCCTGTAAACATTCTACAGTGTCACTGATATATATATATATATATATATATTAATTAAGTATATAAGTAAAAAGCTTTAATGCATAAAAGCCTCCAAAATTCCCTAACAGGGAACCAAAGCCCACTAGCAAAGGCTTTTAAAACTTTTGCTGAGTGCTGCAGCAGCAGTTACAGTATAGCGCCAAAATCACATCATTCTTTGACAATTACCAGTCCAGTATCAACAAATGTGTAATTAGAAATTATGATAATGTATTATTATGTCTGTTTATTAGACAACATCTCTGGGGACACACAACCCAGTATTCATGGGATTAATACACATCAGGAAACCATGTTGCCTAGGAACAAATGCTCTAATGCAAAGTCTATGTGTATAATTTATTAACCCAAAATACACTCAATTTTATATATTTAAGCTATAAATACAATTGTTACAAAAATATATCTAATGCCATAAGATAAAAATAATCAAAAGATAATATATTTATATTTTAATGTCTTGTGTTTTCTTACTGCAGTTATGGCACTGGTTTTTAACCATTACAATAATCCTGATGTTTCTATTGGCTACTAGAGTCATTTCTCAAATGTAATGCCTGTTTTGGGTATACCCTACACTGAAAAAGAAGGATTTACAGATTTGGGCTGTGTCCTAATGCGGAGGAGCAAAAGATTAACATCAAGGTGTAACATAGGGAAAAAAAACTCACACAGGCGATTTACAACTATACCACAGTTTACACTGCCTGATTAACATTGGACCCTTATTTATTTGATTGTAACATTGCAATTAATGTTTTTGTAAATTCAATTAGTATTGTTGAAAAACAATATACCTGAACACATTATGTGCTTATGCATATGGCATCAGCAAACATTAATTAACAGAATTGTACAATCACTGCATGTCATGCAGCTAACTGAATTATAATACATAATGTATTTATTTGCTCTAATTTTTTATTTTTCGTTTCCTAAACTCAGAAATATATTTTATCATCCCAAAGCTTGAGACTTGTAATGTCATGCAATAAATTAGGTGCCTTATGTACAGTAAAACCAAATTCTATTAGTGATATCCAGCTGTGATGTTATAATGGAAAATTGTTTCCTTGCTATGATTTTGAGCTTGTTTAAATTTTGCATATCTGTTAGTTTAATGAACAGTACCATCAAATCACTTTTAAAGTTGCTGAGTGGTATAAATGTTTAACCACACAGCTATATAAAAGTAGTTATACAAAAATCTAATTATAAAGTAACTTCATTCAGAAACAACCCCTAATTTGAATAATTTTAAATAAAGTTTTCAACGAAAACCTATACCGTTTCCATGAAAGATTTCTGAAGCTGCTATTGTGCCATATTGCTTTATGGTTTGTTACATTAAAATAAAATATTACAATACCATGTTAGAATATTTTATCTGTGTAAGAAAGAAAGCTGAAGTGAGGGCATAGACATTAATGAGATTGGTTACATGCACTAAGGTATGAAGCTTGAAGAACTTCTGGAGAACCTCCCCAGTTGCATGAGCAAGATATTTATTAAGCATTGCAGGAGATAAGAGGCTGCAATTGTAATTCTTTCCATGAGGAATAGAGCACATAATAATACAATATTGTAATACTTGGGGCCTCATTCTAATCGGGGGCTGTAAAACGGACACAAGTCTGCCATTCCTTGCGAATGGGTTGCGGCCCCACGTATCGCTACATCTACGCTGGTATTCAATTGGGCGGCGCCGCAAGGAGGTCCCTGTTACGCAAACAATGCAATCTGCCGTATGCATTTGCCGCAAGCCCGTAAGTCGTGTTTCAAGGCCGCAAAGTCTGAAAACTGTCAATGCAAATATAAATTCAAGACAGTACTGTAAGCACTTTAAATGATGGAGAACACAATGGGTAACATGAGGATTAAAGGCACAACATTCACAAGCTGGCACATCGCCACAATACAATATGTGATTTCACGTTTAAGTTATGTCCAAAGCCCGTCATACTTTGGACGGTAATTAAACGTGAAATAAAGTATTGTATTGTGGCGATATGCTAACTTGAGAATGTTGTGCCTTTAATCCTCATGTCACCCATTGTGTACTCCATGATTTACAGTGCTGTCTGGAATTTATATTTGCATTTACAGTGCTCCGAGTTTGCGGGCTTGAACCACAAGTCACGGGCCTGTGGGTTTGAACCACAAGATACGGGCTTGGAGGTTATTCAAGCCCGTCGGACCGCAAAGGTCTTACTTTCAAATCATAGCATTTCATAAGCAAATAAAAAAGCCATCCTGTACTTTTATTAAAAGAGAAATTGATGTTAGATCTTTAATAGCCCTACATTCTCAATCTCTCAAATCGTCATAAATAACTACTTTATTTCATGTTACATTTCTGTCCTAAAATCCTACGGGCTTCAACCTCCAAGCCCGGAGGTTGGATTCAAAAGTTCTTGGGGCTTGGAGGTTGAAGCCCGTCGGACTTTATATCGAAAATTTAACATGAAATAAACTATTTTTATTTGCCAATTTGATGCTTCTCTTTAATGCTTTTTTTTTTTTTTACTGCTTTGTTTTCATTGTATATCAACCTCTTTTCATATTTTATGCTGTGTGGTTTATCACACCTTTTTATAAAAAAAATATTTTACTTAAAGTGTATGATTGCAAACGCAAGAAGTTTGCCTGGGAAAATGGATGAGCTAGAAATATTAGCAGTACAAGAAAAATGGGGCTTAATAGGCATTACGGAAACATGGTGGGATGAATCTCATGACTGGACTGTTAATCTGGATGGTTATAACCTATTTAGGAAAGATAGGGGCAATGGTAAAAGAGGAGGAGGGATCTGTCTTTATGTTAAGCCTGAATTTAAGCCTATAGTTAGAGAAGATATTTATGCTGGCACTAACGGCATCATTGAATCCTTGTGGGTTGAGCTAAATAGTGGAGGAGCTAATTCTAAATGCATATTGGTGGGAGTATGCTATAAACCCCCAAATATAGCTGAAAGTGAGGAAATACAATTATTGTTACAGATTGGAAATGCAGCTAAGCATGGGCAAGTTCTAATAATGGGAGACTTTAATTACCCTGATATAAACTGGATAAACGAGACCAGCAGCTCAGCTAAGGGGAGCAGGTTCTTGAGTACACTCAGGGATCATTATCTAGCCCAGGTAATACAAGAACCTACTAGAAATGGGGCCATCTTGGATTTAGTCATCACAAGTAATATTGATATAATATCAAATGTAAAAATAGGGGAACCCTTGGGGAACAGTGATCACAACACAGTCTCATTTGAGATTGAATACAAAAAACAGAGTTGTAAGGGGCCAACAAAAACTCTAAATTTTAAAAGGGCTAACTTTAATGGGCTACGGGCAGCAATACAACATATAGACTGGGACAAAGAACTTACAGGGAAGAATACTGAAAATAAATGGACAACATTCAAATCCTTACTAAATAAACATACTCATCAGCATGTACCATGTGGAAATAAAATAAATAGGAGTAAATCACATCCCATGTGGCTTAACAATGACTTAAAGATCATGATGAGGAAAAAGAAGTATGCATTTAAATTATACAAGAAGGAGGGAACAGAGGCATCTTTATGTGACTATAAGGAAATCAACAAGGCTTGCAAAAGGGCTATTAGACTGGCTAAAATAGAAAATGAGAAGTCAGTTGCAATGGAAAGTAAGACTAACCCTAAAATATTTTATAAATATATTAATGGGAAGAAGGCCAGGAAGGAATCGATAGGACCATTACAATGTGACACAGGCCATCTGATAATTAGTGACCAGGAAAAGGCAGATGAGCTAAATAGGTTCTTTTCTTCGGTTTACACAAGGGAGGTACCAGTGGTTGGGACACTGCAACATAATGGGGCTACACTACCTTCACTAAATAATTGGTTAACGCAGGAAGAAATACAAAAGAGGTTGGAGAAAATAAATGTTAATAAAGCCCCAGGTCCTGATGGAATACATCCAAGGGTACTGAGGGAGCTGGGTTCTGTAATAGCCAAACCATTATATCTAATCTTTAAAGACTCGCTCACTACAGGGTCTCTACCAGATGACTGGAGAAAAGCAGAGGTGATACCTATATTTAAGAAGGGATCTAGAGCAAATCCGGGGAATTATAGACCAGTGAGCCTCACTTCTGTAGTTGGGAAGCTTTTAGAAGGGTTAATAAGGGACAGAATACAAGAATATGTCTATTTGAACAGGATCATAGGTAGCAGTCAACATGGATTTATGAAGGAAAGGTCGTGTCAGACCAATCTAATTAGTTTTTATGAGGAGGTTAGTAGGAACTTGGATCAGGGCAACTCAGTGGATGTAGTCTTTTTAGATTTTTCAAAGGCATTTGATACAGTGCCACATGGAAGACTAGTGAGCAAACTAAGGGATACAGGAATTGCAGTAAATATCTGCTCATGGATCGAGAGCTGGCTAAAAGACAGGAAGCAAAGGGTTGTTGTAAATGGAACATACTCCGATTGGTCTAATGTGATAAGTGGGGTTCCTCAGGGCTCAGTATTGGGTCCTCTCCTTTTTAACATATTTATTAATGACATTGAAGTAGGACTCGAATGTAGTGTCTCCATTTTTGCTGATGACACTAAGTTGTGCAAGGTAATAAAATCAGATAATGATGTACTTTCCCTACAAAAGGATTTGCATAAATTAGAGAAATGGGCGGCTAAAGGGCAGATGAGATTTAATACAAATAAATGTAAGGTTATGCATTTGGGAAGGAAAAATAGCCAAGCAATCTATAATCTTAATGGAGCAAATCTAGGGGTATCAGATATTGAAAGGGATTTGGGAGTACTAGTGGACAACCACCTAGGTAACAGCGCTCAAAGCCAAGCAGCGGCTGCAAAGGCAAATAAAATATTAGCATGTATTAGGAAGGGTATAGAAGCCAGGGAAGAAGATATAATTCTGCCACTATACAAATCTCTAGTACGCCCTCATTTGGAATATGGAGTACAATTTTGGGCACCACCTCACAAAAAAGACATCTTAGAGCTGGAAAAAGTACAGAGAAGGGCTACAAAACTAATAAGGGGAATGGAGGGGCTAAGTTATGAAGAAAGACTAGCAAAATTAAACTTATTTTCGCTAGAAAAAAGGCGTCTAAGAGGAGATATGATTACGTTATTTAAATACATCCAGGGTCCATATAAGGCTTTGTCAAGTGAGCTTTTTGTAGCAAGAGATTTTCAACTGACAAGAGGACATCCGTTGAGGTTAGAGGAAAAAAGATTTCACCTTAAACAAAGAAAAGGGTTCTTCACAGTTAGGGTGGTTAAACTGTGGAATTCTCTACCAAAGGAGGTGGTGACAGCGAATTCGATAGACAACTTCAAAAAGGGGTTAGATATATTTCTGAATAAAGAGGGCATTCAAGGCTATCCTAGATAACTAGCGAAGGAATATTGATCCAGGGAGAAATTTGATCGCCAGTTTCTGGGGTCAGGAAGGAATTTTGCTTTTTTTCCCCCTTATGAGACAATTGGCAAAGTTTCAATGGGGTTTTTTTTATGTTTGCCTTCCTCTGGATCAATTAACAATAATTAACAATTAACAATAATAATAAATAGTCCAAATTAAAAAGATCAATAGAGATCTAAAAAGGTTGAACTTGATGGACTAACTCTTTATTCATTCTCCAATACTATACTATTAATAATTATTTAATCAATAATTTAATTAATAACTAATCCGCATATTGCAGATCAGAGGAGATCTTAACAGGTTGAACTTGATGGACTGAAAGTCTTTTTTCAACCTTAATTACTATGTAACTATGTAACTTACCTAAAAATAATCTAATCATAACACACTTTATGAATGTGTTCATTTTATGATTTCATAAATCTGTCCCTTAATTTGGTATGTGTTCACATTACCACAGCCACAATTCTCGAGAGGTTCTCACAAATGTAAGCTAGAAATGATACTAGTGAAGTAAATAAGAAATTATTTACCTTGTGTTAATGGAAAATGCTTTTAATTACTTACAGTATGTTTATTGGATATACAAATTTGGATGTTTAATAGTGCACTACATTTTGTAAGAGTGACATCTATTAAAATAAAATTAATGTTCTAATTTGCATAATAATCACAAAAGCTCAATCAAATCTAATTTTTACAAAAAATGATTACTACTCGGTAAAAGTTGTGGGAAAAAAAACATATTGGGTTAGATCCACTAGCTATAGTAAAGACTATAGTTCTTCTCTGAGACTGCATTGTCAAATTTCCCAAAAGGAAATTAAAACTGCAGCCTTCAACGTACTGCTGGTTGATAGGTTTGCATTAACTAGGGTTTGTATTATTTTAATCGTGCAGGGAATTTACTAACTGGCAGCCTTATTAAATTGAGATTCGGCCAATTGAAAAGGGCTCTATATAAGCACAGAGCATTTTTTTTTTTACATAATTTTTATTAAAGGGCAAGGGCTTCACTAACTAAAAACTTATATAAGTTGTGCTTATATAGAGCCCTTTTCAATTGGCCGAATCACAATTTAATAAGGCTGTGGATGTGCAATGACCTGTTATATATCACTCAGAGATAAACCTCAGGTACAGGTATACCCCGCTTATTCACTATAGAGCTGTTTTTCCTGCCAGACCCCTTTTAATGCTAAACCCTGCTATAGCGCTGTTTTTGCCTGCCGGACCTCTTTAAGTGCTCTGATTCGCTATAAGAAAACAGAATCCAGGATGACCCAGAAGCTTCAACATCAATAATTTAAAGTTTGTATTTCTGCTAATGTGCAGTTTGTGTTAGTGTTATGCTTGTTGTTTCTTTGAAGTTCATATAAAACCAAAAAAGTTTACATTTCAATTGAAATTGGTGTTTTTTTCATGAGTTCCCCTATCGCTATCCTACCCATGTTAAACTGCCCCATTTAGAGCTGTTTTTGGTTAACACTTCTATTGCCTGGAATCCATCTACAGCATTAAACAAGGTAGAGCTGTATTCTAATTTGGTCTGTGACAAGGCACTCTAATGCTAGATGAAGCATTATGTTTCCAATGGCTATCCATCACTTTATATATCGTGAACACAGTAGCACATGCGTTTTATAGGGGCAAGCATGTGCAGGTTAACAGCTCTTTTCATTGGCATTGGCACAATTGCATGTAAAGAATGTGATGCTAAATGCAGTGTTTACATTCTGCACATGCACCATCAAAGCTGAAATAATAGTTGATATGACGTCATTATTGATGTATAATACCAACAATCCGTCAAAATGATATCATCAGCACCACATATTGATCACTTTTGTTTATATGTCAACCATATATAATGAAATTATTAAAAAGTAAAAGGAATAACAATTAAATGTACACTGCCTATGTCACATTCCATATATCTATGTAAACACTAAAAGCAGGTGTTTTGATTCTCACGGTATGGGGACAAAAGATCTATGCGCATAAATCATAGACAAATCAGAATTCCAAGGAAAGTCCAATAAACAAAGGGAATCAGAATCAGAAACATAAACATAAATACACGAACACTTGTAGTGGACAGTCCAACAACTCAGTAAAGTCTGTTTGCTCTCTGCTGGAATTTAAACTCCATGTTCAGGTCAGGTGACACACAATACACACCCAGAGATAGACCATACTGGCTGCAGCCATTCTCATTCACCACATTAGACAAAATGAAACGCTCACATAATTTTGCAGTTTTCTAATTGAACAACAGGACCGTCTAACAATGGCTTCTGCCATTTCTGCAGAATTGGTGGACTTAATAAATGACATAAAGTGGACCATATTGGTAAGACTATCGATGATGACTATAATGATATTGTGTCAATTTGATGGTGGCAAGTCTATTAAAAAAATTCAATGGTCGTTGAGAAACTGGAAGAGGCACTAGGAGCATTTTCCAGCTTCATTCAAAACTGTTTTCTTCACCTTCCAGCAAAACTACACACCTCTCTGTGTGTCTCTTCAACCCAGACCAACTGAAAACACAGTCCATTCATCAGCCTCACAGACTGCAGGCCACAAACACAGCCACACAGAATCCTCACATCTGCAATCCAAAAGCCACACCCAATTTATAGCTTCAGTCTTTAATCTACTCGGGTGATGCTAATCAACTGTGTTTAGGAATTTAACTCTTTCAGACCTTCTGCAGACCTCCTGGGGAATAATATCTTTTAAAAGTCTGTGGCTCACACTAACCCCTTGTAGCACTCTGTCACACACTATAGTTTTGATCTTCAATGGAAAATTTCTTTGACATCAGGGCACTAGGCAGCATCTACCTCCAAAATGAGCGAGGCCTTGGTTAAGTATTGGAGCTGTGGTAATTTTTTTAACTCAGCAAAAGAAACAATTGTAACTGAGAGAGATTTTTGTGCAAGATACATGCCCATCACAATCTCAACTACTACAAAGCTACCCTCAAACAACATATTACACACCAAGGCTGCTTCATAGAAGCCCTGATGCAGTTACAGCCTTATGCAGCACTGCTGCGGAGACAACTGAGCTGTTCCTCTCTCGCTCTCACTGGATCCCCAATAAAATTAATAACCATGGGGGTCTATTAGAATACCCTGTGGGATTTGGCATATATAGTTAGGATATGTGCCATAGATGTCCTGTAAGTACCTCCATGTCACAGGGACATCATTTTAAGTGTAGTATGAGGTAGTTATGGTAGTATGAGGATTCAACTGGATCATTATATGACACTCATAGCACAGGGGTTACATTTGTGTGCCAAGTGAGAGCATTATGGACCCCATGGTAGGGGTTACAATTTAGATGCAACAGAGGTCCTTTAAGGACCTCCATGACATTCGGTAATAGTTATGACTCATCAGGGCTTATTGGGATTTGTGGGATCAGGGGTTATTGAGGGAGGGAATCACCGTAGGTTTCCTTCTTTGCATGGGAGGATTTAATCCCTGGGGTTCCCTTCCGTTTGGAAGACGGGATCCATAGGGTTCCCCCATTTCCGTACTGTAAATTAGGGAATCCTTGGGATACCTGGGCTTGTAGGGGTAGGGATACTAAGGGGGATCCACTAAGGAGGATCCATCCCCAAGTCTGTGTAGTTTTTGGGTGCACTTACTAAACCCTCATTTGTGTTGGATATAAGAAATCAAACCGTATATCGAACTCAGTTGAGGTGTTGTAGTGTTTTTAGTTTCAGATGTTACACTTGAATCATTTTATTAGTTATATGTCTGTCTTTATTGGTGGAAAAAGGGGTTTCCCCAGCTATGTTAATTAAACTTTGCAAAAGAACTGCTACAAATTACTTCTGCCAGCCGGAGCTGAAAACTACAGCAAACTTTTCCTTTGATTTTTGCACTAATGTACTTTATACCAAAACCCTATACTAATAAAACTTTATGGATCACTTGCAAGAGTGGGAGAGGAGACACAGGGGAGGGAGAGGGGAGGAAGGAGACACAGGGTAGGGAGAGGGGGGAAGAGACAAAAGAGAGGGGGAAGAGAAACAGGAGAGGGGGAAAGAGACGGAGGGGGGAAAACTGAAATATAAAATATTATTTCGTCATTTGTGATGGACAAGTGACTAGTATATAAATATATATATATATATATATATATATATATGTTCCATGTTAAACACCTAGGTTTGTGGGAGGGTTCCTCTCTCGTCCCGTTTCTTCCATGAGAGAGGCTTTGGTAAGCCTCACCTCTTCCTGTGAGAGGGGCTTCAACCTTTTAAGCATTTTCTGTCCACATCCCCTTGCTCAGATCATTACAGAGCCTGTGTCTGCAGGTTGTGTCTCTGTGCTCTCTGTGTCTCTGTGCTCTCGTTTTTTTAGCTTTCCTGGCTTCATATCAAAAGCTCCAGTCGCTTTTTCGGCCTTTTCCTATCGCTATCCAAGGTAAGTTGTCTACTACTTCCAAGCTGTCCAAGGTTCAGCTTTCGCTTTTCATGCTTAGTTCTTGCTTAATCTACCAAGTTTCTTTCCTATACCTTCTTGCGTGGGTTTGGACCTGAAGTTGCATCCCATGTCCAAGGCTACGCCTTTTAGGCTTCGTCAAGTCTGCTTCTCAAAATCTGTCCCAAATCTACTAGGTTTTTCAACTCTCCTGTACCTTTTCAGAGTGGGTTTTACCTGAATTGGCTAATATTATGACTCTCCTCCACCATTCCATAAGTCCTAAACCAGCCTTGCAACCTCATCTCATTCACGCTTTCTATACGAACCAATCCAGCCTTTGCAGGCTTACGATGACTACACTATCATACAACCCCTACCAGCCTTCGTAGGCATTACCTCGTTGACGCCTTCCATAAATTTCAAAACCAACCTTTGCAGGCTCACTTCAATCACACTTTCATAAGTCCTAATGCTACTGCAGCCCTTCGACCAGACTCCAATGCAATCACACTTTTGTGGCCTTCCTTCCTCTCCTTATGATGGCCCTCCGGATGGGGCATAGCGATCGGCCACACCTCAGCTACATGAGGCGAGGGGCCCATCCGTAAGTTTATGTCCAGCTTTTTTGCCTAGTCCCAAATGTCCACAAGGGCATTCCATCGATGGAGAGCAATGGTTCAACGCACTTGTTATTTAGGAGAAAGACCCGACCACAAATATATATATATATTAGCGACTTGCCAGTCAAAAAATGACAGTCAATAAAAGA
This sequence comes from Discoglossus pictus, assembly GCA_027410445.1. NCBI lineage: Eukaryota > Metazoa > Chordata > Amphibia > Anura > Alytidae > Discoglossus > Discoglossus pictus. The sequence goes on from CM050166.1 coordinate 90,465,478, forward strand.
AAGTGTTGAAATGGTGTTTGTCCCACAATGTGAGTTTACTGTGTGCCTCAACTATATAGACCCCTCTAACACAGTAATGAACGCATGTAATAACACTATAAGTGGACCCTCATGACCCAAAGTGTAAGCACTACACCATTTTAACCCGGTCTCTTATGGGGGTCTATACAGACCCTCATAAGCCTCTATTTTACCCCATTAGTCCCATAAGGGTATTTAAAGACCCTCATGGGACAGTTAGAACCCTAACATTACCCCGTAAGTGCTATGAGGGTTCTCTAGTACCCTCATGACAATAAGTATAAACACTACACTGCACTATAGCCCCCAATAAACCATTAAATCTAAACTAACCCCCTCTACACTAACCTATTAACACCTACACTACCTACCTACCTCCTAATAACCCCCTACCACTCTAATTACCGAAGAAAAAGAAAAAAATTACACACCTGAAAAGGAAATACATAGAATACATACGGTACAAATACAATCAAATACAATAAAATACATCACCCAATCTATCTAATATACAATCAATACTATCTACAGTATCTAAAATACATCCCACAATCTAATATACAATAAATACTATCAGTGATGTCGCGAACATCAAATTTTCGGTTTGCGAACAGTGGATGCGAACTTCCATCACATGTTCGCGAATGGGCAAACCGCCATAGACTTCAATGGGCAGGCGAATTTCAAAACCCACAGGGACTCTTTCTGGCCACAATAGTGATGTTTCAAGGGGACTAACACCTGGACTGTGGCATGCCGGAGGGGGATCCATGGCAAAACTCCGACGGAAAATTACATAGTTGATACAGAGTCTGGTTTTAAGCCATAAAGGGCATAAATCACCTAACATTCCTAAATTGTTTGGAATAACATGCTTTAAAACATCAGGTATGATGTTGTATCGATCAGGTAGTGTGAGGGTTACACCCACTTTACAGTAACAGACCAATCTCCCCATTTAATGCACCGCAAACAACCGCAAACAGTCCCTTTGCACAACCGCAATCTCCCCATTTTCACAAGGTTGGATACCAAGCTAGCCATGTCCCGTTCCTTGTCCTCACTGATATCATTGAAGGTCTCTTCCTCCACCCAGCCACCAAGGGTCCCCGAAAGGTGACAACAAGCCCCCTGGGACGCCTTCTGTGTTTGGTCTTCCACCTCCTCAAAGCCACCTTCCTCCACTGATTCCTCTTCTTCAGACTCCTCTCTCTGCGTTGCCTCTGTCTGCATTATTATAAGGTGTGTACTGTTAAGTAGTACTATTCCTATCAGTTTAATCCCTGTTACGTCCACTATTAGGGGACGTGTATATGGCATTGAATTTTGGAACATGGAGATGGAAAAAGATGCTTGGTCGGACCTCCTACTTCGAATTTGGGGCACTGCACGTCCAATGTAATGTGCCACCAGATAGGAGTGATGTATTAAGTTGTACTATTTATTCCTATCAGTTTGATACCTGTTACGTCACCTATCAGGGGACGTGTATATGGCATGGATTTTTGGAAGCAGGAGATGGAAAAAGATGCTTGGTCGGTCCTCCCACTTCAAATTTGGGGCACTGCGCGTGCAATCTAAGGTGCCACCAGATATGAGTGTCACTGTGCACTGGCAAAAGTTGGCAGAGTAGGAGCTGTAGGCCTCACACACACGCCTGTAGGCAGGCAACTGATATTCAATCGATTACAGTCAAAAAAGTGTTGTTCTATGTCACTGTACACTACGGTTGCACCAGATATGACGTATCACTGTGCACTGGCAAAAGTTGGCAGAGTAGATGCAATAGGCTTCACACACACGCCTGTAGGCAGGCAATTGCTATTCAATCTATTACAGTCAAAAAAGTGTTGTTTTATTTCACTGAGCACAATATAAGCTGTTAGGTGTTAGCCTGTCACACACACACGCTGGAAGGCAGGCATATGCAATTAGATTACACAGAAAAAAATTATAAAATAAAATAAATGATGTTCTAGCCCTAAAAAGGGCGTTTTGGGTTGCTGTCCTTGCAGCAGATATCAGATGAGTCCTTCAGGTCTGTAGTGGAAGCTAAATACACAGCCTGGCTATCTATTTCCCTATTAAATCTCCAGCAGCTACACTATCTGTCCTCTCACAACAAATGTCGCTTCAGAATGATTCTAAAATGTATGCTGTCCTTCAGATGGAAGGCTCTGGAAGGTAGTGTATGCTGCTGATTGGCTGGAATGTGTCTGCTGACTGTGAGGTGCAGGGTCAAAGTTTCCTCAATGATAAAGAATAGGGGGCGAACCCAAAAGCGCATGTGTTCGCTGTCCGATGCGAATGCGAACATGCCAAAATCGCAGCGAATAGTCCGTGGGCAAACTGTTTGCGACATCTCTTCTATCTATATAAAAGACATCCAACAATCTATCTAATATACAATACATGCTATCTATCCAAAATACATTCCCCCTATGTAAAATAATTAAGACCACTTACCTTTGCAGATGTCCCTTCAGATCAGCCACCTAGGGAAAAAAAACAAAAAAATTGGTACAACATTTACAGCAAATAAATAAATATTCTAAATATTCTACTCACCTCTCCAGCATGTCCCCGTCCTTCTTCTTTTCTTCTCCGGCGATGCCCAGGTTGAAAAAAAAAACATGACATTAATACAACAGACATAAAGCAAAGTAAAATAAACATAATATACATTGTACTTACCTCCCCGTGATGTCACCCGGCCTCCTCCTCTTCTGCCCCGGCTGAGCCCTGGAACAATCCGCGCTCTAAAAAAAAAATTTGTAAAAAACTAAAGGAGGTCCGCACTTGCGAACCTCCCCGATGCTAATGAGCCTCATATGGAGTGTACCAGAATAAAATTGCCAATGACGGCTTCTGATTGGCTGACGACGTTGTCTATCAAATTCAGCCAATCAGAAGACGCCAAAGTGTGAGCCATTGATACACCTCAAAATCCACCTCTGATTGGATAATGCAGCTGTCAATCTTAATTTAATCCAATCAGAAGGCTTTATTGCCATCAGCCAATCATAATGGGATACACCCCCACAGGGTGGTTGGCTGAAAACATCTGCACCTTCTCATTGGCTGTATTACTGATTGACATTGACAACAGCCAATGAGAAGGCGCAAATGCCTTCGGCCAATCAGTACATGGGGGTGTATCCCATTGTGATTGGCTATTGTCAGTGCAACCAATCAGAATGCGCAGATGCCTCCAGCCAATCACCCTGTGGGCGGTGTATTCCATTGTGATTGGCTGAAGGCATCTGCGCCTTGTGATTGGTTCAAATAAAGGTTGGACAGGTGCATTATACAATTAGAGTGGGATTTTAGGATGTATCCCTTTCTGATTGGCTCACACATTCACAGCTTCTGATTGGCTGAATTTGACAGACAGCATTTTCAACCAATGAGAAGGCGCCATTGCCTTTTTTGTTCCAGAATAGGCCCCGGGAGGCTTTTTTAGAGCGCGGTTCCAGGGCGGGGCAGAAGAGGAGGAGGCCAGGGACATCGCGGGGAGGTAAGTACAATGTAGATTATGTTTATTTTATTTTGTTTTTAATTTTTGTGTACTAATGTTATATATTTTTTTTAACAGGGGCCGCAAAGACGTTTGATACGTAGAAACATGTTAGGAAGCAGGCTAGCGTAGCGTGACGTCATCACGCACGCCGCAACCAGGAAGCGCGAACCTCTGAGTTAATGGAGGCGCGAATACTTTGAATAAAATATTTCAGAGGCTTTTTAAGGGCTCACATGTTTGTCTAACTACTATAGCTTATACCATTAATAGATAAGCACCCATGGGGACTCAGTGAGGAAGGGATAGAGATTCTTTAAGAGCTTAAGCGTCAGCATTGTGTGTATATATACACATATGGATAAGCAGTCTTGCTATATATACTGACTCTACCACTTACCCTATATCTGACTCCATTCCAACTCCCCTCATGAGGCTGAGCACTCTTCATGCTCCGTGTCCCTGACCACCTATATAAGACTGTTAATAGGTGATTTATAGTATTTGCTATTGATTTTTGGAATAATATATATACAATTATTTCTGGGACCTTTCTTTATAGCTCACAAGTTACTGAGCTAGTGCCCTTCTATATACTCTGACAAACTATCTGCTTTGTAACTACACTCTATGAATGATATATGATAGAGTGGTAATAGTTGTTACAATAGCCATTGAATGAACTATTATTCATAGTGTTTTTAATCTTTCTTTTAAATTCTTTAATCAACGTTGTTTTTTCATTAATAAATTTCCAATATTATGTGAATATGATTAACCCTATGTTGCCCTTGTAGCCGCACCGGAGAAGAAGAAAAGAAGAAGGATGGGACATGCTGGAAACATGAGTAGAATATTTAGAATGTTTACAATGTTTATTTATTTTCTGTAAATGTGTTGCACTAATTTATTTATATTTTTTTCTCTAGGTTGCTGATCTGAAGGGACCTCTGCAAAGGTAAGTGGACTTAATTATTTTCTTTTAGCTTAGAATTAGAGTATTTTATATAGAGATAGCATTTATTGTATGTTAGATAGGGGGATGTATTTTATATAGATAGCATGTATATTAGATAGATTGGGTGATGTATATTAGATAGGATGTATTGTATATTAGATAGATTGGGGGGTATTGTATTTTATTTAATTTGTATTATATGTATTGTATTGTTGTGAATGTATTATATGTCTTTCCTTTTCAGGTGTGTAATGTTTTTTTTTTCTGTAGTGGGAGGGGGTTGTAATGTATTTTTTTATTTTCTGTATTGTTCCTTTTTTTGTGACTTAGCTTTTTTTATTTTCTGTAATGTATATTTTTGTTATTTTTGGTAAATTGTTTTTTTTTCTGTAATTAGAGTGGTGGGGGGTTATTAGGAGGTAGGTAGGGTAGGTAGGTAGTGTAGGTGTTAATATGTTAGTGTAGAGGGTGTTTAGTTGATATTTAATGTTTTATTGGGGGGTATAGTGCAGTGAAGTGTTTATACTTAGTGTCATGATGGTCCTTGAGGACTGTCATGGCACTTAAGCGGTTAATGTTGGGTTGTAACAGCCCCATAAGGGTAATAATATACCCTTATGGGACTGATGGGGTTAAATAGAGGCTTACTGTATGAGGTTCTCCAATAATCTCTCATCCATAACCATGGCATACTACACAAACACATTACATCCAGAGGTGTCCCCGTACTGATGAGCAACTATTGAGGAAATCTCGCATTTGTGCTGACTTCCGCCCTTACAAGTTTTGTGCTCCTTCTTCTCTGCCCTCAGTCTTGTCAAACAGCATTGCTTCTCATTGTTAATATCAAATCTATGCTCCAACCCCAAACATTTGCCATATTCAACAGTCTCCTCTGCAGCTTACTGTCTCACAGCTTAGGACCTTGCCACCTACTTTAAAAATAAAATTGAAAACATCCAAATCAAACTCTCCTCTCAGCTGGGGCTGAACATGCCCAACTCTGAACAAACCAACAACGCCCAGCCTTTACTATTCCCCAATCCCAGATCCATCATGGACTCCTTTGAACCTGTTAATGAGGTTGAGGTTTCTAGTCTACATTCATCCCCTTGCCTTACAACTTCTCCACATGTATTCCTGCCCTCACAGATATATTTAACCTTTCACTTAACACTGGCAAGTTTCAATTATCTTTTAAACATGCCATAATTACATCCATTCTTAAGAAACCCTCATCTGACCCAACATCTCCATCTAACTAATGCCCTATCTCTCAACTTTCCTTCCCTTCAAGATTGCTTGAGCGACTCATTTATTGCCTTAACCAATTTATTTCTTCCAATGCCCTCCTTGACCCCTTCCAATCTGGCTTCCGACCCCAACACTGCACAAAAACAGCACTCACTAAAGTCACTAATGACTTCTTCTTTTTTACTCCTCTCAAAGCACCTCCTCTCCATTACACCGTCAGAACTTTTCTCATGCTACGCCTATTCTTTGAAACTCCTGCCCTTGCTCCACTAGACTATCATCATGCCTCAAAACCTTCAAAACCTCACTAAAAATGTTTCTGTTTAAAGAAGCAATTCTACACTGAACATGAGAAACAGCAAACCCCAGACATACGTTTCGGCCTCTCTTGGGCCTCATCAGTGCAGCCCATAGAGGTAGAAACATATGCCTGAGGTTTGTTGTTTGTCCTGTTTAGGGTGGAATTTCCTGGTATTTCAGGGCTGGATTACTCTTTTGAGTGAGACCAGACTGATATACTACAGGATATTTCTCCCTGTGGAGGACGCAAGTGAGCTAAAAGAGGCTGCTTTCTGGGTAGAATTGCCTAGTTTTTCATGGCTGAATCACTCTTGTGAGTGAGAACAGACTAAAACACTACAGGATATTTCTCCCTGTGAAGGGCACAAGTGAGTTAAAAGAGGCTGCTTTCTGAGTAGGTACCCAGACGTATGGAACAAACCTACTTAGGTGTTCATTCTCAGATTTGCGCCTCTGACTCTTTTTGTTTTGTTTAAATGTAGCCCAGTCCCATACTTTTTGGGGAGTATGAGCAAGACTTATCACCTCCCAAACAAAGCCCTAAACAAGAGCATGTGTAAATTTAAATTAACTTGAAACCAAGACCCACCTGCATCCAAAGAGAAGAGGCTATCTACTTAAGAAAGTGGCATGTGCAAATATAAAAATATGGCGACTATTACTAATGCATTTAAATATACTTATTAGTTCTTTTTCTGTTCCTTTTTTTTTAAAGGGGTGATTTTCATTTTTCGAAAAATTATATTAATGTGGCACAATATTTGCTCCTCCCATTGCCCCGCATTTGTTATATATACTGTAGGTTAGATAAAGTAATCCATGTTATATAACTATGCTCTGGAGTAGTGAAGACTATGGCACACAATGATGCGATCACAGGCTATACTGAGATAGGTCTTTGCACCACCGATTATATGATGGGTTCGACCTTTGTAATATGCTCACATTTTATTACACATTTTAGTACCCGCTAATTTTTATAAAAAGTGTCCTTCTATAATTCTTTAGTACAGTACTCCCTAAATGAACCAAACTATTACTATATTGCCATACTGTTTCTTATGATACTGGACTAAAGATTAAACACATTTTTCTATATCAACATTTATAATGCTAATGATACTCAGATAATGCTGATACTTGCATTTGAAAATTTGGAAAGATTTTTCCCAAACCTGACTGGACTTTGCTACCTGAAGGGCTGTACACATAGTAACAGACATTGTTAGAGGAGGGTTTTGATTAAGGATAGGTATGTTATGGATAGAAGTGTGAGCATTATATACCTTCAACTAACACAGATTCCTGTTCCAGGTCCAAGTTAATTAGGAGGCCTTGATACCTCTATACCGATGGATGACCAGAGCTTTATTTAAGGTTCAGCGGATCCTGGGTTATCACAAGTGCTTACAAGTTAAGACGAAAACACTTTCTTCCTCCCTACTCTCATGCTTGTAATTCTGGCAGAGAGAACCAGGCTATAAAACTTCAAATTAGAACAACATTTGAGGATATGTGTTCATTAAGAGCTCACAGTACTGTACTCCAAGCTATTTCAACAATAGTGTTTATATATTGTTATAGGTACTAGTTATATGTCCTACATATACCTATACTCAATGTAAAGCTTTCATCCACATATCTTAAAAATCATGTAGACTATTTTCCTGTACCTCAAGACATGACAATCAAAATAGGCTATTTTCACTTTAACTTTAGAGAAATAGTTGCTTGTTATAACAGATTTATTCAGAGCTATGACACAGAATTATTTTTAGGCAGACACAATATCCACAATTAAGTCAACTTCATTAGCTCCTTCTTCATTATCTTATCTCCATTATTATCAGTCATAATCAATCATTATTAATCATCATCCCTTATTATCAATCATCATTGTCTATTATAATCCTATAATACAACACAGAAAAAATGCACACAGCTGTTTCATTCACCTTGTGTCAACATGCAATATATCACTTTGAATGCTGATGAATCAACATGTTATGCCAACATTTTTGCTAAATTGCCTATGAGCTAAAGGACACTGGAATGTGATTTGAGAAATGCACTAGGCCCCATCAGAAGTACAGGAAACTTCCTGGTTTGCTTTTTAATCCAAATATGTAATGGACAGCCTGTTATCTTAGATTACAAGATCATCACTCTACTGTCACAAGAAATGTCAGCAAAACTTTAAAGGCTTTGTTCAAAGAAAGACTTCAGAAACAAAGAAGGATTTTTCTGAAGCTTTAGTGGTCAATGGCTATTTAAAAGTATAAATTGATAACCCTATTAGTTTATTTATATAAATATATGAATTATTTCTATTTTGTAACTTCCTTGGCCACCCTTCCACTTTTCTTTATCTCTCAGAGAGTGTACCTGGGTGATATAGGCTGGCATCAAGCTGAGAATCTTCACACTTGACGTCTAGATCACTCAGCATGACCAGTGGCTATCTGTAAGTCCAAAGCATCCTGTGGCGCTAGTTTCTGCACTTCAAGCATGTCACTCATATTTGAAACTCTAATGATATTCTTCAGACCTAATGTCCTACTTGTATCATCTTGTTTGCCAATTACTCACCTAGTTTTCTCAGAAGATCGCCAAGTATAGACTAACAATGGAGCTATTTTAGGCCTTACTGCCTACAATGTTACATTTCTCTCAGGCCTAGGGCTCAGTTACATGGCTCCCATAGGAAATCTTGCGAGTGAACTTTCCACGTAGAGATCTACATAGCTATTACATTCCTCCAGTTGCAAACCCTTACCAGTAAATTCTTGCAAATGATTACTACATAGGAAGTGTTCCCTGCTCCTATGCTAGGTCTTACCTAAAGGTCTCTTACATGGTTCCTGTTATAGTTATCGAATATATGTGTGTTGTCATAAGTTTCTGCGTATACTCACAGTGAGACAAATACTTACACGCAAACATCATTAACACATATCACTTTCTTTTCTTGTTTCTCTTTTTCAGCTTCATGGAGGTCTGGGTCCACTGGTGAGCCAGAGGCAGGGGGGCTTCCATCATAGCAGGAGGACACAGAGCAAGCCCCTGCCCAGCATGGTCTGGCACAGGGGGAGGGGGGACGAGCTCAAGCCCTGTGCCTTGGTGAGGAAGAGGAGGAGGACTACATCTGGGCAGTGGGGGCACTTGCTGGACCTCATGCCACCCCTGTGGCCTTTGACCCCACTGCCCCCCACTCCCGCATCTGCAGCTATCACCAGGGCACACATACTGGAGTGATAACTGAGGCATGCCCCCACCTTCTTCTCCACTCTGCGGTTCGTCGACCTGGCTCCCACCACCAGGTCCACCACCACCACCATATTTTAGCCAGACACCAGCCATGAAACAGACCCTCCCCACCAGGCCACCACCACCACCTCTGCCACCTCCTCCACAACCACCAATGAGCCCTGCAGCCAGACCTCCATCCCCACCACCACTGAGCCAGGCTGCTCAGGAAGAGAGGCTGGCCATATCCAGACAGATCTTGAACTGTCTGCAGGGGATCCAGGCCAGTACCTCCTCCAATCACAGACAGATTATGAGCAGCCTGGCCAGGTGCAATAGGGAGGAGAGGAGGCACCATCTCATGACTGAGTCCTAACTTGCCGGGCTGCTCAGGATGGGGGTGGGCCAGAGCGTGGTACATCAGGTTACCATGGATGCAGTTCACGGCCCTCTAGTCCCCAGACCCGCCTCATACACCCCGGGCACCATCAACCCGGCCCCTCCTATCCTCCCTCCATGCCTCCACCACCACCATCAGCAATGCTGCCTCATGAGTGAATGCCTCCCCCTGCCCCCACCCCCACCCTCAGCACCTGTGAGACGGTGGCCGCGCATGGGGTTTAGGCGCCCTAATGCTAAGAGGAGGAGGATGTAGGGGCTGCATATAATTTCGTGCCTTCTCAACAGCACTCTTCAGTTAAAATGTACTGGTCACAATGTTAACCTAATCTAGCCTGCCTACAGAGTCCTGGATCTTGCCCTATGGGAGGGTGATGTTTTGTACACAGCTGGCTACCTCCCATCACATGGTCCATGATCCTTTTCTCTGTGGACACGTAGGGTTCTGTCGATCATGTCACCAATTGATGGTCACTGAGGAATGCTATTGAGAAGAGATTTTTTTACGTACACTTTAGGTCTATGAATGCATTTTCTGCATCTGCAAGCGTTGTGAAGGAAATGTATGAGGTTTAAGGTTTTCACAGTGCCTCTCAGGTAGACATTCCTTCAATGACACACCCAACCCCCTCCTTAACATGTAGCTCCCACAATTTTAAAACTATCATATTGCCAGATATCTAAGACAAGATTGTTGTTAGCTTAAATTTAGACTATTAGCTCTATGGCGGAGGACTTGCAAAGTCTCACAATGGCATGTTAATGACAGCCAGCATTAATATATGCACTACTGAAGCATATGACCCTGTCCTCATTTAGTCTGATAACAGATCCTTGGGTCTGATGTATGTAACATTGAATCTGGCTGCTGACCTTTGTGTCCTCTCCCTATTAATGGGTATTTTCACTTATTGCTGATATCATGGTTATCCTTTAACATGTGCTAACAGCTGTATAGCTGATGGATGTGATATCAATGTTGATGGACAATATCATATGGAGAAGGTGATAGTACACCTTGACCACTGACGTTGGTCACAGCTAAGCATATATTGTGAGATGACACATCATTATTAATGTTCATGGCCAGTGAGTTATCCAGATAACTAGCTAATAATTAGTAATGCTTACAGATGGGAATCAGGTACATTGGTATATTGTTACAGTTACAGTATTTAGCACTGTACTGTACATGCATGTTTTTTTTTGTTTTTTTATCCTCCTCCGCCTTTTTCTTTTTGATCCCATTTTTCAGATTGTTGTTTTGTCAACACACTGTATGTGTGAAACTGGATTGGATTACACAGTCCAGAGGTTTAAGGATCTGTTTCAATAAGCAGTTTTAGGTGCTATGAACATTAATGGTTTCTTTAATCAAACTGAGTGATTTCTGATGATCCTTTTATGCATCAGATTCCTGTTGCAGTGGTATAGTGACCACATGTGTCCCTGGTAGGTGCTATCCATCATGCTTATTCTAGATTATGACTTTACCCCCTTTAGGTATCCACTTATTTTTCCACAAGCCTCTTGCTCTCCTGGGATCCGCCCACACCACACCCATGATATTAATGCACAGTCTTGTCCATTTCTGATTGTGCTCTGTATATGAAATAAAGCTTTGTTATACCGTTCTCATAGTGTTTTCAATGGTCGGGGTTATGGGACATCCACATACATTACATTTCTGTCACATTCATATATCTGTAAACTTATGAGCCCTAGTTACTGCGCAATAGATTAATACATATAATAATAATAATATCATAAGATATCATATAATAATGTATACAATATATAATAATAAAGGATTAATACACATGATAGGTCCAATTTGTGATACTGTGGAGTATCAACATTCCCCTGAAGGCCTGATAGGAATATGACTGGTGATAATGTGAATCCATCGATAGCACAACACTTCCAGACTTATTAAATTGCAATTCGGCCAATTGAAAGAGGCTCTAGAGGTTTTTAGTTAGTGAACTGTCACGACCCACTCTCTGGCTGGGGTCTGCTGAACGGATTTGGGTTACTCTGGACCTTGGAGTAGCTTTGAGTACAGGGACATCATGTCTCAGCCCTTGGTTTAGACTTAGCAATATTGACAGTAAGTCTGACGAATCTTACTGCAAGCATATGTCCCCGGGTAAATAATACATCTACACACCACGTCTTGATGAAAATTATGAACCACATTTTATTTTGGAACAACATATTTAAAGCATTTCACACACACACAGTGGAGGGAGTGGATCAACCTTTCCCCTTTCTCTGGCCAATAGGGTAACCTCTAGAGTAACCTAATTACCTCTGTCCAATGTAAGAGAGGTAGGCTATGGGAACCACCAGACCCCTCCCATGGGCCAACCCCATTCTGACCCAGACTGTCCCAGGGGAAACTTCCTGTTGAGCTCCTAGGCCCCCCATTGTTATCTAGGTGCCTGGCTGTCTGGCAAATCTCTTTGTTTAGGTTAACCCCATTTAGCACAGCTCCTGCCTCAGTGTTTAGCTACTGGGGGATGGTTAACTAAATACAATCCCTCCATAGTACTATATGCAAGCTTATACTGTAATTAACTATTACAACCCAAACCTTTTGTTCTTCCACATGGCAACAGCATGTGGAAGATAACCCAGCCCAAAATGGCCACTGCTGCCAGTCACAAAATGGCCCCAGCATAGTTCACACCAAATCCAATATGGCCCCTGGGTGATTCATGACAACACCTCCCCAAGCGTGGCAGGAAACATCCATGCCCCTAGGATTTTCCCAGCTACGCTGATAGTCATGACTCTTCTGGATTGGCTAGGCCCTCTGCACTCTCTCCACGTTCAAGTCCTTTAGAAAACAGTCCCAAAGTGCAGAGTAAAGACCTCCCCCAGCCCTTGGCCTTGCACCCACTGTAAAGAGAAAATTGCTGTTCCCATGCACACCCACCCAAATAGTCCAGGGTACCTCCCCAATAATCTGGGATCCCAGAGTACAACAGGTGGGCCACAGTTTCTGTCCCATAGCAACCCTGTTCCCTCCAGCCAGTCCCCACAACTGGGCTGGGGTCTCTAAAACAGTCTCTGGGCCTATGGGATTGCAAGGGGGCAGTCCAGTACCTCTCTCAGCAAAATCATTATTGTTGGGAGCCCAATAACACAATAACTGCAGTAAAGTACATACCGGTCTGCGCTTGACTCCAGCGTCCCTGATGGAGTCCGGACTTGGATGCTCTGTTTGCTCTGGCTCCTGGAAATCTGTATCTTTGGACAGACCCTCCTGGTTTTCTTCCCCTGGGTCTGTCTGTGTTGCAGCCTGGAGAACTATGCTGTTCCCACCCAGGCTGTGCTTTGGGGCCCTCAGCTGACCCTCTTCTTCTATGGCCTTTTGCTTGGTACCCTTATCCCAGTCCTCCAGGTTTAACTGGGCCTTTGGAGTGGTGTCTGTTCCAGTGGGATCCTGGACACTGGTTATCCAGGGTATCTCCCCACTTGGTACACCCTCTATCATGGTGCCACTCTGCACCCATAATGCTTTTGCCAAAGCTGGCATGCTTGCTGCCCCGGCCTGGCTCTTTGTGCCCCTGGCACTCTCTTGCTGTGTGAGGTCAGGTTCCCTGTAGCCAGAAACCAATTCCTTTCCCTCCCCACAGTCTCTTAAACAACCCTCCTGGGCTATGTTCTTCACTAGCACCTCTGGTGACAACTCCCCTGGGGTGTCAGGGTACGGACAGTGGTTATCTGATGCAGGCTGGGGAATCTCATCATTCCCTTCCAGCCTGGCCTCTAAGGCTCCCTTCCCACCGTCCATCACATAATAATCCAGAGCCTCTGGCTCCATTAACAGTTCTGGCCAACACACTTTGCCTAGAACTTCTGAGGGCAGACTTAACTTATCTGGCCCTAGCTTGTGAGCAGTTCCCACTTCCTCTGGGATTAAATCTCTTGGGGTATCAGGGGGCAGACATGGATTATCTGTCCCCACCTAGGGAACATTCCACTTGGTCTTTGGCTCTTGGGGCTGGTGACTAGGCCCTGACACAATTGCTGCATGTTCTAGGGGCAAACATTCTCCATCCCCAGGAGTTAGCAAAGGAACAGTGTTTACCCCTTCCCACTCCTCACTTTGTTTACCGTCTATAAAAGCCTCACCCTAGTTCCAGTGAACATACTCCCTCTGGTACATACCGTCTGAGTTGTAAAAATACTTCTTGGGTATCGCATCCCACAATTGCACATACTCAGCCTCCAGTTGCAGCTCTTGCTGAATCAGGGGTTCCAGCAAAGGAGCCTCCGGGAACCATGCTTCCAGTCCCAGACCCCGGCAGCGTTCAACAAACAAGTTATTATGCCTCCTTGCAGTTCCCATGCCACATTCTGGATCACCATTCAGAATCTCACCGACCCCATATTCTAGATCCAAACGAAAATAGAGATCCTCTCTCCGGCCACCCAAGGACTCTATCCTGGCAAGGTACTGTTCCTCCAAGTCCATCTCTTTCTCTACCAGTTCCTCCAACCAGCTTGCCAGCTCATGGCCATGCCATAATTGCATGAATGCCATCCATTGATTTAGCAGGAGTAGTCTGTAGTCCTCTGCTTTCATCTGCTCCATTTTCTGGTCCTTCTCAGAGTACCCCACCACTGTGCCACCAATTGTCACGACCCACTCTCTGGCTGGGGTCTGCTGACCGGATTTGGGTTACTCTGGACCTTCGAGTAGCTTTGAGTACAGGGACATCATGTCTCAGCCCTTGGTTTAGACTGAGCAATATTGACAGTAAGTCTGACGAATCTTACTGCAAGCATATGTCCCCGGGTAAATAATACATCTACACACCACGTCTTGATAAAAAATTATGAACCACGTTTTATTTTTGAACAACATATTTAAAACATTTCACACACACACAGTGGAGGGAGTGGATCAACCTTTCCCCTTTCTCTGGCCGATAGGGTAACCTCTAGAGTAACCTAATTACCTCTGTCCAATGTAAGAGAGGTAGGCTATGGGAACCACCAGACCCCTCCCATGGGCCAACCCCAGGCGTGGCCACCAAGCTCATTCTGACCCAGACTGTCCCAGGGGAAACTTCCTGTTGATCTCCTAGGCCCCCCATTGTTATCTAGGTGCCTGGCTGTCTGGCAAATCTCTTTGTTTAGGTTAACCCCATTTAGCTCAGCTCCTGCCTCAGTGTTTACCTACTGGGGGATGGTTAACTAAATACAATCCCTCCATAGTACTATATGCAAGCTTATACTGTAATTAACTATTACAACCCAACCTTTTGTTCTTCCACATGGCAACAGCATGTGGAAGATAACCCAGCCCAAAATGGCCACTGCTGCCAGTCACAAAATGGCCCCAGCATAGTTCACACCAAATCCAATATGGCCCCTGGGTGATTCATGACATGAACGTCTATCCAAAAACAAGGTCTTCACTAACTAAAAACTTCTGTAAAAAAAATATGCTATTGTGGTAACTTGTCTTCCTTGCATGGTAATTCAGGACCTCCTTAAACAGGTCTAGGTAGGAGGGCTGAGAGTCTTTGCTTCCCTCCCACAATTGCTGGAGGAAGTGAGGCATGCACAGGATGTGATGTAAATCACATCATCTCAACTAGGGGTATATCCAGGCAGGAAACTGCTGTTGTTCCTGTTCTTCCTGTGATGGTGATGGTGATGGTGATGGTGATGGCCTAACCGTGGGTGAGATCAAGCGTTTGGGGAAGGGGATTACTATATAGGTAGATAGATTTAAAAAGGGTTGTTGCTCCGTGGGTCTGGGCTGTGTGTTTGTGATACATTTATAGTATTGTGTTGTTGCCTTTTAATAAATACCTTTTAATGTAGACGAATCTTGTGTAATATATATATATATTAATTTGGTGATACACCACATTTGGCGACCACGAATTTTAGACTTCTACAAAGGTTATTTATGAGGTAATATCACATTAATAGATAGTCAGATTTATTTTTTGGGGGAAGGAAAAAAGTACTTTGTCTAATTATCCTCTGCATGGGAAATCAAGTGCTGATTGTGTGTGGAGTCTAGTTTGGGCCTACATTTTAATATACATGCTTTGGCATAGGCCTTAATTATTATTTTTAATCCTTTATATCGTACTAGCTTCTGAGTTGAGTTTTGTTCGTACTAGCTTATTTTGCTACATAAAACAAAGATATCATACAGGTTGTTTTTGTGGGTTTATCTGAGTTGAGTTTTGTTGTGCTTTTGACTATCAGAGTACAGGCCTAGCCCTGCATTTGAATACAATATAGTAGGCTCCATGCGGCTTCTTTGTGTATTCGAATGCTGATTCAAGCCTCCATTTTAATATACATGCTTTGGCATAGGCCTTAATTATTATTTTTAATCCTTTATATCGTACTAGCTTCTGAGTTGAGTTTTGTTCGTACTAGCTTATTTTGCTACATAAAACAAAGATATCATTCAGGTTGTTTTTGTGGGTTTCAAAATATCTGAGTTGAGTTTTTTTGTGCTTTTGACTATCAGAGTAGAGGCCTAGCCCTGCATTTGAGTACAATATAGTAGGCTCCATGCGGCTTCTTTGTGTATTTGAATGCTGATTTGATATCTTAGTCCTGGCCTCCATTTTTAATATACAAGCTTGGGCATCAGGCCACAATTTTGAATATATTAGTTTGTTGTGTGTTTCAAATACCTGAGTTTGTTAATACTATTATTTTTGTTTTGTTTTTGTTTTTTGTTTTTTGTTTTTGTTTTTTAAAAAGAAAAAAAAAATGTTTTCTTCTTTCTTTTTCTTTCTCTAATCCTTTATCATAGTACAGGCCTGGAGAAAAATAAATAAACCATTTTAAATCTTATATATATATATATATTATTTCAGGCTTGCATTTTAATACACTATAGGCTTCCATACCTTATACATTTTGGGTGTCTTGCATATCCTAGTTCAGGTATATCTCCTACCCTGCAGGCCTTGCTATTATATTCTATTTTTCTACATATTACACCTGGCCTACTGAATAGTCATCAACTATTGTTGGCTACTCAGAAGAATGCTACTTTAGTCGCAAATTGATTTGGATTCTTACTTGGGTGAGTAAAAGAGTAGGAATGTCTTTTCAAGGGGCCAAATACTTTCCCACAGAAGTGCGTGAGTACTTTAGGAAACATATTCAAAAACATGATGGTCCATATGAGCTTCCAGAGCCAGCAAACCCAGACAGTGAAAAAGATGAGAGATTAATGGATGTTCTAACACAAATTGTAAATAACAAAAAGTATAGAACAAAGAAAAGAAAAAGTTTGGTCGCACAAGCTGTTGTAGCCACAATAGGAGGCCTAATAGACTTAGTTGTAGAATTACGGCAGCATAATTTTGAAACAACAAATAAAATGGAGGAAGCAATGGACAAAGGGGATTGTTTAAAAATTGCAGCTTTGAGAACAACTACAATTGTTGGGGAACTAGAAAGGGAGTTAAGGGAAATAGAAGAGCAGAGGGATGCTTATGGAATAAAAATAACAGAACTTCAAAACATAATAATGGACTATAAAAATAAAACAAAGTTAGAAGGGATAAAAGGAGTCAGAGACATTGCCAAAATATATCCAGATCTGGATATGTTCGTGGCACAAAATAAAGAACCAGTGCCGAAAATGAACCAAGATAGAAAAGATTTCTTATGTTATTCTGTTCCACAAGTAGATACCATACCACAAGCACCAGTTATTGTTTCAGAATTATTTAATGCAAGGCAAACACCTACAGGATTTTCTATGCAGACTCGACCGATGTCTATGGCAGATAAAGACAATTTCCAGAAATGGTGGGGAAGTATGCCAACTAACAACTTTAATACGTTTACACATTGGTTTATGAGGGGAGCAGATAGAGCTAAAAAAGGAGGTCTTAACTTAGAGGAATGGACAGAACTGTCAGAATACGCTATGGGTCCTTTGGCTAGTAGACTATTGGGATTTAATAACAGTGTGTCCGATCAGGCAGGAAGAATTGCTGCAACTAATTTCTATCTACTTAGCATAGAGAAAGAAATAGCAAATATTACCATGAGGCCAACAGATGGTCCTAGAGAGGTAGCTCAAAGTATATTTTTTTGGTATACTCTACGACAACCTCAACAGCCTCTAGTGCTGGGCTCACCAGAATATATAGCAAAAGTAATGGAAGCCCTTCCCCGGGAGTGTCAAGAATTTGTCAGGCTTTTTGATCCAACACCAACAGACTTGGAAATGGTACTAACTAGAGCTGATAAGTGGTGGATCAAGCATCCTTTCACAGAACAGGCCTGCTCTGTTTCAGCTGTAAGAACATTTAAGGTCGAGTCTGGTAGAGATATAGATGGTAAATGGAGAAACCAGACGTGGGATGTACCCCAGAACAAGAAGGATGATCAAAACTGGAGACCAAAACAGAACTTTGACAAAAGATGGAGAGATCCACCTAGGGACTATAGGAATAGGGATGGCAGCAACTGGAGGGCTAATCAGGAGGGAGAGAGAAACGGTAACATGGGCTATTGGGAACTCAGGAGACAGACGGATAGGATAGAAGAGGAAAATCACATACTTAAAAACAAGGTAGCTGAGTCAGAGAGGAAATTGAAGGAAAGTGAGGCAAAGATGCAATATAGTGGTATAAAAGAGGGACAGAGTAGAAGTGAGTCACACTGACAAATCCCAACCCCTGCGCCTCAGCATCTCATTCACTCAGCTAATTTAACCATGGATGAGGCAGGTCGGCCTACCATTTATACAGTCATCGCAGGGGTAGGGAAAAATATGTTGGTAGATACAGGAGCAGCAGTTACAATGACCAACAGGGTCAAAAATGGCGATTCTTCAGTAAGTATTATGGGAGTTACTGGGAATCCACAGGAGGTTAGAGCAGGTCCAATTGATGTAGCAGTTGGAGAAAAAACAATACAAGTAGAAGCAATAGTGGGTTGGCCAGAGGAAATATTGGGAATAGAAGCTTAAAAAAAAGGAAATTTCATTGTAGATCTTGCCAATTTTTGTTTGTGGAAGACAGAAAAGGTGAATCAGGTAAGTACAGAGTTGACGAAAGGGGTTGTGCTCCCAATGGCATATATTGTCTCTCCGATAAAAAGTCTGGAAAAAAACAAACTGAAACTAGACGGACAACCAGAATGGCTGCAGAAGCTAATCCAAGACATACCTGTTTGGGCTACAGATAAATTAGACTGTGGAAGAATGAAAGGAATGGTCTTGTTGGAAGGAGGAGACCCACAATGGCAAAAGCAATATCCAGTCCCAAGAGAATCAGTGGCATCAATCACCGAGATGATAGAAATACTGGAGAGACGTGGAATAATTAAATCTGGAAATGGGTATACATGTAACTCACCATGTTGGCCTGTGAGAAAAGCTGTGTTAAAAGGGAATGGTGATGAAAAAGCAGCCTCATCATGGAGACTTACCATTGATTACAGGGCCGTGAACGAACTTGCAAAAATATATTTTTTATTTTTTTGTTTGTGTATGTATATGTTTCTAATGATGGAATCTAGTGTTCCCACAGAGCAAGGCTGTATACGAATGAAGATGCGTGTCAACAGAAGATTGTGGTGGATCCTTGTTACAGGATGGATAAGTATACGCTGTATCACAGTAGGAATGGGGAGACAGGCAATAAGGCCAGAAGATACCGCAAATAAGGGAGAGAGTTTGAAAAGATTGGAGTTACATTACGTTCAAGCAGATAGATTTATTTGGCCCAGGGAATTGGAAGTAAAAGAGGGTGGAGGGTTACAAGTAAACATTATTTTGCCACATAATAGTACCAGGGGATTAGCTCTTAGAGCTCCAATACAAGGGAGGTTTACAAATACTACAGTAGTAGTGAGTAACTTAACATTAGAAGAAGGTGGAGAATGGGACGCTGCAGTTATAGCTGCCCAGCCTGATCTAGAGGAATTCTGCAATTTTGATACTGGAAAGGAGTGTGTTCTAACAATAGATGAAGTATTTGTCTCTGTAAAGGAGCTGCAACGTTGTAAAGATCAGAAGAAGGTACCATGGCCAATAGGCGGATTGGTGGTGGTACCAACACATGAAACAGTTGTGCAAGGGGTTGGGTGGACTTACTACCCAATAATTCTAAATTTTAATGATTTTTTTATTCCTCCAAAGTGCCTGGAATCACAGCGGCAGTGGTTTAAGCAAAGTATACAAGAGACCATCATTGAGTGGACCGGAGCAGGGAGTCGAGAAAAACGGGACACACTTGCAGCCCTTTTAGAAGGAGTCGGAACTGGATTGGGAGTATGGAATTCAGCAGACATCATTGGACTGAACAGCAGGATAAACTCCCTTACTGATGGCATGGGACATGCTATGAAAATAGGTGGAGTAGCTGACTCCCTTATATGCCCGGAATCACAGCGGCAGTGGTTTAAGCAAAGTATACAAGAGACCATCATTGAGTGGACCGGAGCAGGGAGTCGAGAAAAACGGGACACACTTGCAGCCCTTTTAGGAGGAGTCGGAACTGGATTGGGAGTATGGAATTCAGCAGACATCATTGGACTGAACAGCAGGATAAACTCCCTTACTGATGGCATGGGACATGCTATGAAAACAGGTGGAGTAGCTGACTCCCTTATAGTGAGTAGACTGACAGACAATGTTGATGACATACACACCATTGCCAACAACCTGCATCTAGTTGAGGAAAATATTGCTTCCATTGCTAACAGCATTAAGAATTAAATAGTGGGAACTGCCATTTTCTGTTCTATGATTGGAGGAAAGCTGTTGGCAGATTTAAAGGAAACTATTAAAGACATCCAGGAAAACAAGTGGGCAAGACAAATCAATGCAACAAGGATTATCACGTCATTGAAAAGAAAAGGAGTGGACATCACTGAGGACAATCTTAAATACAGCTATATTGAAGGCCCAGATCAATGGATGCCACATGGACTACAATCTGGGACAATAGGACTAATCCTGGCAATTCCCCGTTGGGAGGGGCAGGCAGAGCAACTGAACTTTATACATAGCATTGGCACGTTAAGTGATGGAATCTACAAGCAGCACTTCCCATCAAAAAGACTTGCCACTATTACAGGATTGGAGATGGATGAAAGCTGTTGCAGGAAATCTCAACACCGATGGCTGTGCAGTTGTGTTTGGGACAAAGGAGCTGAGGAGGATGGCTGGGTGCAGTTGATAAAAGAAAACCTGGTGCAAGAGGTGATCCGCATAGGGGACATTGCATGCTTTATCGGCCACTCTGAATATAGGACAGTTGATGAAATATGTTTGGTGGAAGAAGGGTCTTGTATCATGGTAACCACTACTATACATGTAGGAACTCATACACTATTTCCATCAAGAAACCTTACCACTGAAATGATCAATTTTACTGCAAATGCAGATTGGACAAATTTGACAATGAAGCTTTTTCCCCCAATTCCAAAGCTTACCTTGGAACTTCATGAGTTAGTAAAACGTACCAAACAACAACTACACCCCATCAGCTTACTGCTGGAACAACAGAAAAAGGAAATAGAAATTACTACAAAAAACGTTGAGCATCCCTGGTGGGGAATTCTTACCAATGCAGAGACACATCCAGTCCTACGAACACTGTCGCTGGTACTCATGTTCATTCAAGTATTAACGACAATTATAATAATATACTTTTGTGTGGCAATGAAACAAATGAGGAAGAAACTTGCAAGGAGGATATATAATTTGTCTTTTTCCTCTTCTTTCTCTCTTCAATAAAGTTTTACATTGCACATACATAAACATTTATCACACACTCTCACCTAAATTCTATATGTTCTGTTTCTGTGTAATATGTGGATTGACAGCCATAGGAAAGTACAGGAGAACTTATGTCGCTGAGGGAACTATTCCGGAGGGACGGTGGGTTGAATTTCTCCTGTATATCAGGTTTTTGCTCCCACTAGGTTCTCCTGTACTAGAGGGATAACTAGAAAACTGAGCAACAAAGAAGAAGAAAAAGTGAGGGAATGTGGTAACTTGTCTTCCTTGCATGGTAATTCAGGACCTCCTTAAACAGGTGTAGGTAGGAGGGCTGAGAGTCTTTGCTTCCCTCCCACAATTGCTGGAGGAAGTGAGGCATGCATAGGATGTGATGTAAATCACATCATCTCAACTAGGGGTATATCCAGGCAGGAAACTGCTGTTGTTCCTGTTCTTCCTGTGATGGTGATGGTGATGGTGATGGCCTAACCGTGGGTGAGATCAAGCGTTTGGGGAAGGGGATTACTATATAGGTAGATAGATTTAAAAAGGGTTGTTGCTCCGTGGGTCTGGGCTGTGTGTTTGTGATACATTTATAGTATTGTGTTGTTGCCTTTTAATAAATACCTTTTAATGTAGACGAACCTTGTGTAATATATATATATATTAATTTGGTGATACACCACAGCTATGTGCTTACATAGAGCCCTTTTCAATTTGCTGAATCACAATTTAATAAGGCTGATAATGGGAGGTCATCATATGATAATGGGTATACATCTTGCACATGGCCATCAGCAGTGGGACTTTCCAGGATGAGCGTTGCCGAGATTGTCCCTGATGGAGGTTAAATAGTTACATACAGTATCTCACAAAAGTGAGTACACCCCTCACATTTTTGTAAATATTTTATCATATCATTTTATGTGACATCACTGAAGAAATCACACTCTGCTACAATGTAAAGTAGTAAGTGTACAGCCTGTATAACAGTGTAAATTTGCTGTCACCTCAAAATAACTCAACACACAGCCATTGAGGTCTAAACCGTTGGCAACAAAACTGAGTACACCCCTAAGTGGAAATGTCCAAATTGGGCCCAAAGTGTGAATATTACGTGGGGCCACCATTATTTTCCTGCACTGCCTTGACCCTCATGGGCATGGAGTTCACCAGAGCTTCACAGGTTGCCACTGGAGCCCTCTTCCACACCTCCATGATGACACCACGGAGCTGGTGGATATTAGAAACCTTGAACTCCTCCACCTTTCGTCTGAGGATGCCCCACAGATACTCAATAGGATTTAGGTCTGGTGACATGCTTGGCAAGTCCATCATCTTTAACTTCACCTTCTTTAACATACATAATGGCAAATAAAATAATAAAATCAGTAGCATGTAAATATACAATATTATCAGCCTTATTAAATTGCGATTCAGTAAATTTAAAAAGTCTCTATTTAAGCACACAGCATATTTTATTTACAGAAGTTTTTAGTTAGTGAAGACCTTGCTTTTGGATAGAAGTTCGCTAACTAAAAACTTCTGTAAAAAAAATATGCTCTGTGCTTATATAGAGCCTTTTAAAATTTACCGAATCACAATTTAATAAGGCTGTTTGTAAGTAAAAATAATGCAGC
Source organism: Discoglossus pictus (assembly GCA_027410445.1). NCBI lineage: Eukaryota > Metazoa > Chordata > Amphibia > Anura > Alytidae > Discoglossus > Discoglossus pictus. Next base: position 90,488,559 of record CM050166.1, read on the forward strand.
TGAATGAATTGGCAAGAAGTCTTATTTTCTATTGCAGTTCAGTGGAGGGCTTCTATCGATCTTTTGCCCACCATAAAGTAAATTATTGTTGTGGTACCTCCTCAAAATATCCACTACACAAGCTGATGATAGGCAGTAACCTTGAAACGGCTGTCCGTGGGTAGGATTCCCAGCATGTGTGTAATCCAATCCTAGCTTGGCTCAAAGCTGTTTGATACATCAGGCATATGCTTAAGGGAAGCCATTTTTTAAAAGGTTATGGCGTGAAACCTTTTGTGGGCACATATGCATGTCCCTGCCATGGTTCCCAGAATGCAGTATAATATCTGTATTTCTTAGAATTCTGGGCATGAAACTTTTTTTAACTTGTTTTGGACATTCACATATGATCACAAATGTACTCTTTTTTTACTCTATTGCAGTAATGTATATTCATATACTTTAGTTCCTTATTTTAGTCTCCTATTCATACAAGTTCTCACAAAAACCTTTGTTCATTTTACAACTATTCAAAATACATCTTCAATAGCATTAAGCTGAATATGCTGTAAAGTGTTGATGAAGATGATGTCGATGATGATAATAATAATATATATAAACAGCAAAAAAATTGTATTTGTTCTTTATTTGAAACAAACCATAATAGTTTAGGCATGAGTTTAAATGTGAAACAATGTTAATTTTCACTTAATAAAGTTAATTTATCACATTGTAGTGATCACATGCAAAGTATGCATTCCCATGGAGTTCTAGTTTTTCATGCTTGAAATTCATACTTCTGAAAATCCACTAAATGGACTTGTATTTTCCACTGCCTGGGCTTTGATATAAATTTCTTACTGTACACAAGCATTAACTATTTGCATACACACTTAACTACTGCAAAATTAAATTTAGATACTATTTAGGCTTCATACTGACCTAAGCACTCAGATTTGTGACACCCCACCCCAACACCCTATTTACTACTTCTCCTTTCCTCTTAAATGTTACTTTGATTGCTTGCCCCGTCGAAACCTTTTATGTGACATCAGAGGTCAACTGGAATTTCCAGACTTCATATCATTCATTTTTCATAGTGTTTATTAATGTTGAAATCATATGATATTACAATGCATGACAAAAACATTTAGAACTTTGGTATCCCATTAGTAATGTGATGCTAATTAACAAAATCCAAGTAATTTTTATTTCAACTAATATGTAAACTTGAAAATTTTACTTCACATATTTATAGTATGTACTTTTCAAGACCAAGAATTAATAATGTGCAAAAATTTTTAGAAAGAGAAAAATAAATGAATCAAAACAACTGTTGACATTTAACTATTATACTTACCTTTGTGTGGTGTGAGCGTCTACCAACACTGTTAATATTCTGGTTCAAAGGGTGTAACTTTGTATATAAAAAAAAATCAGTTATTTTCATTAAAAGCTTGTAGAAAGGTTTAGAAAGAGTAACTGAAATATTGAATTAAATCCAATGCCTCTGTGTATTTAATAGTTTAACATTAAGCATTACTTTTACATTTTTAAAAAGATTTTGCCAATTGAGATATTTTTTGAATAGGAACATTTGTATATGTAGAACTTTAATTTCCCTTTAACAAGCAACATTTCGCTTACATCAATCAGACTTGAAGGCAATAAGAGGGTTAGCTATTTCTTTATTAATGTGCACCCACTCAGAATGAATGGGATCCTCACTCTTTGTAAATCATACCAGATAAGCAAACAAATAACTGATATAAAGAGAAAATTGCATGTATTTAATTTGCAGCAGAGCAGAAGCAGTCTTCTGCTCCAATAATGGTTTCAATATATAGAGCCAATCAAAAGCTGTAGAAAGCAAATCTACAAAACAAATACTTGTATATTGATACTTGTGCTGGAGAACAAAAAGTAGAATTAATAAAGCTCACAGTTTTGTCACAATATTTTAGATGTGTTCAATAAATGGGATGCAGGAACCAGTTTTTTTCAGTGCAAGTTTCCTCATGAAAGGTCAGCCTTTTTTATCACAATAAATTGATACTTTTTATGCCAATCTATAATATTTAAAAGAAAAAATACATTCGCCTGTTAAAGAGACCAAAATCTAAATTTACACAGTACTAGCCCTTCTTTACACAAAAATTTTTTTTAGTTATACACCTCTAATTTGAGCGGAATGATATTCTAATTTATGAAACATCACTTTATGTTAAAGGCAAAATTTGCTAGATAATTTTTCCTGTGTAAAAATGCATCTACCGAATTCCTTTTTTATAACACTGTCCGCACACTAATTTAGCATAATGTGTTATTGACAATAAATGGTGAATTATACTCTAATTTGTATATTAAATGCATAACTTGTATTTACTGACCAGAGGATGGGGGGTTGAGGAGTGAGTTTGAGGAGGGGGTTGAGGAGGGGGGTTGAGGAGGGAGGTTGAGGATAAGGATGAGGAGGATGGGTTGGGGAGGGGGGTTGAGGATGGGGGGTTGAGGAGAGAGGATGAGGATGGGGGGTTGAGTATGGGGGGTTGAGGAGGGAGGTTGAGGAGGGGTGTTTAGGAGGGGGGGTTGAGGTTTAGGAGGGGGTTGAGGAGGGAGGATGAGGATGGGGGGCTTGAGGAGGGGGTTGAGGATGGGGGGGTTGAGGATGGGGGGTTGAGGAGGGAGGTTGAGGATGAGGAGGAGGGGTTGAGGATTGGGGTTGAGGATGGGGGTTCAGGAGAGAGGATGAGGATGGGGGGTTGAGGATGGGGGGTTGAGGAGGGAGGATGAGGAGGGAGGTTGAGGAGGGGGTTGATGATGAGGAGGGAGGTTGAGGATGAGGAGGGAGGTTGAGGATGAGGAGGGTGGTTGAGGAGGGAGGTTGAGGATGAGGAGGGAGGTTGAGGAGTGGGGTTGAGGAGGGTGATAAGGGAGGGGAAAGAGACACAGGGAAGGGAGAGGTTGGAAGAGACACAGGGAAGGGAGAGGGGAGAAGAGACACAGGGAAGGGAGAGGGGAGAAGAGACACAGGGAAGGGAGAGGGGAGAGGAGACACAGGGAAGGGAGAGGGGAGAAGAGACACGGAGAGAGAGGGGGACACAAAGGGCACAAGAGGGACACAGGGGGCAGCACATTTCCCACCCTCGGCTTATACTCGGGTGACTCATTTTACCCAGTATTTTGTGGTAGAATGGGTGCCTCGGCTTATACTTGGGTCGGCTTATACTCGAGTATATACGGTACCTTATATATTAGCTTAAGATTATATTTAATGCATTGCAGAAGTGACAGAGGTAATGAATGGAGGGCCCTGGGGAAAAACAATCTTCAGGCCCTCTCCCCCAGCTACTCACACATCTTAATTCCTGGAGTACCTTTTTAACCAGCTGTTGGCGCTAGAATTCCAAGGGGATCACACTAAGCCCCACTGTGAACTGGGAATCTCTTGGATTTCCCTTTAAACCTGCAGTTTTCCCCAGCAACCCCAGGGACCCCACTAAACATTGTGGTGCCTGGGAAATTTCTGGGATTTGCTTTTCAACTCACAGCTGCTGCGGGCACTAATCAGAATCCCCAGAGATCTCTACTAGGACCATCAATACCACTGGCATCCCCATTAGGCCCAAAGGACCTATATAGAATTGCGAAGATCAACACTAGGTGCAAGGGCCCTAGGGAGACCCCCAGCCGAGGAAAAAGGCCTTTAAGCCCTGTGGAGATTGTTAAAAATGTTAAGCCCATTAAACCCATTGGGGTCTTGTTTTTTTTTTTTTTTTTATTTAATTTTTATTCCATTTTTTTTATACATAACAAAATAAACATTACATTAAAAAAAGTATAATTCATACCTATTGTACAATTAATAAGCAAATAACAGATAAGCTTACATGTTCAGATTCTTAATTTAATAATGTACATCCAAATAATGTTTCATCCAAACTAAACTTTCATTCCTGTATTGAGGTAAAGAACAAGAAACAAAGACACCAAGAATAAGAGAAGAATTAAAGGGGAGTTTCCCCATCTCTAAACTATATTGTTGTATGGTTTATGTAGCTATCCCATTTAGTCCAATTAATGGTAGGTCGACTCTTTAAAGAGAAAGGACTGTTATAATTAACAATTAAATCCCTATTGAGGGAAATGGCATTGATTAGCTCTCTTATTGTAGGAACAACCGGAGTATTCCACTGTTTCACTATAAGCATTTGGCCCCTAATAGGATGTGAGATACGAAATGTCTGTCCATTGGAGGCAAAAACTCATTACCCCCATGGGGTAACTAATTCTAACCAATGGGTCCATATGGATCTCAATTTCATACCATGGATCTCCATGGCATGAAAATATAATTTCTTCTATACCATGGAGGTACAAAAGGACCCCAATGTGATCACTAGAATTAACCACTATACCATGGGACCCTAAATGAACCCCATATTCCCTAACTCTAATGTACAAAAATTTAAATAAACCTCTGTTTGTGTGTGTGGGGTGGGGATTTACACTAGCTATCACTTGATAACCTCTAGTGATAATCACCAACACCGTTGTCCTCAGTCGTCAGCTTTAGATAAGCAGGCACTTTCAAGTTGCTGTAAGAATATGTCTTCTTCTTTCCTAATTTAAGTCATGGTTACTCACTTTGACCCATGGAAATTGGCCTCCACCTAAAAATCCTGCTGCTCAATAAACACATTTTTTTCGACTAACGGAGCTCTTGATCTCCTCCGCCAAAAAATGGCTTTTTGTACTCCGCCCTCGCTTTAAATATTAATTTTTAAGGATTCATATTTGCTGAAATATGTGTCAAACATATTTCAGTCAATCAGAAATGTGTATTTTGAATAGTTCCTGCCCTTGTCTGATTGATTCATTTGTTAACCAAACAGAATGCAATGATTGAAATTTGTGCATTCTAGTTCGCTAAGGAGGTAACTAATCAGACAAAGGGTGGAAACTATTCAAAATGTTAAATTCTGATTGTGATTGAAGTGATTCTAATCGGAATCCGTAAGAATGATTATGTAAGGTGAGGGCTCTGTAAAAAAGCTGTTATTTGGCAGGGGAGCTCCTTCTATGAGAAGCTCTGTAGTGTAACATTTTTTTTTAAAGAGCAACAGGATTTTTTAGATATATGTTTTAGAGATCAATTTTCATGGATTGAAGAGAGGAACCATGGCTTTAGTCCAGAAAGAAAAGGACAGAATATTCTAACAACACGGAAGTGCAGATTGAAGATTAAGGACCAGGATGTCATCAAAGGAATAAGTAACATATACTACCCTTACAGATTTTATATATATATATATATATATATATATATATATATATATATATATATATATATATATAAATATATATATATATATATATATATATATATATATTATTATTAGTTTTCGGGACTATGTGTGATCAATTCGGTCCCCCATGACATTCATAGGTATACCATGGGGACCTTTTTGCATTTTCATACTATGGGAGTCTATGAAGATCCCCATTGTCATGCTTTAGTTATGTTAGTTGGGGTTAATGGACCCCATTTTTTTAACAAGGGGTCTCCCTGGGCCATGTGGGTCTAGCTGGGTGTCTCCCTATGCCCCCTGGTTCTAGCTGGGGGTTTCTGTGGGCCTAGTAGGGATCATCGGGGCATTAATGGGCACCATGGGCCTAGTTTGAATGCCCTGGGATCTTGATGTTCCCACATGCCTAGTTGACCACAGGACCTACCTGGGGATCTTCTTAGTACCAATCCCCAGTGGTAAATGAATCACATGAATAAAATGAATGATGTTTTTCCATGAAGAAAATGCACTGTTCTTTTGGTCCTATCATACAGTCCAGAATCATAGAGTCACAAAGTTGTCATCTTCACGACACTTCATATAACCAAAGTTTGTCTATAAAGTAAAATAACTGAAGCATAAAAGAAACATTAAAAAGAGAATTATAGCAACTGTTCTCTGGAAAGGTACCCACTCTAGAGAATTTCACTAAATGTATATCTCTAGCTACATTACAGATACATTGTGCACATTAAACTGATTGTAACACCAAATCCCAGATGTTTGTTTTAGCCTCTATGGTCTCTATGGCCTCTATTGTCTATTAGTGAGTAACAGCTGATTCATTAGGAACATGAAGCTAGGCGTTTATTTCTGGAGTCCTATTACTCTTAAAGGGATATCTAAGTGAGCTGGATTAATACATTTCTGTACTCTATAGGCAAAAGGCAACCTATGTGTATACAGCACATCTCATAAAACATGTTATTATTATTAATATCTAAAAAGCCCTCTAATGATTATGTTGACACCTCCAGGGGTTGTCTAAACATTCATCTGATACCTGAAATTAGCATGCAGCATCCGGGGAGCAATACTAACCCACTATTTACCTGCTCTTGCTTGCTCAGCCATCTCCTTGCAGCTTCCTGTCTCATGTCAGTGATACACTACATTTCCCAGCTGCTTTGCTACATATCCCATGCTGCTTTGCACTACAGACAGGAAACCAGAGTTAATTCAAAAATGTCAGCTAACCTTAATGGCCAAAACAAATCATTCCAAAACAAAATGGATACCATGCTGCCTGTGATTGGTCAAACTGAATATGAAAGTTATGCTAATTTTAGAACAGATAGGCTGGGGGGGGGGGGTCAACTGTGAAAGCCAATTGTTTGCAAATGCAAGAAATTCAGCTGACTTCAAGGACAGTGTTTAAAGTATTTTTTCATATTTTTTCATGCAAACATTTTTTTTATCACACACTACTGATTCTCCTTCACTAGATGCATTCATAATCCAGCAAATGTAGATATCCCTTTAAGGAGATGTCACTTAAAGAGGAAGTTCCATGAGAAATTGAAAAAGTAAAATAAATATTATGAAATACTTTTGTTGTCTAGAAGTATATTAATTGATCAGAAATATAATATTTCTTTTGGTAAACCTACCCAATGCTGACATCACTGATTTTCCATTTGCTTTAGGCTGCCACCAACATTATCTACTTCTGCAGGAAACACATTTCCTGTTGCTCATCACAATTTCTTGTCCCTTCCACATCATACCTTTTGAGAATATGACCATACAGTTTTTTTTTATGGCATCAATAAATTTGAGCTGGTTCTAATGTTTTTTCTTCGGGCATAATATCCATATCCAGGTCAGGAAAGGAACATAAATCCCAATAAAGGTTGTTGTCAGGTTAAACATGCATAAAGGTGCATGAGGTGTATTTTTCATTCTGTGGGAATTGTAATCCTTATTAATGTGATTATTGCTGCAGAACCTGAATTTGACTCAGTCTGTCAGTGTGTTTCAGTCAGTAACATTTGCTGTATTGCTACTGATTCCTGCGGTGTGCTGGGCTCGTTGGTTCTGTTCCTGCTTTCATGGATATACAGAGAACCAAACCGTGTTATGGGGTAGATTTGAACTAGGTTCTAGTCAGTAGAAGCAATAGGTCATCACAGCTTGGTGGCAAGTGGTAGGAATCCCTGTAAGAAAAATAGCAAAATGTCCAACTAACATACTATATCTGTGACTGATCTCAAAGAACTATACAGGGACAGAGGCTTTGCTTGGACAGTGGGAACCACCAAGACCAACATGATACAGGAATTGCAGCAGTGTGATAAACTCCAATGAGTGAAGGAAAGTATGCAAACAAGGGAGCAGGTTCCAGAACCTCACCAGAGCATGTTCCAGAGAGGTGCTCCAGTGGTGGAGTTTTGCCATGCTAGAGATATCCAAGGAACAGCTGAAGGCCCTCCGGACCCAACTCAATCTGTGAGGTACAGCTGGAGAGCAGAAGGGAGGCTGTTCATTCATATCTAGGATTTGAGGAGGGAAAGGATCCAGGGGCAGCCAGGCTAAATATGGCATACAGAAATGTCAAGCACTTCTATGAGGAGAAAGGGGACATTGATAGTTTCCTACAGGACTTTGAGCAACAGTGTGATGTACATCAACTGCCAGAGGAGGAGTGGGCTACTCTGTTGGCTAGCAGACTAAGTGGGAGAGCCAGTGAAGCATTCAGGGTGTTCACCAAGGAGCAGAGGACGTATGCAGAGGGACATGTATGCTGTCACCCCTGAGACTTATATGTGCAATTCCACAATTCCATCGAGGGCAGATACATTAAAGTGAAGCCTCATTTTCTGCAGGAAAAAAATATTAAATTTTTTTAGTAAATGCTTCTTTAAATAAAGTGGAAGCAGGGTGAGACTGGGACAATGCCTGTGCAGTGCAACAGGAAGTCAGGGATCTTCCTCTATCAATAGGAGTTGATCACCCAGATTGAAACTCTGCATGAATAGAAATCAATTAGTGGAGGGCCTCTACCCTTTTTAGCATGCTCTCCACATAGCTTACCCTGTGCTTCTCGGTAGCTTTCACTTCCTGCCTTCCCTGGCAGGCAGCAGCTACAGACAGAGACCTCCCTGTTTAACTACTTAATCCTCCAGACCAGCAAAGAAGTAACAGTGCCAAGCACAAGCACTCTCTCTACATAATATAGAATATATACATCATATAAATATAATTAATCGATTTCCATCAGTAAGTCTATGTGTATGTATTTCCGGAGGCCAGAAATTTCAAAAGGCAGTCGCCAGCTTGAGTTGGGATTCGGGCAATAGGAAAGGGGTAAGGGAGGTGGGAATTATGCATGGGTTGGCTGCAGACGACTTGCGACGATTGGAAAGCTGTTTTGTGAATACAGTCACCAGGTCCAGAACTGACAAAACCATTCCTATGGACCCAGTGAGTAGAAGGAGAATGCCAAGCACTCAGCACCTGGGACGAGTCTATTGTCTGCTGGGAAACAGGGATTGGGTTGGGTCAGTGTAGAGGAGGTGTAGACAGAATTAGAAAAAGATGAGACCTTAGCTGGCACTAGGAAAAGGGCTGAGCAGCAGGGAATAGGTGTCGATGGCCTTATACTGTATGTTGTGGGAGAACCTAGCCAGATAGAGAGCAGGACGTGGGGCAGGAGTTTTTTAAATATTTGTACCCCAGCACCAGGATAAATTGCAAGCCACTTGAGAAGGCCCCTACCCTGTCACACAAAAAAGTTAAATTCACCCACATATGTAGTGACCATAGATTCTGACAGAAACATCACCAGTATGGCCCATATCAATAGGCTGAAGGAGTACCAGAAAGGGCCCCAGAACTTGTTAGAGATATATCTGCCTACAGGCAGTGATACAGAGGAGGAAACCTTATTTGACCCAGTTAGGCAAGATATACAGGAGCAGATAGTTGGACAAGCAGAACACTTAGCTGTTTGTCCAGACTAGTGCCAGTGGACTAGGGCAGATGAGATGTCTCAGAAGAGGTTATTTAGCAAATGCCCATGCCAAGTACAGAAAGCCAGAAGGAAATCCCTTAAGTGGGCCTGGGGGCTGACCCTCTCCCTAGGGTGAAGTGTTGGTGGTGTTTTGTTGTACTGGGCTATGCATAAATACTAGTCCACATCAACAAAGATTGCTGTCAGTTTAAACATGCATAATTGAAGTGTATGTTCCATTCTGAAGCAATAATAATCCTTATTACTGGTATTATTGTTGCAGAACCTGCTTTGGACTCTGTTACAGTTGGTAATGTTTGCTGGGTGACTACTGATTTCTGTGATTTGCTGGGCACTTTGGTGGCAGTAAGTTTGATTTGTTTGGTACCTGCTATCAGGGATTTACAAAGAACCAGATGGTCCATTTTCTTCATGGAAAAACAGTATTCATATTATGTATATGTTTCATTTATCTATTAAAGCATAACTGCAATGGAAAATGGACGCAGAGCCGTCTAGGTTTAAATGACCTGGTGGAAGGGGCCTTAGAGCTTGGGGAAAAATATAAGACCTTCACAAGATCCTTATAGCCATTATAATACCCCTGTGATTCAACTGGCTAGGTGACTAATGTTCATCAGTGTCCAGTGGCCACACATGGAAGTGTCCTGGGGTTCATTACAGGCTGTAAAGGACCATTGGTTGTGGGAGTCAGGGGGTTCCAAATGCATGCTTATTTTTCCTTACCAAATGTATAACTTTACATTTATCTGTATTAAATCTCACCTGCCATTTAGCAACAAAAACAAAAACAGCTCCTCTCCACAGGGGTCAATTGGGTTGTGGCCAAGTCCCTCATAAAAAGATTAAGGGAGGTGGTTTGTCACTACCCGGTTAGCTCCCCCAGCAATGATTTTACTATGCCTCTCACGAGAAGACAGGGGGTGGGTTTGCCAATTCCCACTTGGCCCCTTCTGTCTGAAATATTCCAGGTGGACATTTCAGTAAAAAGTCAGAGGAGATCCACAATGGAATTGTACACTGCTGTAACAGGCTCTACAGGCTCCCAACACCCTCCTGCAGCTATTGGAGCTATACGAAAGCTGTGTTAGTGCTGGGTCTACACCCATTTGTCCCTCCACACAAAGGGTGGTATTGCTTTGATGGGCATGACCTTATAGTACATCATAGCTTTGTGTCTTTCAAAAATATCATCCTCAAATGAAAGGTCAAACTTGTGGAAGAGAAACATTTACCATGTTTGCCAATCAAACCAATATTCCTTTTGGAGATGGTAAAAAGAATGACAAACAGTTTTCAGAATAAAATAATGACATGAATTTAAATACCCCTATCTCAGGAACACACATCCAATTTAGGAGAAATTATATTTGTCTGCATTTAGCTCCTTCTTGGATCGGCATCTCCAACAAACAGAAATACCATACGTTAAATGGGACTTACGAAACCTGGATCGCTATGAACTTGATACAACTGAATAATGGAATGAGTGTCTTTGCTCCAATTGGTGTGGGAAACAGCACTTGTAATGTGACTTATAAAATAGATGGTGTCACTCCAGTCACTTTCCCTTTCTTAAAACTTCTACACTGTGTGAGTGCGTGTTTATTGTTTATAACTGTTTTATTTACTGATGATCGGCCACCGTAAGTGGATCTGAATTTGTTTAGACATCAATTACTGTCAAAGGATGGTGAGGATCTTGTTATATTTGCCATGCCTGTCAGGGTCTACACCCAGGTTTGACCTTGTGGTAGATCTCATGGCTTAGCATGAGTACTACGGGTACAGCAGTCTCATGACACACCTATGTGTTCGAGAGGCAGATCAGTCCGAAGTGCCCCTCCTAGCTTTTAATGCTGTTTCTCCTGATAAGTTGCTATTTCTATCAGTCAATCACTCCTCATCTGTGACTATTTACTGCTGGTTCAGCCTCCTCTCTGTGGACTGATCCCAGAGGACTGATCTCTGCTGCTGACCTGGATTGTTTCTGACCTTGTTGGATTTCTGCCGGTATCTGATCTTTGGCTTGCCTGACCATTTTTTGCATGTTCAATTGGATTTGTTGATTGGGATTTGCCAACCTCTGGTACTTTGCCCCTGAAGACTTTTATTGGGACAGCCCTGACATTGTCATTGGTAGACCTGTCCATTATACCATGGTCCTTGTGGTAAACAAAGCCATCAAAGGAGTTAAAATATGGAGTGGTTGGCAGAGAGCTTCAGGATGGGTATACCCTAGTTTTGAAATTGAGTTAGTGGATATAGTAGTGCCCAGGATGGGAGCCAGAATGTAAGACATAGGCAACTTAAGATCTGTCACACTTCTCACTGTGGAACATGCTGTTCCTGTAAGGAATGCTGCTTTGTCAAATCAAATGGCTTTGCATTTCATATTAGATAACAAAGGAGGAATTAGCACCCTCATTGGAAAGGAGTGTTGTTCTTATATCTCTGATAAAAGTTAGACTATTTGTGTGAATTTATTGGACAGGTCAATAGAGAAACTAGAATGTTAAATAATGACAACTGGAGTGGTTCATGGATTTGGTTTCTAGTTGGTTGGGGGAAAAAGGGTACATAAATCTAATATTGACTTTAGTATTTTTATAGGGTTCACTGTCTATTTGCTTGGTCACAGAGCTAATAAAGTGCTGCGGCCAGTAGACCTTAAAAATGACTATAGTAGCAAAGGTGCAAAATGTTCCACTCAAGACCATGAATATTGAAAGTGGGCAAATGTATTGAACCAGAAATAAACCTTTCCAGTTCTGAACCAAAGCAACAGTAAATAGTCCCACATGATGTGTGATTGACTGATAGAAAGACCAGGGCTTAACAGCAACTAATCAGGAGAAACAATAATAAAAGCCAGGAGGTGTACTTCTGACTGATCTGCCTCTGATGCATCTATCCATCTCTGCCTCTTCCATTTCCTTCTTTGTGTGCCTTCAATCTTTCCCAGCATTAGTCTTCTCTAGGGAATCCCGTTCTCTCATAAATTGGTAAAAATATTTGAGCTTTAGTCTACTGATCATACCTTCCAGTGAACCGTTTTGATTGATTTCCAGTAGTATTGACTGATTTGATCTTCTTGCAGTCCAAGGGATTCTATGCTGTTTTCTCTAACACCACAATTCAAAGGTGTCAATTATACGGCACTCAGTCCTTTTTATGGTCCAGCTCTCACATCCGTATGTTACTACTGGGAATACCATAGTTTCAACTATGCAGACCTTTGTTGATAGTGTAATATCTTTACTTTTTACTGGCTTGTCAAAGTTGCCCTAGCTTTCCTCCCTAGAAGCAAACGTCTTTTAATGTCATGGCTGCAGTGACTATCTGTTGAGATCATGGAGCCCAGGAAAATAATATCTGTCACTGCTTCCACTTCTTCATCTAATTGGAACTGTGATTGCTGTTTGCCAGGATATTCATCTTTTTAAAGTTGAGCAGCAGGCTAGCTATTGCACTCCCCTCATTCACCCTCATTAATAGGCCCTTTAGTTCCTCTTCACTTTCAGCCATCAGAGTCGGATCATCCGTTTATTTGAGGTTGATATTTCCCCCGGCAATATTAATTCAGGCTTTGGGTTCCTCCAGTCCAGCCTTAAACATAATGTATTCTGCGTAAAAGTTAAATAAATAAGGTGACAATATACATTCCTTTCCTGATCTTGAACACATGGGTTGTTGCATGGTTGGCTCTGACCTCCACTTCTTAGTCCACATACAGATTCCTCAGGAGACGTATAAGATAATATGGTACTCCTATCTCTTTAAGAACTTGCCACATTTAGTTTTGATTAATACTATTTTTATTATTGCAGTTTTTTTATAAAGTGCCAACATATTCCGTAGCACTGTACAGGGGTTAAATATGAATAAATAAAAATACACACAGTCAAATGCTTTAGAATAATCCATGAAGCTGAGGTAAATGTTTTGTTTTTTCTGGAACTCCAGAGGGACATTTGCAATTTCATATCTTGTGCCTCTGCAAAACCCAGCTATTTGGTAGTTCTCAATTTTAGTGATGGAGCCAAGCTTGCAGGATCTTAAGCATTACCATAAAGGTATGTGAAATTAGTGGAATTGTTTGATAATTGGAGCACTCTATGGCACTGCCTTTTTTGGGATTGGGATATAGAGATTTCCCATTCTACTGGCCATTGTTGAGTTTTCGTGGGCATAATAAAGCAACATTTTCACAGCATCTTTCATGATTTTGAACAATTCAGATTGGATTCTATCAGCTCATTCAGCCTTGATATCAGCAAGACTTCCTAGGGTCCTTCTCACTTCACTCTCCAATATGTCTGACTCCAGCTCGTTGGCACATTTATTTATGTTATCAATGCTGTTAAGGTCCTTCCTATATCAAACTTCTGTATATTCCTGCCACCTCTTCTGTTTCTGATCTACTTCTGATCTAATTCTGTAATGTCCATTTTTGTTTTCTATTACGCCGACCTTGGCGTGAAAGGTTTATTTTAGATACCCAATTTTCTTAAAGAGATCACTTGACTTTCCAATTCTGTTATCTGCATCTATCTATTTACACCACTCATTGTAGAATGTCTCCTTGTCTCTTCTTGCTATCCTCTGGAATTCTTCATTCAGTTGGATAAATCTTTTCCTGTCTCCACTAACTTTCACTTTCCTTCTTTCCTGGGTTACTTTCAAAGCCTCATCTTATAGCCAATTTTCCTTCTTACTTTTCTTTTTTTTCGAGGATATTCTTTGTTGCCATATGTAGAGTTGTCTCTGAGGCTGTTGGAAGAGGATGTTTACTATGACCAAAGAGTTATCTTAACAGAATTCTACTAATCTCTCTTTACTTTTTTTTTATTGTTTTTGAATACAAAAATACAAAGACAATATACATACAAAATACATTCCTTCAATTTAAACAATAAAGTTTCCAAAGAATTATTATATCAAAAACTGAGACAAAAAAAAAAACATTTTACCAGCTTATTCCAAAGCTTCTAAAAGGATGCAACATATTGGTCCCAGATTTGCCAGTTGAAAAGTAGTGCCCTTTTTGTTTATGTAAATGTAGGACTATTCCTAATCATTTGTCTATTGAGCTCTATAGCATTTATCATTTCTTTCCAAGATGGAACATGGGGTTGGTTCCAATATTTCACTCTAAGCCACTTTGTCTCCAGACAAAGTTTTGACCATAGTTCCATTATTTTATAACAGTCCCACCAAAAATGTAATGTGGTACCTTGAAGGCCACATTGTTTCCAACATAATACATCCCTCAAAGTTTTTTTTTTTTCTTATTAATTGGGGACAAATTTTATCTCTGGAGTATCTTAAAAATTAATTTGATATATGAGGCATTAATTGCCGAATTCTTATCCAAGTTAAGGGCTTTTATCCAAACTTGTTTGTGTATTTGTATTCTAAAATCCATTTCTTAACCTTTTATGCCTCTACTTTTAATAAATGAATATTATCATAGATTATGTTACTGCATTTAGATATAATATGGGCATTAGCCCCTTTTATTACAAGTTCCTCCATTTTCAAGGGTTTTTCCATATTGGAGTTTTTATATCCCGACAAGGACATTGTTTTCTTTAAACCTTCATAGTTTAACCATGACAGATTGTTTATTTCAAATGTATTCTGGATCTCTGGTAAAGCCAAAAGTTTACCCTTTTCATATAGACCCGAAATAGAACCTACTCCTTTGTTTTGGGTTCCTATAATTGAGCAATTTTCTTTAGCCCAAAGAATATCAATGGGTGCCGCTAGAGAAGGACATTGGAAAAAAAGTATTTTGTCTTTATTATTATACCAAAATTTTAGAAGTGACCTTATGTTACGAGAATTTTTTTAAAATAATGATGGATTATTATTGGAGAACCATAAAATGGTTTGGATAGGATAAAGCATCCTCCAGATGCATCATCCAGGTTTATTATGTTTAAGATTCCATCTAACTACATGGGCTATATTCTACTAATCTTCTACTAATCTCTGACCTGCTTCTTTTTGTATTCCAAGACCAATCTTGACTTTGATTCCAGGTATCTTTTGGTTTCCTGCTTTACTCTACTACTTTAGTTTTTGAATATCTAAATAGAATTGAACAATACAGGCTCTTCAGCATCCATGGTTGGAGTATAGACTTGGATTATCTTGATGTTAAATGGCTTGCTTTTAATAAAAATTAAATTAATTCAGTCATTTATTGGGTTGCAACCAAACTGCTTTGGCCACCCTTTGACTACGAGGGCTACTCCATTTCTTCTGCAGAAATCTTGTAGATCTTCAGTAGAAGATCTGATTGTTGTCTGATATGAAATGCCCCATTTCAGTCTATTTGAGTTCACTAAATCCCATATCAATGTTTAATCTTGTAATCTCATGTTTTGATTATGTCCAGTTTGCCGTGGTTCAGAGTTCTAATATTCCAGATTCCTATGCTGAATTGTTCTTTGCAGCAGCTTACTTTCCTCTCCCCAGACACACACAGCAGAATGTCCTCCCAGACTTCTGCCCAACCACTTCATTAGATCTGGTGCTACTTGTACTCACTCTCTGTTCTTCCCATTAATGTGGCTGGCACCTTCTTACCCGAGGAGCTCAACTTCCACTGCCATATACTGTCTCTGATTGCACTTATCCATCAGGTTATCTTTGTAAATCTATCTATCTCCAGTGGACTACATTTTTTCAGACCTCTCTACTACGACCTGCCCATCTTGGGTGACCCTACATAATATAGCTCACAGCTTCATTTAAGTACACGAGCCCCTTCACCATGACAAGGTAGTGATCCATAAGAAGATTCTAATTAGTGCTAATGGCCAAATGTATATGTATTGTATGACAAAGGAAGGTCAGGTTAGAAGCAACTTAAGCCAGTAACATCCACAACCATAAAAAGTATGGTCTATATGCTTTTGTATCCTGTATTTGATGCGCTTACAGACCTCAGGGTTCCCTGTATCTAGTGATTATTGTATATGTGACCATTCTTGTTTAGGTTTAGTTAGGGGTATATGCCAAGAAAGGAAAGCAGGATTTGCACTTTGGAGGGCCACTATTGCTTCATATTTTGTGTTCGAGTCTCAGTATTTGTTAGTTTGTGACATATTTCATAAACATGTGACATTGTTTTGAAGACTACAGCAATCCTTTCAATAAAAAAAAAAGCATGACCAATTATTTAAAGTACCAATCCATTATTTTTCTTCTAGAGTCAAACAATGTAATTTTTGCCTTGGACAATGTCTTAGAATCTAAACTATTATTTTAGGCACTATGTTTGTCTTTTTTTTCCAACAGTAATAATGTAGCAGACCACTTCTGTGTTACTATGTCTTTAGCGCTTGCAGAACAAATCAATAGAATTTTGTGAAATCTAGTTTTACTCCAAAGGTCTGCAGTATTCTATTCATCTTGCATGTTGCGCTTTGGTGACATGGTAACTTCCCAGAACTGTGTTGAAGGGAAGTAATTGTTAAGTCCAAACTAACCTGTAAAAAGTTTGGAAGGTTTGATTAGTATATTATCCGAGAGAGATTAAATATCATGAAATTGTCAATACAAATAGACTTATAAGATCATTGTTTACACCAAGTGTTTATTTATGGCATGTACAACTTGTTTCTTTTAAAGCACCATAGTGTGTGAAATTTACATTTACAGCCTTATTAAATTGTGATTCAGTAAATTTAAAAGGGCTCTATTTTAGCACAGAGCATATTTTATTTACAGAAGTTTTTAGTTAGTGAGCTTCTATCCAAAAGCAAGGTCTTCACTAACTAAAAACTTCTGTAAAAAAAAATATTCTATGTGCTTAAATAGAACCCTTTTAAATTTACTGAATCACAATTTTAAAAGGCTGTTCATTTGCACCCCACACTTGTAATAAAATAGGAAGCAGTTTAAATCTCCATTTTGATTGCTTATCATTAACTTATGTGAATCAAAGTGGAGTAGTCAATATGAAAGCTGGTTTTAAGGGACAAAAACTCCATATTTTCTTATCCATCCTGAAAAAAATTATTTAATTAATTAATTTGCATTCTTTATATTTTAAATACTGGGGGCCTCATTAAATTCCAAGCCCGCAGTTGCCTTCATACAGCCCGTAAGTCTGCAGGCTTCAAATTTGCAGCAGTTACAGAGCGATTCAATTGAGAAAGCCTGCAACTAAATGGCAGAAATCCCAAACCGTAAACCATGCTTCCATATGTAGCATACCAGGGCATGAACATTATCAATTAAGCAAGTGTTACGAACAGGTGTTTAACAGCTGTGTGAGTCCTCTCTAGTACTCGTTGGATTTTTGGCTACATTTGCCATTTATGGGTTTGAAAGCAATTGTGGGCTTGTTAAATTGTTGCAATTTAATAGCGATTTGCGATTTTAGCGATTGTAACATTCGGCCTTGAAAGATGAAAGGCTTTGATGGGTCGGAGTTACGTTTTTGACAACCCGTAGGAATTTTCAGCCTGTAGCTCGCAAATTGATTGTGGGTAGCAGGAACAGGCCAATTTAATAGCAGTAACTTTTGTGGGCTACATTACGGGCTTTAGTAACTACAATTTGGACAATTTAATGAGGCCATAGGTCTTTTACCCCTAACTTGTAATCCCACATAGCAGCAGAGTGAAACAATTTACATGCATATTGAATTATATAAGTAACTAGCGACTTGCCCGTCAAAAAATTACACAGTACGTACTGCGCAAACAGCGTGACGACGACACGCAGTTGGACTATTATAATATGTGATACTAAAGCATTTGTAAGTTTGGTATGGATAGTATCCTTATGTTAAATATATTATGAATGATATTTGGATACAAAAGCCCATACAGTTAACACAACAGCAGCATTGGCAAACCAGCAAACATTTTGGTATTTAAATAGTCTCAGGAGTTGCACATTTAATGGGTTTTTCACTATTGTTAATTTTCTATAATTTTGAGGTGATGTTTAAATAAAACATTGGACTGAATTTTAATAATATAATTAAGCAATCTTAATTGAGTTCTGTCTTACCTACTGACTATCAGCCTCATTCAATTCGGGGCTGTAACTCCCTTGTAGATAGCCGATTTTCTGCGAATGAGTTACGTTCTCGCGTTGCTCTACTTTTACTCTGCTATTCAATTGGCCAGGCCTGAAAGTTAGGCACCGGTCGCAAGAATCAAAAACCATGCTAGCGGCAGTAGCATTTGCGGGCTTGAACATGATTGAGGACGCAAGCCTGTAACTCGTGGTTCAAGCTCAAAAAATCGGAGCACTTTAAGTGCAAATATAAATTTAATATAGCACTGTAAATGCTGGGGAACACAATGGGTGACATTAGAGTTAAAAGGACAACATTCTCAATCTCGCACATTGTCAAAATATAATATTTGTTTTCATGTTTAATTTCCGTCCAAAGTCCTATGGGCTTGAATGACCTCCAATCCCGTAACTCGTTATTCAAGCCTACAGGCTTGAAGGTTGAAGCCCGTAGGACTTTGGACGGAAAATAAACATGAAAAAAAAGTATTATACTTTGGCGATGTGTGAGCTTGCGAAAGTTTTGCTTTTATCTCTGATGTCACCCATTGTGTTCCCCATCATTTACAGTGCTGTATTGAATTTATATTTGCATTTAAAGTGCTTTGATTTGTAAGTAAGCCCTTTGCGAGTCCTCCTCTGTCCCAGTAACCTGTGGTTCGATTTTAGCTATTTGCGAGCTTGAGTGAGTGGTTAGCGCGGGAAAATCTAAACAATTGAAATCTTGCTGCCATGAAAGATCTAAGACTTGTAGGGAAGTAACTTGCGATTCGACAAATTGCAATGGATCACAGCTCTCAGCAAGTAACCTTATCAGAGCTGGCAAATGGAAGGCAATTGAATAGCAATGTAGCTTACAAAGTCTATTTGCGAGCCTGGATCCCAAAATCACAGCAATAGAATGAGGCTGTATGCAGCGGTTCCTTATATAGTATTCTTCCAAACCTACTCCATCCTAAATTGCTTATTGCAACTAAACACCCAAAATATATTCACATTTTCAAAATGTAAAGATAAAATGTATTAGTCCTATGTTTTTGTGTTATTATTATAATAAATTTCAGGCATTATTTTAACATAGCTGCTGTTATGATCTTGCCTCCAGACAACCAGACTTTTGTTTTTGGAGGTCAAGTTGCATCAATTGATATACATGAGTACATATACAGTGCCCCGCAGTACTACTGAAATGTTTGCACCTTTGGCAAAGATGAGGGAACAAAGCTATGAAAACGGAGTCTTTTTTCTTTGTCAGTTTGATCTTAAAGTGAAAATATGCCAGAAAGATAACCTTTTTCACACTTTTTTACTGGGGTATAATGTTGAGGTGACAAACAGGCCAAACACTCCCGAATCTCAAAAAATGGAGGGCATTATATATATTCATTCTTTGATATTCACATTTCAGCTTTTCTGTACAAAAAGTAAAGACAATAAACACTGTATATATTTATATAACATATTTTTATATACATATTTCTTATTTCTACTGCTTTAATAATTCCTTTTCATTATATTGTTCCAACTCATCTTTTTTCCCTTTCACACTCTATATAACCTGTTTCCCTTTTTTGACATTATTTTCTCTATTCCTTCTGTTCTTTCATTGCCCCATTACCATCTTAATCAATTCTCATATAGTCTCTCTGTTTGTTGCTCATCCACATTTTCTATCCTCCCTAACCTGTTTCTCTCACCTCTATCTTACATGCATCCAGACTCTCAACTATTCCCCTTCCTTCCAAAAAATGCCCTCCACATACATCACACACTACTGTTTTAAAGATACCAGAATATGTTCAATAATATGAATCAGAAGACAAATCAAAATTGGAAGAATGTAGATAGATTTATCTGAGGCCATAGAATATCTGATACTTTCCCCCCATTTGTGAAAATCTGGCTGAGGTCCCCGTACAGCATTGCCTTATGGTAAATCCTCGCTAATTCTCTTACTACATCAAAATGCTTAGGATGGTGCAGACTGAGGGGCCTCGGGCTCAGCGCCAACCCTGGAGACAGAACTGGACAGTAAGGCCAATAAACTTTCGATCCCAAACTACATTTATAACGGGGATTCGCCTTCCACTTTTCCTTCTCTCCCCTACTTCCCTCTTTCCCGACTAGTTCTCTGGGATGAAAGGTGGCTGGCTTAATATTTATTCATCCTTAAAGTAAAAGGGCCAAAGTAAACAAGCTGATTATTTAATTCTGGAGTATTACTTTCTAGAGATATGACCTAACTATACCTTAAAAAAAAACTTCTGATACTCGACCCTCTGCAATAGTTAAATAACCAGCACCTTCTCATTCCTTTTCCCTATAAAAAACTAAAAACGTAAAAATTGTAAATACGTAAAAACACATATTAATGTTTATAAACACCTAAGAGAATCTCTACATTATTGTTGTTGTTTACTCTGATTATACAATTTAATAAATAAACGTGTGATAACAAAAATTATTCAAACAAAAGAAAATATCTTTCACTGCTCAAAGCAATTTATGACTGTGGCTAAGTGAGCAGATATTCTCAAGATTATGATGTTAGGGATCTCACCAGAGACTACATAATACCACCAGCGATGATGTCATAATATTAGTTATCAGTCATCTATAGGAGCATGATTGCTTTGCCAATGTTATACTTATCTTAAGAGTCACTAACCTTGGCAGCAATAGATAAAAGTAAGTAAAACTGATTATATTAACAGATCCCATGCAGTAATTTACAGTGATTATCATGAGAAATGTCAATTCAATTATGTCTGTGAATAAACTTTATATCCAAATGCTCTAGTGAATCTAGTGATCTAGTGAATCAAAATTTGTAGCAATTGCTTTGAGGAAGTGTGGGCCTAATAACTTTATTAGTTCTTCTCCAATAGTAAAGACTTTTGGTTGGAAGTGAATGGTTGGAGGATCCATGCAACCCGGTAAATTATTTCTCTAACACAGTCTTTGTTCTAGTCCATGTGGGTGGCCTGATATGTATTTACTCCTTGATTCCTTAAATCAATATAACATGAAAATCAAACTTCAAAATTTGAATGTCTTTCATCGCTTTCCCCGTGCAGTATTGATTTTTTTATTTGCTTTTACAGTGCTACGATCAGGTGTTTAACCTCCTTCAGAGTCCTATCTGGTAGTCGTAGAATTTTCTTCTACATTTGCCATTTTAGGGGCATGAAAACATTTACGGGCTTGAGGAATACTAGCAATTGAATAGCAATTTGCGATTGTCACATTTACGAGCTTGAAAGATCACAGGTTTAGATGGGTTGGATTTACGATTTTGACAACCGCAGGGATTTTAAGCCTGTAACCCGCAAATCGTTTGCATGTAGTTAAAAGACGCCAATTGAATAGCAAATGAGTCTAAAGCTACATTACAGGCTCCAGTAACCAATAATTGCTCAAATGAATGGGGGCCAAAGTGTTCATGCTTTCTGCAAAAAAAAATATAAATTACAGAAGACATTAAACATGGATTATTGCAAAGTTTTATATTTTTGAAGCAGACGTAATTATTCCATCTATCTATAATTATTTTCTATAATTTTACAATCTGTTATTATCTTACCTTTGTATAAAATAGAAATCATATACATCTGTCCTGTTTTACAACAATAGAATGATTATTTCTACTTTAAAATTTGTAAATAAAATAGTACATTTGTATACACAATTGGAAATCTACAATTAAGTTACAAATATTTCATGCTCAGAATCTCAATAAATACAGTAATGTATTTGCATTGCACTCTTGAAAACTTGGTGGAGACATGGAAATTATTCAACAATGCGTTTTGATTCGTACATCCAATACCACCTAATACATAGCTCCTTTTAGCATGTGCCTGCCATTATAAAAAAAAAAAATTAGATTTTCAAATGTGCACAAGAACTTACTATTTATTTACTGTACCCTGTACAGTGGAGAGCTTCCATCACTCTTAGGTTAAATGTTGTTGTAGTCAAAAAGTGTAGAAAGATTACAGGACTGAATTGATGAAAACAAATTTGACTTATAATTTCTCTACCACCATTCCTTTTCATTTCTACCAGATGTATGCTTCTCTTACCCCTGCCAATTTCCTTTTCTTCACACTTCTCATCTACATCCTCCTTCCTATCACTCACCTTCTTGCTTTTGCCCCTCATTTATTCAGTATACTGCATACCCGCTCCTTTCTATTATTTTCCATCATTACTTTAATTTTCCTTTTAATTTCCTTCTTGGAATATGTCATATACACTTTTAGCCATGTCTCATTCAACATAATTTCAATGTAGCCTACAACGTGTGTTTTACCTTCAGCAGATCTATTTCTTTTATCTTTTTAGATCAAATTAATATGACCTCTCTACCCTCACAGCATCCAGAGGCAAGCCATCTCTGTCCGAATAAAATACTTTCACAGATCTTTCCCTTTCACAATCAAAATAACAACTGGGACCATTTGTTCCTTAAACTCTGTTGGAGGGAGAACTTCCTGTCTCTTAGGTACTCAGATCCTATCTCCTGTTGCAGTCTCCTGTTATCCTAAAATCATATTTCTCTTTTATTTCTCTTTAATGTTGCCAATTTCCAAGGCACTATCATTCTGTTTTATTCACCATGCATTTTCAGCCTATCCCTCATTTCAACCTCTTCCCTTTCACTCACCTACTGGTCATACTCATATTCATTGTCCTTCACTCTGAATATTTCGCTGATCAGTTTATGCTTAAAGGTATATATACGTTTCTTGGGTTTCAAATGTTTGGTAAGAAAAAGGCAGTGACTATCAGAAAATGATGTGTTATATCGAAAAGTCCAGTGTACTTAGAAAGTTAAATAAAGGAAAGTACAATCCAGCTTTGCACATCCACAGTGAGCTTACATAACCAAATACACAAAGGAGAGGCAGCCAGGTACAGAGCTTGACCTTTCTGGTAGAGAGCCAAGGAAGTACTGCTGCAGGATGGAATTACATAGTTGGGCAGGGTCTGAGCTCACAGCTGAATCGGAGCGTGAGGGAGAAAGAGAGAGAGAGATACTAAATATCCCAAGCTGCTTTGCAACCACTGTTTAAGCTTACCTCTGCTTTCTCCTGAATGACCAGTATGAATTATGAATTTTATGCTAATCTTAGTAGGGTTTTTTAGGGTTGTCAACTAACAAAAGCTGCTGCTTGCAAACTGAAACGATTTAGCAAACATCAGGGTTTGTAGAATTTGTAAATGTTTATTTTGGTATTTTTTAAGCAAACAAAATGTTTTGCATCCACTACTTATCATCCTCTATCAGATGCATTCATAATACAGGAAACTTAGATATGCCTTTATAGGCCCAAACCAAGCTGCTCATCAGATAGAGAAGTGGAAATTAAGTAAAAATACACTTACTGATTTTTACTCATATATATTTATGTTTATATGGGCTTCCAATGCTCTGTATAGCTATCTTACAGTATCGTGCATTAGTAATGAGTGATTGTAGTCTATGTTGTTAGCTTTGACTGACAGCTCTCTCTATTCTCCCTTCTCTCCCTCTTCTGCATTTCCCTCTCTCCCATTTGCCTCTCCCTTCTCCCTTTCTTCCTTCTCCTTTCTCAACCTTTTCCCCTCATCTGCCTCTCCCTTTTCTCCCTCTGTTCCTTCTCTATCTCCCTTCTCTACCTCTCCCGTTTGCCTCTCCCGTTCCCCCTCTGCTTTCTCCCTTTTCTACCTCTCCCTTCTGTCTCTCCTCTCTCTTCTCTCCCTTTTCCCATGCCTCCTTGTCTCTCCCATTCCCCCTGGTCTCTCCCTTTACCCTTGTCTCCCCCCACCCTTGTCTCTCCCCTTTACCCTTGTCTCTCCCCTTCTCCCTTGTCTCTCCCCCTTCTCTCACTCCCCCCTTGTTTCTCCCCCCTGTCTCTCCCTCCACTCTTGTCTCTTCCCTTCCCCATATCTCTCCCTCCACCCTTGTCACTATCTTTAACCCTGTCTCTCCACTTTCCCCTTGTCTCTCCACTTCTCCCTTGTGTCTCCCCCATCAGCTTGTCTCTCCCTTTACCTTGTCTTTTCCCTTCTTCCTTACCTCTCCCCCTTGTCTCTCCATCACTTTTCTCTCCTCCCCGTTGTCTCTTCCCTACTCTCCCCTCTCTCCATTGTCTCTCCCACCCTTCTCTTTCTCCCCCTTGTCTCTCCCCTCCCCCTTATCTCCCCCTTCCTCCTTGTCACTCCCCCACCCTTGTCTAACCCTTTTCCCTGCCCTTCTCCCTTGTCGCCCCCTTCATCTTGTCTTTCCCTTTATCCTGTCTCTCCCCTTCTCCCTTGTCTCTCCCCTCCCCCTTGACTATCCCCTCCCCTTTTGTCTCTTCCCTTACCCCTTGTCCATACCTTTACCCCTGTCTCTCCTCATCTTCTTGTCTCTCCCTTTACCCCTGTCTTTCCATTTACCCATGTCTCTCCCCTTCTCCATTGTCTCTCCCTCCCTTTTCTCTTCCATTGTCTCTCCCCTCCTTCCTTGTCTCTCCCCTTCTCCCTTGTGTTGTCCTCACCTCTCTTGTCTTTCCAACTCTTCTTTTTCTCCTCCCTCCCCTTTTGTCTCTTTCCCCCGCTTGTCTCTCTCCCCTCTCTCTCCCCCCTCTTAGCTCTCTGCCCCTTGTTTCTATCCCCCTCTCCCCTGTCTCTTACCTCTGTGTACTGGGCTTGGGTGACGGATCCTCCCCTGCCGGCTATTCCTCTTCCGAGTCAGATGACTCAGATGAGAGCAGGGACGTGCAGCGGGAGAAGCCAGCCCTGGCACAGAGGTAAGAGATAGGGGGAGAGAAAAAAGGAGGAGGGGAGAGACAAGGGAGAAGGTGAGATACAAGGGGGTAGGTGAAAGTCTGGGGGAAGGCACATGAGTGCCACCCCCGAAGAGGTGCTGTATGGTGTGCACCGGCCCCCCTCCCCCTAGCTACCCCACTGTATGAATGCAGATAACATAAAATTTACACACATATTGATTAATACTACACATAGGTATTCTTAACTCTGCAGTGACAACATATTGGTCCAAATGTTAACATAATCTGTCTTTTCTGCAGAGTAGATGATCGTGGCCTCCTATGTGATGGTGATATTTTATAACCATGTGGCTACCTACCATCAAATCGTCCATGATCCTATTCTCTGTGAACATAACATTTCACCAATTGACGGTCACTGAGGAATTATTAACGTTTTTTTGTAACGCGACAATATATTGGAGATGGTGCAGTCACAATATTTATCTTTATCGCTTTTTTTTTATTTTTATTTCTGAAATTTTGATTCTTGCCAATTTTAGCTCAGTGAAAGCATTGTCTTCATCAGCAAGCAGTGCTACCAAATATATATACACAGTGGCTATCTGATTCCATCGATGACAATTTCTCAGCAGAATGATCTCACTTCCCATAAATAATGACCAAGATCATGTTTTAAAACACATGATTGTAGGTAGTTAGGTTACATAGTATTTACATAGTTACATAGTATTTAAGGTTGAAAAAAGACCTTCAGTCCATCAAGTTCAACCTTTTAAGATCTCCTCCGATCTGCAATATGCGGATTAGCTATTAATTAATTAGTTGTATTAAAAAAAAAATATATATATATATAAAAAAATAAATTGAATTAGTACCAATGCTGAAATGATGGTGGACTTGCATAATCAGACAATAGCATGTTATTGAAAGCCAGTATTAATACATGCATTAGTTAAGCATGTCACCCTCCCATCAGTATGGAAATGTATACTTTTGTCTGATGTAATTAGCAGAAATTATGGATGCTGACCTTTGTCTTTTTTCAGTATTAATGGGTAGGTGTTTAGACATCATGATATCATAACAATCAGTATCATAACAATATCATATAGAATGTGGTCCCAGCTAAGAATTTCTTCATGAGATGCAACATCTTAACTAATGGTCATGGCAAGTGATTTTTCATGACAGATACATAATGATTAGCACTGCTAGTAGATGAAGATTGGGTAAGTTGATTATTGTTATAGTTACTATATTTAGCACTATACTGTACATACAGGTATTGCTAGATTTTTCTCCTCATCTGTCTTTTTTAGGTTATGACCACCTTTTTTGACATTTTTGATTTTCTGACCACACTGTATGTGTATAATTGAAGTAGATTACATAATCCATTCAGTATTTCCTTTAACCCTTTAGGTTTTCCCCATTTTCCCACTCAGTCTCTTGTCCTCTCGGATCCACGCACACCCATGGTATTAAAGATATATGGAAGTTTCCCTGTTTTTAAACTTTTTCTAATCTAACACATCTGCTTATAATCAGAAACATACATCACATTGATTCATTCTATACACATTCATGTTTGTTTTATTTAAACAAAACTGATTTCCACACCCCTAAAGTTACCTACATTGGCATCTGGTACCAGCCAATAGAAATACTGCATCAGATTAGTTTTTAATCCTATACTAACCTTCAAGCCAAAAGCAGCAAAATGCAGAAATACACATAGCAATGTCTGAGTTTCTCCTTCCTTTCCTGTGGAGGAGGAAAAAGCCTACAGAACACATGATGCTTTGCTGCATAGACTGACTTCCTAGTCATTGAAACAATGTTATAGCTTCCTGTGATTGGCCAAAACAAGTTGTGGAATGTTATGCTAATTTATCAAAGGTTTGCAAGGGGGCATTCCTTCTCAAAATCACGTGGCAGAAAATGTAAGACATTTGGAAACATCAGGGTAAGTTAGTGTTTATTTTGGGATTTTTCATGCAAAAAAACATTTTCATACACTACTGATTTTCCTCTATCAAATGCATTCATAATCCATGAAACTTAAGTTTGCCTTTAATGTATGGTCGGGTGCGACTGTGCTCCGTGTACTGTATATAAAAAAAAAACATTGATATAACAATGTATCCATGTGTTTCTAATGGTTACTGATTTGGGACATCAACATACATAACAAGTACTTAACAATAATATATTTGCATATTGCTCAACTTCCTGTATACCCATCCTACATGCTTTTGATGACTGTAATCATATGTTTGTATGTCACTTAGCTTATGTTGATTACTGTTTGGTGTTGTTATGGTCAAGTATTTACACTTTTTATGGTAAATCTGATGTTAATATCATCATTATTTTACATCAGTTCACATATGGGTATACACAACACCTGAATTCTGCATTAAGTGTGACATGATGATCAAATAGTTATCCTTCTTTTCATTCAAAAACATTGTTATGTGAACCATACAGTCCATTACAGTCACTTAAGTGTGGTTTACAACTGGTCACATGTATTAATATGCCCAAAGTGTGTTCAAGCACTATTTTGTATGTTATTATCACAATTTTCTAAAGAATGCGTTAACAGCATTATTAGTGATTTTTTTCAAGTTAATACTCTGATAAATATACATTCTAACACTTTTCTGGATCACCATTCCACTGATCAAATGACATTTATTATTAATAATTAATTGATAAAATAACACTAGTTGTAATTTCACATCTTTATTATTGCTATATATGTTTTCACATGCACAACAGCAATGGCATTGGACTCCATGTTTCCTGTTGATGAAGGTACGTTTCCTGGTTCAAAATGTGCCTTTCCACAGCCTTCATGTGTGTTTGGTGGCCTTCCTCAATAGCTTCAACACATTAGTGCACACCCTCTTGTCATGATTTGTCCCTATATCCCCTTGTTCCTGATCCTATGACACCCTGTTTCTTACATGTTCCAATTGACAATACAATGCCTGGCCTGTGCTCTATAGATATATACATGTGGCGATCACCTCCCTATCTCAGTCTGCCCATGATGACATATCTCACACCTCAGTGTGTAAAATTTAAAGTTACTGTGTAGATGACATACCTTCCTATGGATGTGACGTAGATGATCACTGTCAGTACTTTTGCAGAGTATTGTATGGTGTGTATCTAGCCCTTTATTAGTCAGTGATTCAGAGCTTATGGTTTAGTCCAGGTCTGTTTCATTATTGTTATTAACCTCTTACATGCGTGGCCTATGTAACCCATGCAATTAGAATATGTTATGTGAAGGTGCAATACTGACAGTTGTTTGTGTTCCAATATATATAATGTAATTACTCAAACATAGTAATGTATGTATATATATGCCTCTGGGATTGTTACGTATTATTTCTAATAAAGTTATATGCTTTTTCATTCTATCTAGTTATGTACTGTGTCTTTAGCTGATTAAGCTGACTTCCAGCAATGCATGTGAAGTTTCCATATGTATAATGAGTCACAAAATTGAAAAATAAATGGCAATATGAAGTTTATGCCTAAGAGACAGTTAAGTATTAGATTCTAATGCATTTACATGCTTCCCCATGCTTTTAAGTACAGTACTGTGGCCCCCATTCAATTGGACAAATCGTAACTTACAGACTTGCTTAATTGATCATGATCATGCCCTCAATTGCTACGTACAGGTTCATAGTTTACGGTTTTAGGCTTTAGCCCTGTAATTGCGGGCTTGAGTCAATTGAATACAGCTAGAATTGTTACAAATTTCGAATCTGCAGACATGAGGCCTGTATGAAGGAGATTACGGGCTTGCAATTGAATGGAGGCCTGTGTTTTTAGTTGATGCTGCAGCTCGCAAGTATGGTTTTAAAACCATTTGTGGGTGGTGTTTAGTAACCATACATATTCCTTTAGAAATTTGATATTTTTACAATTTACATAGTTACAAAGTAATTAAGTTGGAAAAAAACTTTCAGTGCATCAAGTTCAACCTTTTAAGATCAATATGCGGATTAGTTATTAGTTAATTAGTTGTTAATTAATTGCTAATTAATTAGTAATCAACAATTATTATTATTATTTTTTTTTTATAATTTTTTTATCCAGAGGAATGCAAACAGAAAAAAAATCCCAAGTGAAACTTGGCAATCGTCTCAAAAGGACAAAAAAAAAATTCCTTCCTGACCCCAGATACTGGCGATCGGATTTCTCCCTGCATCAATACTCTCTCTCTAATTATCCAGGATAACCCTGAATTCCCTTTTTAATTAAAATAAATCCAGTCCCCTTTTAAAGTTATCTATTGAATCCGCTGTCACTACCTCCTCTGGTAGAGAATTTCACAGATTAACCACCCTTACTGTGAAAAACCCTTTTCTTTTTTTAAGGTGAACTCCTTTTACTTTTAACCTCTTGGCAAAAAATTATACTGACCCTGGATGTATTTATATAATGTAATCATATCTCCTCGTAGATGCCTTTTTTCTAGAGAAAATAAGCTTAATTTGGTTAGTCTTTCTTCATAACTTAGCCCCTCCATTCACCTAATTAGTTTTGTTGCCCTTCTTTGTACCTTTTCAAGCTTTCCTTTTTATGAAGTGATGCCCAAAATTTTACTCCATATTCCAAATAAGGGCATACTAGCGATTTGTATAGTGGCAAAATTATATTTGCTTCCCTTGCTTCTATACCCTTCCTAATACATGCTAATATTTGATTTGCCTTTGCAGCTGCTGCTTGGCTTTGAGCACTGTTACCTAGGTGGTTGTCCACAAGAACTCCAAAATCCCTTTCAATATCTGATGCCCCTATATTTGCTCCATTAAGATTATAAATTGCATGGCTATTTTACCTTCCCAGATGCATAACTTTACATTTATTCGTATTAAATCTCATCTGCCATTTAGATGCCCATTCCTCAATTTTTTTGTAAATCCCTTTGAATTGAAAGCACATCATTATCTCATTTAATTACCTTGCACAACTTTGTGTCATCATCGAAAATGGAGATACTACTTTCCAGTCTCACCTCTAAGTCATTAATAAATATGTTAAAAAGGAGAGGACCTAATACTGAACCCTGAGGAACCCCACTTACCACATTAGTCCAATCAGAGTATGTTCCATTTACAACAACCCTTTGCTTCCTGTCTTTTAGCCAGCTCTCAATCCATGAGCAGATATTTACTGAAATTCCTGTATCTCTTAGTTTGCACAATTTACGAGTCATCCATAATTTGCAAGTGATCAGAAAAGTCTCAACAGAACACTGATTTGGTGTCAAACTAAGAAAGATTAACTTGTAATATTATGGATGTCATAAAATCAATAGATCGCTTGCCTTAAATTGCATGTTTTGTGTTTTATGAGAAGCTCACTCGCAATCATAAAAAAATGGGGTGAATAGAATAGTTAGTGAAAGCTACCGTACTTTTTAGTGGTGTAACTTTATGAAATGGTGAATTGAATGGAGCCATTAGTTCCTTGCAGGCATGTTTGTACTACTTACTTAAAAGTTTCTTTCATAAATTCTTACTGCCTCAGTTGCCTGTAAATAATCTTTTCGATTGCTTTACAGTTTAGAATGTTTGCGTAGCATAATAAAAATATTCATGTGCTGCTGGATAGGATATAAACTTGCTAGGTTAAAATCCCCCATTTTCTATACAAAGAAACCAAACACAATGTATAAGCATTGTTTAATATATGCTCTTTAGAATACATGATTCAAAATTGTAGTTTGCTGGTTCTTTCTGAACACAGTACAGAACATTAAATCTAATTTTCAACAATCATTTCTCTTTATTGAAATTACTGACTGGAGAGATGAAAGCATTTTATACTCAGACTTATTTTTTATAAGAATATGGTAAAATGTTAACTACAGTATATTTTCCTGATTATAGAAAGTTCTTTAAAGAGTCTAACAAATATCTAGCAAAAATGATAATATTTCTCTCTCTATGAGCTGAGTAGTTAATGCAAATCGAGAAGGGCAGTGTTTTGGGCATTATATTTAGATTTTTCTAGACATACAAAAAATAAAGTGACATGTTAACAGAAGAAATCATTATCACTCCAAAGTCTATATTAAAATGTAGCAAATTTCACCAGTCAGCATTATCTATTGATATTATTATTATTAATATTATTATCATTATTATATTTGTTAAGTGGCAATATTTTCCATAGCACTTCAAACAAGTATTACAGAAAACATATGAGTATAATAATGATAATAGAAATAATGTTAAGTTGAATTTCCTCCTTTGAAAGTCTTATGATCTGGATCAGTGATTCTCAACAGCTAATCTTAGGACTGGTACCAGTCTCTGAGTCCATAGATGCTGGTTCTCAGGAACAAAGACAGATGAGGAGAGCCTAGAACAAATCTACAGTTGAAATGTACTATATTCACAGCAATGCAAAACTAGTGTAGTGTGTAAATTACTCATTTATTATCACCCTGTTGAAAACTCATTTATTATCACCCTGTTTTGGTATCCTATTGACATTCACAAGCTACCAAATATTGTAATACCACCCAAACATGTTTTATATTCAGATTTAGCTTAGATTAGATTTCTATATTACTGTACTAATACCTATGGAGTTGTAAGCCTGAATTTGTGTCTTTGGCTGGCCCGTAGTGATTGTGCGTGGGTAACTCGTAATCAAAATGCGAGTAGCTAATAGAATATGTGGCAATTTTAAGCGTGGTTTTAAGTATGTATAAATGTACAAATTTGGCAATAGATTAGGACCCAATGAGCACAAAAATTCTCCTTTATTGTCCACAAATAAGCAGTGTTTCAACAAATTGTGAGCCCTCAGGACCTTCTGTATCATCTTCTGTATTCTCTATCAATGCGTATACTTGTCATGTTTGCTTTATATATCTCCTGTATTTAGCACTATGGAACATGCTATGACTTTATATGTAATAATAATAATAATAATAATAATAATAACAATAAATCATTTTGAAACTTCGGTGGAAAATAATGAATCCTTTTGGCTGTCGAAATTTGCTGGAAATGAAACAGTCTTACTACAACTGCCAAACGTGCCTTGTTGCCTATAATCTTAAACATTATACAATGCAGTTACATACTTGGCATTTACAGTATATCTTTAGAGATAATAATTATGAGACATTTAATATGTTATAGATATTGCTTATGAAAGGCAGAAATCATATTCAAACATAAATATTTGCATCTCGTCTTCTCCTCTACTCCCCCATTAAGTCTTCCCAAAATTGGGTTGGTTAATGACTTTCCCATCACATATAATAGTTGTCAAACTACGAATCGTCGTCACGCTTTGCGAGCTGGAAGCGAGGGACGCAGTTTGGGGCCGCATTTGCGGAAGGTGGAGGCTCCAGCGTCGGCTGCAATGAGCCGAAGGCTCATTGAAAGCCACAAATGCGGACCCTCGCAAATCGAGGGGCCTCATTTGCGGAGGTGGAGGCTCTACAATGCCTCACACGAGGTTACAAACACCCACAGAAGCGGGACTTTGAAAAAATAGATCTAACACGCAATCACTAAGTACAGACTTACACAAAAAAATACGAGCCGCGCAACTTATAAAGAAAAATGTACAGACTTACACTAAAAAAATACGAGCCACAGGACTTAGAAAAAAAACATTACGAACTCGCAAAAATATGACCTTAACGGCCAAACAGCGCACACCTGAAAACATTAAAAACACAACAAATACACACAAAATTGACACAAAAAGCTTACCCACAGCAAGGGGTGGCACCCAGGACCTCTGCAAGTGAAGTTACACCTCAATTTAAGTCTAGACACCCGAAAATCCCCTAAGCGAGAGAAAAAATGGCCGCCGAAAAAAACCTAATCGAGGCTACAGGACCCTAAAGCCGCAAAATACCACCAAGCACATACGGCTTTTCAAAAAAGCTGTACGAGGTACAAGATACACTTTTGACAAGGACGCTAAATCATCCACACCCGCGTACCACATACACATTCGCCGCCATTTTACAACACTAACTTACACAATGTGGAATTACACAGCTACACGAACGGCTTTCCCTCGCGCACACAGCATATTTACACTACACACTTCACACATTGCTGACACTTACACCTCAGCTCCACAACAGTGCAAACCTACATTGTATGCTGCAGGAACATCAAAACAGATTGTCAGCTCTTCAGCACAACTCTTCCTGAATATATTACTTACAAATAGGTAAAGTATAATAATTTATGAATTTATGAATTATTTAATTAGCATACAAAAATACATATACACTAATAAAAAGAAAAAATAATATCGCAATAAACACAAAAGGACATCAGCGCGGACCTTACAATGACAGCTAAAGAGCCTCTCATAAAAAAAAATACAACAACTCTGACATCAAGAGAATGATACAACAACAAAGGCGCTCAGCGCGAGGCTCGCAATGAGCATTGAAGGATCTCAGACCACCAAAAAAATTCATGTCTTTGCCAAACAGCATTACCTGCCTTACAATTGTATTGCTCCGTCATTTTTGATGGGCAAGTCGCTAGTTAAATCATATAAATAGTATTGTATAAAGCAGTCTTTATGACCATTCAACAGTTTAAAAAAGTCAAAAAATTACAGCATTTGTCATCTGATGAGATACTTTGTTATACTGAATGTGTTAACACCATGTGTCTACAGTTGCTTAAACCTGTGGAAGCAGTGAAATAGTTAACCAGGGGTCAGTTCTTGTCTCTCGATCTTTCCAGCCAATAAGCTTTCGGTGATAACATAGGGCCATATTAAATTCCAGCCTCGTAAGTCCAACGTGTAGCACGTAAGGGCTGCGTGCTTCAAATTTTGCAGAGTTACATTGCTATTTGATTAGAAAGCGCTGCGTGATACGAACAAGAGACGCTATTTCTTAAATCAGTTTGCGGCTGTTGGACTTGCTCGCACGCAAACAATTAAGCAATCTTGTAGTTACTGGTTCAGATGGAGCCAATGGAAAGAGATATCGTAAACGTTACGTCACTGAAAAGGGGGAGGGTAGATTTCCAAGTCTTATGTGCTTCAAATCCAGTCTGCAACAGGCCAGATATAATGCAATATTAAAACATTGTATCACTTGGTATCACTATATGTAAAAATACCAAAATAAAGACTTACGTGGGATTCCTGGCTTGTGTATAATCCAATCTTAGCTTTGCAGCAAAGCTGTGTGATGCAGCAGTCATATTTTTAAAGGAAGCCACTTTTAAAATGGTAATGGATTGCAATAGCGAAGCCTTTGTGGGTACATTTGCATGTCCCTGACAAAGTTCCCAGAATGCAGTGTAATAACTGTATGTCTCAGAAAGTCCAAGCATAAAACAAGTTAGATGTTCAAATGTGAACACGTATGTACTGTTTTTTTTGCTATGTGTATATATATATATATATATATATATACATACAGTATATACACAGTGATAGATCGGTTCTCATTCCAAATGTAAATAATCTGTTCTGAAACCCCATTTTTTTCACATTTTATTTTGAACTGATGGTTTTTTGGATACAAAACCGTAAAACTAAACAGACATAAATAAACAACAATAATTACATTAAGTAACAGAGAATTTAACTTCACTTTAACTGTATTAAGAGAACTTGATGGTGGCAATGTCGAGGAGGAGAATGAGGAGAAAGGTTATTGCTTGGAAGTAACAGTTCGGTTCTTGTAAGCACAAGCTATATTTTGGTAATTATAGGAACAGGCTGCACTTTGAGTCTTTCAGCCACAGACTGCTCTTGGGCTCTTGAATAGATTGCTCTTGGGCTCTTGTAGGCACTAACAACCCTACCCTACAGTACAGAACTTTATTCCATCTGGCCTACCTTCAGAATGGAAGGTCATGGGGAGGAAGTTTAGTCAATTTCTGACCCAACATTTCAACATTTACTGTATTACTTGCATATACTAATGTTTGCTAATATTTTTACAGATATTATAATTAGGAAAGAAATTCTAGCAGAATAAAATATTTGTCACCAGAGCATGTCTGACTGTAATACATGACTAAACAGAAGAGCAACACCTCTTTTATGTAATCTACCATAAATAAAAAATATGAAACATCAAAACATTTATCTGGCACCAAGCGAATGATACATCACTGGAATTTAAAATGGTGGAATTAGACATTTATTTTAGTAGAAAGCTAAAGTTGTGAAGGGACTGCAGTATATATGATATAAAGCAGTATATATGATATTCTATTACATGTGAGTTATAGTTTATGTTGGAACACATTGATCGCAGGCATTGATATAAAAAATAATCATAAAATAAAGTTATTTTCTGGGCCGATTTGCGGGCTTGAGAATGTTGTACTATTAATTTTAAGACCTAACATTATTTTCCCTTATGATAAATGTACAGTAGAGTGATTTTACGTATATTACCAGTGCTACATATTGGACTTTACCCCCTTTGTGGGTGCTGTAGAGCACACGTTGGCCTCTGGGCTCCATTTGCGGGTTACGTGCTTGCTCACGAGTGACCATGTTGCACTTTAATAGCTGAATTAAACTATTAGCAGTTACGGACATGACAGATTAAAGAATTTATGCGCGCGAAGTTCAACGTTGCTCAGCACGTAGCCTATTCTCTGCCGTCTCGCGTGTTAGCACACAAAGCCTGCTGCGAGCAACTTTATGAGGCATCTTAGCACACAAATAGCCCTAAGATGACAATTACGAGCTACGTGCTAACACGTAGCTCCAATTTAATGAGGCTGCTAATCAGTATAGTGACAAGATGCGACTGATAAGCGATGGAAGCAGTCCCTTCACAACTTTAGCTTTCTACTAAAATAAATGTCTAATTCCACCATTTTAAATTCCAGTGATGTATCATTCGCTTGGTGCCAGATAAATGTTTTGATGTTTCATATTTTTTATTTATGGTAGATTACATAAAAGAGGTGTTGCTCTTCTGTTTAGTCATGTATTACAGTCAGACATGCTCTGGTGACAAATATTTTATTCTGCTAGAATTTCTTTCCTAATTATAATATCTGTAAAAATATTAGCAAACATTAGTATATGCAAGTAATACAGTAAATGTTGAAATGTTGGGTCAGAAATTGACTAAACTTCCTCCCCATGACCTTCCATTCTGAAGGTAGGCCAGATGGAATAAAGTTCTGTACTGTAGGGTAGGGTTGTTAGTGCCTACAAGAGCCCAAGAGCAATCTGTTCAAGAGCCCAAGAGCAGTCTGTGGCTGAAAGACTCAAAGTGCAGCCTGTTCCTATAATTACCAAAATATAGCTTGTGCTTACAAGAACCGAACTGTTACTTCCAAGCAATAACCTTTCTCCTCATTCTCCTCCTCGACATTGCCACCATCAAGTTCTCTTAATACAGTTAAAGTGAAGTTAAATTCTCTGTTACTTAATGTAATTATTGTTGTTTATTTATGTCTGTTTAGTTTTACGGTTTTGTATCCAAAAAACCATCAGTTCAAAATAAAATGTGAAAAAAATGGGGTTTCAGAACAGATTATTTACATTTGGAATGAGAACCGATCTATCACTGTGTATATACTGTATGTATATATATATATATATATATATATATATATATATATACACATAGCAAATAAACAGTACATACGTGTTCACATTTCATTTGAACATCTAACTTGTTTTATGCTTGGACTTTCTGAGACATACAGTTATTACACTGCATTCTGGGAACTTTGTCAGGGACATGCAAATGTACCCACAAAGGCTTCGCTATTGCAATCCATTACCATTTTAAAAGTGGCTTCCTTTAAAAATATGACTGCTGCATCACACAGCTTTGCTGCAAAGCTAAGATTGGATTATACACAAGCCAGGAATCCCACGTAAGTCTTTATTTTGGTATTTTTACATATAGTGATACCAAGTGATACAATGTTTTAATTGCAATAATAACAGTAAAAATATAAACAGGAAGATTACTTGTTACTTTTTGAGCAGGGAGTGCACTCATAATGTTCTCCTTTTTCATTTTGCTTGGAATATTTCATGAGCCTTTGTTCCTTACTAATTTATGATTTATTATAACAGTAATATCTGGTCAATTCTGTTGCCATTAATCTTTCCTTCTGGGTACATTGTTGTAAAACTGCATGTGGTCCTCGGGGTTAATGTCAAGAGAGAATATTTTGTGTATTATTGACATAATGGAGATAATGTAAAACAAATGACTGAATCATTTGTCCAAGTGAGGAGATTTATAAAGAAAGTAGAGCAGGTCCAAGGACAGATCATTGGAGAAAGCTAACTCACAATGAAGAAAACTAAAGGAAATGCCAAAGTAGGAGACATTGAAGGAACTACTCATTAGATAGGAAAATAATCATGAGGCACACTGCCATGGATTCTAATGGAGTGTAAAATACACAGGAGAAGATGGCGATTCTCTGCATTAAAAGCTTCAGAGAGATCAAGGATAAGAAGAGAATAAGGATCCTTAGACACAATGCCCCTT
This sequence comes from Discoglossus pictus, assembly GCA_027410445.1. NCBI lineage: Eukaryota > Metazoa > Chordata > Amphibia > Anura > Alytidae > Discoglossus > Discoglossus pictus. The sequence goes on from CM050166.1 coordinate 90,526,194, forward strand.
CATCCTGCCACCTCTGCAGGAGAACCAGTCACAAAATTACTACAGGGGCTACATATTACACATATGAAGTATGACATAGGGTGCATATATCACATATATAGTTGTGAGCAGGCGAGCCAGCCAGAGCCGTTGCTCACGCTTGTGGGCTCGATACGCATAGTGTGGGCCTCAGTTGCTGGCATGGAGCGCCAAAGGCGCTCCTTGCCAGCAACTGCGACCCTCGCAAACTTTACGTCGCAACGCAAACAACACGACACACCAACTACGACCCTCGCAAACTTTACCTTGCAACGCAAACAACATACGAGACACGTTACCACACATTACGACCTCGCAACAATCGGACGCAACTCGCGAACATGACAAAATTCAAAACACAATAAATACACACAGCACATACATAAAAAGCTTACCTACAGCAAGAGGGAGCATCCAGGACCTCAAAAAAACAACTTACACCTTAATTTAACTAAAAATAAAAGAGTTTGAAAACTAGAAAATTCGCTAAGCGAGAGAAAAAATGGCTGCCGAACAAAACGAAAACGAGGCTACAGCATTCTAAACACGCAAAACAACACAAGAAACTCGCAAAATACCACAAATGACCTACAGATATTCCGTTAAAACGCATACCACACATTACCTGCCATTTTACGCCAATGCGGTAAGTACACAACTACGCTAACGGTTTCATCTCGCACACGCACAGTATTACACTGCACACATTCATCACGCTTACACAGCAGCTCCACACCACTAATGCTGCAGCAACATCAAAACAGACTGCCAGCTCTTCAACACAATGCTTCAAAATAGGTTAAGTATATTCATTTATTAATGTATTATATATTTCAGTAGTACACACAACACACCATTAGCTACCTTACAATTTGATTGCCGTCATTTTTTTACGGGCAATTCGCTAGTTGTTAATAAAATCCAATGCACTTAATTCTTACAATAGCTACAATTTTCCTACACTAGATTTAGCTGCATTAACCATAATGATTCTTACTGAATTTGCCTCCTAATATCCGTAGTAGACAGATATCTATATATTTGCATAAAGGTAATATGAGTGTCCTATAAAACAAATGTGAAATGTCTAAGTGAATTAAAATCGTATCCTTAATTTAGTTCACAGAACATTCCAATCTATATAATAAATTACTTATTAGCTGTGCTTCCTTGCTAAGACGAGCTCTACAAAACCACACGCATCCCCTCCAGTTATTTGATTAGTTTATTGAATGTCAGTATAATATTAATGAATACATTGAGTAAACAGTTTTTAAAATATTAAAGTTCTAATTTTATACTTTATGTGATAACTTAAATTGTTGAATGACATGTTATATGAAACAAACTGCACCCATGCAAACATATTCTGGTTCACTGTATAGTTGAATTGTGTAATAATAAAATAAACAATGTGCAAAATTAGAACAGACCTTTAGAGTTTCATGAGCCCATCTCTGAATGTGGAATGAAGTATGTGATATGACACAACCCAGCAACCCCATATTTACAGATAGGGAAAAGCTGCAATAGAGTCTATAAGTGCAATTGTCTTTGAAGCTCATGAAACTCTAAAGGTCTGTTCAAATTTTGCACATCTTTTATTTTGCACAATTTTGCACATCTTTTATTGCACTTATAGCATATATTGCAGCTTGTAGATGTGGGGTTGCTGGGTTGTGTCATATCACATACTGATTCCACAGAGATGGGCTCATGAAAAAGATAATGGATTGCATTTGTTATTCAATGAGAAGACAGGAGGGGACTGAGTGATCGGTCTCACCGGGGCAGTTAATTATGGTTCAATGAATCCCAATTCCTTTATGGTGATTGAACAGGGGATCAAAAGGAAGAATAAAAGTACTACTTAGTAAGATTTAAGAGAATGTGTTATAGTCTAGTCAGTTGATCTTGATGCGAAGAAGATGGGAAGTGTAATTATGAAGGAAAAAGTAAGGAAAGAAAATTGTTGCCAGCAGGGATATTCTGAATTTTTGACTATGACAATTCAGATAATGGTTTTTCATTCAAAGGGTGGAAGGTATAGTACTGGCACTGAGGTTCTGATATGTGTCTGATGTTTATTATAGTGATAGCATAGCAGCAGGCAAGTAATATATAGCACAACATTTTCCTGAGAACCTATCATCTCTATAAAACAAGTTGTCCATGGCCAGATGGAGGAAAATGGCAGTGTAATTTATATGCAGGATACAGTACATAGAGAGATAGCTGGAAGACAAGTGATATTCATATGCTATAACTATAACTTTATCTTTGGTGTTCAATGTAAAAACCTTGACATGAAACTAATCTGTAAAGCTACAGTGCTGAAATGTGATGCACTTAAGTGTGTCAGAATTACTTGTGTATTCCATGCAAATATCAGCAAAGAACAATACATATAAATTCTTGAAAGCAATTATCCCTAAAAAGGTTTACATATATAAAGTTAATAGAGATTTTTTAAAAATCCAAAACATCGGGCCTTAATTTTGCATCGGGCCTTAATTTACTCCTGGTACATCAGACTTCTAGACTCTCTGTGGTCAGGACTGGCATAGGATGATGTCCTTATATTATATAAACCCTTTTATGCTTGTTCTTGCGCATGCGCAGAGCATACTTCGTTTCTCCTTATGGCTTACTGCTACTGTTCACAGTGTTGTAAAATCTACAATAATTTACTCCTGTGTGAGCCATGTATGTAATATTTTTACTAGCTTCATAGATACATTATGAGTTTAACTTTTACATATTGAAATGGGAGCTGTATGGAAGCTAAAACTTAAATTTAAATTGTATTTCCATTTAGTACAACTAACAGGCATTTCTCAGTTTGTTATTTGGATATCTGGCTAAGATTTGAGTTTAAAGGAAAAAGAGAAATAGGAAAAAGCTTGCTCTTTGTAACCAGTCAATCTCCCCTAGAGGGTTTAAATATTAATAAACGTGGTACAAAATACTACGTATGATTAACTCTTGGGTATCAATATCTTTCTCATAAAAAATAATCACATGAGTACCAAATCCCCAATATCATTAGTTATATACTGTACATAGCACAAAATGTGAATTGGATATTAGTTTAATACATAACTTTGATTAAAGACAAAACTAAAAGTATATAACTGACGCATGTCCCTGTATATAATGTAAATCGAATATAACCCAATTCTTATTCAGTGTAGGAGCAGTGAATAATATCACAAAAGTAAGTTCCATAGGATCCAGTTGCAAAAGTCATTGTTTACTCTCTCTGTCATATAATGAGTTAAGTGTCATAACAAACATAAACTTGTCTCCCAACACATATATTTATGACACAATGGAGTTCTCATAAGTCCTAGGAGAATTTGTGTGCAAGTGCACTTGAGTATAAATCAGCATTTATTGCAGCATCCCACAAAGATAGTATATATTTAAATACCACTGAGATTCCATGTATCCCAATCCACCTGATAGCAAAAAATCCCACTGCACCAGGTTATCTATTGAGGAACTAGAGATAAATCTGATATCCAGTTATGTCTATTAAGTGGCAATCCCTATAGACTACTATATACTTGTTTATAACAGAGTTCCCTTCCTGTAGCACAGTGCCACCAACTACCAGTACAGCAGTGGTGATGTCATCAGAAGATGACAAGACAAAGAGCCTGACGCGCACGTTTCGCGTGGCAGAGCTTCTACGGACGTTGAAAGGAGTCAAAGATACAGAGAGCCTTATAAAGCCAGGCTGTGGGCGGAGCGCTACCATAATTAACTATTTGATCAGTATTTGATATACTCGATACAGATATTGACAGCACATGTACCAGAGTGTGCACTAACACCACTTTATTAAACTAAATATATGTGCATGTAATAATCTAATAACAGTATAAGTACATTAATAGTATCAATATTGGATTTGTTGCTATTGGGCAGATTGAGATACATGGAATCTCATTGAATACATTGAATACACTAAATAAGAATTGGGTTATATGCTATTTACATGATATACATGGATGGCAGTGTGTGAGGATAATACTGGTGCTATATCAGTTTTTAACCTTCACATTTTTAAGGTAAATGCGTCAGTTATATACTTTTAGTTTTTTCTTTAATAAAAGTAATATATTAAATTAATATCCAATTCACATTTTGCGCTATGTATATAGCTAATGATATTGGGTATTTGGTACTCATGTGATTATTTTTCATGACAAAGATATTAATACCCAAGAGTTAATCATACGTAGTATTTTGTACCATATTTATTAATATTTAAACCCTATAGGGAAGATTGACTGGTTACAAAGTGCAAGTTTTTTCTTATTTTTCTTTTTTCTTTATACATTGTCTACGAGCCAATCTAGCACTAAATCTAGTGAAATCTCATAGCAAATCTATGAGATTTCACTAGATTTAGCATTAACTGCATAATATTTTTTCCCTGGTAGGACTGGGTTTCAATTTACCTAAATAGCATACTATGCTTTAATATATAAGGGTCCCCATGTGCTGTACTCGTACCAGGGTTGATAAATTAATATTTTTTCTGTTTTCTAAGATTTGAGTTTGCAAAAACATTCCAAACTAGCAGGTGTATAGAATTTATATAAAATGCATCTGTATAAAATGTAAATATATTGTAAATGCACAGGATATATAGTACTGTATTAAAATAAATGAAATCCCTCACATTAAGGTTGACAGGATATTATTGTTTAGTCTTATGTAATCATTTTAATGGTTAAGCAATCTTCCTTTAGTTGTTAGGCAGGCTGAGATAACAGCACAGATGGTTCACAGTTAATCCTTTTGCATTTTGTTCTTAGCTCTGGTTATGTGGAACCTATTTACAGCCATGTATTATGCACATGTGCAATACGCTTTTTTATATTGAAGTCAAAGTACTGTGGTTGGCTAGCAAAGAGTATGATTGGCATTCTGTTTTCTATTAAGCATACGCAAATTTTACAATAAATATTATTTATTGAGTCATAATGTCCACTTTGCTACCTAGACAAATACAATATTTACTGTTAGAGCTATTCGTCATGATAGCAGCAGCTTCTGCAGAGTCTTCGAGGTATGAAAGTATGCAATACTTCCTTAATATATATATATATATATATATATATATATATATATATATATATATATATAGTGCTTCATATGCACATATGTACATCAGGACAGGCACACTTTTTACCTCAACCCATTAACACACATATTGGACACACTCCTACCATCTCTCTATGCACACTTATAATAGAGGCCAGGCATGCATAATAATAATAATAATATAATAGAGGCCAGTAAATGCATCTAATCACTTGTCTTTCAAAGTTTCAAATTGTAGAGCAAAAACGTTTCAAATAATTATGATTTAAAAAGCTGATCTTTTGTGAGATGTATATTCCATCTTTTACAAAATACTTAGCTTTGGCTGACTTGTATACTACCAAATCCTTGCAACTGTGTCAATAAAGTGCGGAGCAGCACTGTTAAAGTAAATTACATTCTGACAACATTTTGTAAAATATAAACTTTTTGCACTATAAACTGAAAAGTACTTTATACTCATCATCAAGACTTAAAACAAAATATGTATCAATAAAACAGACCTTTAACTGTTACACTTTCTCTTTTTTAGAGGCAGGATGAGCCAGATATTCGTTTTAATACGGGCTGTAGATTTCGGACACTTGGCAACATATATGAAACCTATTTCTCATAATCTCTCAGGACAACTGAAGTCCCACAGTGAAGACTGGGCCATCCTGTTGATCGATATATATTGCATAATATAACTATACTGATTATGTTTATTGTGTGTAATAGTTTCACAGTGTTGTATAATTTATATAATACATATTGCACTAAACATTGTATAGAACTGCCTTCTTGAAGCCTGAGATCTATATGAGCATGTGCTGATAATGCTGCCCTCTCTAATCCAGTTAGCAGCAAAAGTTTGGATGAGTTATATCTACCTTTCATATATCTTTCACTACAATGTAATTATTAATGATGGATTATCATTTGGATTGAGAACTGCCATGGTATGTGTCATTGGCATGAAACTACTTTTTGCAGTAAATGCCACAATCCTCCTTCACACATCCAGTGATTACTAGACCCACAGATGCTATCATGAACATAAAGGACTTTGTAAGATCTTTAATGACAGAAGGATAAATAATATCAAGCTCTTAGAATCCCTGTGTAATAGTAGGCTTTTAGATCCCTGCAACCCCCAGAAATCAATGTGATGGATAATACCAGAGTGGTGCAAGTGCAAAATATTCAAAGACTCTCTCAATTGCATATTAAATATATCCATTAGGAAAGATTTTGATGATGCATACAAATAAAGTCTCCAGGAGGTGGCTCAAATTTTTTAGATCTGGTTACCAATGCATGCAACCGCATATACTAACAATAGAAGATATGCACAAAGGTGGCACCTCAAGGAAACCCAGTAAGCACATTTCTTCTTTGGCTCATTATTAAATACACTTTTTAAAAAAACAATATGAAAATGTTGCCTCACTTTAAAATGTTTCCCTTTCAAAGTCGCATGATCATCAAGGGAAACATATAGATCATAAATGAAATAAATGAGCAAAAGCATCTTCTGTACAAAATATTTTTATATGCAGTTTAGGAATAAAAGGATTCTTTAACATCTTTATCTTCCATTAGACATTAACATTTTTCTTAAGGTTTCTGTGGAACTTTTCTTCATTAGAAAAAGTCATCACACTGCTGACATCACAGCTTGTGACATAAATACTACATTTGGTTTCATAGAATATGAATTTGAACTCTCCTATGGTCAAAGTACAAAGGCTTATTAAAATAATATTGCTTGTTCCTGTTGCTTAACAACAAATACTGTTTTACTGTTTGTAAAAAAAAAAAATACACAGTTAAGATAAGTAACTAGATTTGATGCTTTTTATTTAACTGAAGATTCCTGTCAACATTAATTCTGAATGTGGAAGAACATGGAAATATTCCTACTCAGTATCCCAAGAACCATTTCAAATAGTTTGAATTAATTCCCATATTACATGTTGTATCTTTATACAGTATGTACATAGTTTGGCTCCATTTCAGAAGTTTATATGATGTTGCTAGGGATTTTAAGATAAAAACCTTTAGTCTAAATCTTTTTTTTTCTAATAGTTCACCGAAGGTGATATGTTGTTTTTCTAAAATAAATATGTATAATTTAAAACACAGTGGTTTATGCTAGATAAAACAGTCATGTGGAGAAAATCATTTCTATTACATGCCTATTTAGCAATATCTCAACTCTGTGCAAAGTTTGACTTAAGTATTTTGGTCAATAATGATATTTTTCAAATGCTTCCTACAGTTACTTCTTTACCTGCTGAGACAATTCAGGTTTTGATCACTAATCATTTCAGCTCCCCTGGCATAAAGATGTAACTGATGTTATTGTGCTTTCTGGCACCCAACTTTTTTTACTTTGTAGCTTACAAAGTGTGATGGCCCTCTGTTATGGGTACTTGATATTATACATTTATACCAGTGCTCTGATCTTCAGAACAGCAAGACACAATTAAAGACTCCCATAGCCTTAACTTATGACTTGGCCATGTTTGCTCATTTTGTCTTCCTTAATATTACTGGAGCTTATGTTGACTTTCTCCAGGGATTTAATATGAATTTATGCCATGGGAATTTAATACCAAAAATGTATCAGTGCATTTATAATTCAGAGAAGGTTTCAAATACACAACAAATCAGTAAGAGTTTTTAATAAGGCAATTAAAACTGTAATGTTCATGGGCAGGGCTAATAGTTTGACCAAACAAATTTAGGTTTTGAATGTATCCACCATAAAATAAGTATAATAGGATATAGTAAATGGATGCATCATTACTTCTACCAATGCTATGAAAAAAAGCTACAGCATGTAACATTTTTCTCTTAAACTGAAAGGTTTATGTACCATTAATTACATTTTGGATCACAGCAAATTGTGCAGACACAAATCTATAGCTTGTAAATTCCTTAACCACATTGAAGGTCTCCATAATTATGCCCCTATAATAAAAATACAGAATGTCACTGTCTCATATGGAATGTCTCAAGTCTGAGAAGGCGATGACCTCAGAATGATAGGTAGAATCAGAGTAGGAGAAATTTGGTAGAAATGATGTTGTAAGTGTCCTTTCCCTTTATATTTCAATTATTGTAGCTTCACTGCTGCAAATATTCCAGGCACCTTCCTTTTCTCAATACCTTTTCTTGTTCCTTCATCTGATTGCCACTTTTGGATGGTCTCATTTAGGTTCATATTTCCTATGCTTAATATTGTACTAAATCTCTGCTGATAGGGATCTCTATTCCTAGGAAGTAAAATCTAAATCTTTCTGTTAGCACTTATAGATCTGCTAGTAGATTAAAATCTTCTTTTTGTGCACCCATAGCCTATGGAATAAATATCATACATAAAAAGCTATTACCGCTGATGGTATTTCAAGCTTTGATATTATTTAAAAAAATAATAATAATTTTATATTAACAAAACATAAGTATTTATATACAAAAACAATGCTTATTCAGAGTGAATTATTTAAGTATAGCATTATCCTGCCATGATTATATGTTTTCAGTATTACAATGATGGTTCTGTTCTATGGGCAATGACGTTCAAAGAGATATTCAGGCATCGAGCAATAAACCTACAAAACTGAAAATGTACTAGTTCTGTTGATGCCTATTTATGACTTTTTTTATTTCCATTTTCAAAAGTAAAACAAAAACATATCTTACATGTTGTGTTCCAAATTCAATATAATTTATTAAAAATACATGCATGTATTTAAACATGCTAAGGTTGACAGAAAGAAATACATGTATTCAGAATTAAACTTAATTCAGACTAGGTTTTTCCTAAACTAATATTTGCTATGGTGGAAAACAACATACCTATTGTCTTGGCAGACCGTTGGTATATACACATAAATATTAAGGGATAATGGTACCTGAAATAATTTTGTGTACTGCATTAGCTAACAATGGCCTTTACCCACCAGGTAAGGGAATAAATGCAGAAACCTTCATACCCAGATGTAATATAAGACAAAACACTTCTCATTGAAGAAATGTAAAAACATAAACATATACCAATTTATTGTATAAAAATATTCTACAAGTTGATGAACTGCTATTATACTGACATAACCTTTATACTGCAAGATTAATATTTTTAACCGAGATGGTAATGTTTTTCCTTTTTAACTAATGTCTTTCGTTTTTCTGTTCAGGTGCAGCAGAAAAAGGGTATAATAATGGGAAAATCTTAGAATAAGGCAGGGTAAATGAAAGCCCTTTTTAACTATACCAGTGATTTTTAAGCCCTCCCTTAGGGAAATGAGATAGATCAAAGAAACTGAAAAAGGCTTGAAGGATGCTAACCTATAATACTGTTGTCCTTCACTATGAACAACATCAAAGCAGTGAATGCAGGGCCGCAACTCCAATGGAAATAACCATATTTTGTTGTTATATTAATACTTATTATTGTTAGTTTATTTTGTGGGCAGTAAAATGACTGAAGATAGCAATAATTGGGGCTTCCTCTGAGACCATCAGACACACGATTTTGGATTGATCAAGGAATTTACATACAGCAAGATGCTCCTACTGACAGATCATTGTGCAGATATCCCCAGAACATGGCCTGTCCCTTAAGGAAATGCTTGAAAACCAAAGAACCAGACAGCTGAAATGTTCCATAGATCATGCCTTGATTCTTAGCTGGGGTCTGCTAAGGCAATGCACAGAAAGAAATATATATATACCTCTTCAAATTGTTGTAAAATAAGATTATAGGATAACTATGGGAAAATGGCTTATAACCAGGGAAGAAATAAGCACAACTAATTTACACAGATTCTTCAGTTGTTTTTCTGTGATGTCACAAATTTCAAAAAAATGCTGTTTAAAAGGCAAATACCGAATGTTATGATCTCCTAGTTACATGTCTCCACATTTTCAGCCCTTTATCTTGCTAAAATACACGTTACTTTAAGATTGTGAACTCTAAATCCTGAAATAAAACATTAGAAATTTTTTTTTTATATAGCTTGTTATTAGAAGAACTAGATTATAAGAGTATATAAAACTGTATAGTATGGAAACATGACCTCAGTACAGAGGCATATCTTAACCTGTATACAAATATTTTCTATTTTTAATTAATTTAACAGTCAAAATAGAAATTTTGTGTAGCTAGTTAAATGAATGCCATGGCAAAGTTTACTTTTATTCCTTATAGGAAAAATAATCATAATAATCATAATAATCTCAGCTTAAATCATTATGATTTGATTGCATCGTTCATTTCTGTGCTTTATATATCTGAACTACAATAGAATGGCATTAAGCATTTTTTCTAATTTTAAAAATGTAATACATACTTAATCTTCTTTGCTTGCAGAGATTATTTCTTTTGTATATGGAAACAAACAGCAGGACAACTCAAATGACACAATTTAACAATATTCATTTGGTGAACAGTAAAATGCTCTTACTCTGGGAACATTAGAGACATATATTGTTGATTGAAAAGTTAAATATATCTTTATGTTTGTACAAATGAGCATATATAGGTTATTTTTTATATTTTACATTTCTTGGGATGATAGACTTTGGCTTAGTGTTACAAAACAGTGATGGGTCTGTGGTGAGACTGAAACCTATCTATCCATGTATCTATCTATCTATCTATCTATCTATCTATCTATCTATCTATCTATCTATCTATCTATCTATCTATCTATCCATCTATCTATTTATCTATCTATCTATCTATCTATCTATCTATCTATCTATCTATCTATCTATCTATCTATCTATCTATCTATCTATCTATCTATCTATCTATCTATCCATCTATCCATCTATCTATCTATCCATCCATCCATCCATTAATCCATCTATCTATCTATCTATCTATCTATTTATCTATCTATCTATCTATCTATCTATCTATCTATCTATCTATCTATCTATCTATCTATCTATCTATCTATCCATCTATATATCTATCTATCTATCCATCCATCCATCTATCTATCTATCTATCTATCTATCTATCTATCTATCTATTTATCTATCTATCTATCTATCTATCTATCTATCTATCTATTTATCTATCTATATCAACCTACAAACTTGTTTAGTTTAAAATGACATACATTTAAAATATATTACATTTTTAAACAGACAAAATCTATTTTACAAAACAAGATTTTTATGAAAATGTTTTTATTATATTAAATTTACATGATATAAGCTTCCAACATCCTGTTACTTAAGCAAATGTTGTCCATCCTCTTTCATACAATATACATGAAAATAAAGAAGAAAATAAGTGGTTACATTTATTTTTATTATATTTTGACATAAACTGCACTATGGCTGCTTTATGTGGTTTCATTTGTGTTTAACATATTTAGGTATTAAATATACACTATCTGTGCATGTCTGTGCCTAAATAAATATAATAGTGTCAGGCCTGCAAGCCATTTTTATTTCTACTTACTGCACACCAAATGCCTGGAATAAATATTCTTTCCTAGGGTGTAGTATCTGAGCATAATGATCATGATACTACAGTATACTGTCATTTTCAAAGGTATAGATATGCAAGAACAGTGACATTCTCTCTATATTTATACACATGCATTTATATATGCATCTCTGTAAATATGTGTGTGTGTGTATGTATAGTGAGAGAATTTTCCTTTGGGCCATTATTGCTATATGCTAAGTATATATGCAACATAATTATCCAAATGTCCATAGCAATACTCTTGTTTTTGATTTGAAAAAATAAAGAAATTTTATTTATCTACAGTATATATATATATATATATATATATATATATATATATATATATATACAATCCATCCTGTGCTATGCTTTAAAGCTGTGTAATACATCAAGCATATGCCTAAAAGGAGCCATGTATAGAATGGTATTTGGATTAAAGAGTGCAAATTGTGGACTCATTTTCATTTCCCCGCCCAGATTCCCAGAATGCAGTGCAAAAACTGTAATTCTGGGAATTCTGAGTAGGGAATATATTATTTAACTTATTTTTAGACCTTCAAATGGGTACACAAATATACTATTTATTTACTGTACTATTGTACTCTGTATGGTGGAGGTCTTCTGTCACGCCTTTGCCCACCATAAGCTAAAAGGCGCTAGGATAACTATATGTACATGTATGTATGTATATATATATATATATATATATAAACCGTTACACTTAATGTAACCACTTTAGATAAAGCTGTAACTGAAATGTGTGAAGACATACAGTATGTGTGCCTCCGTTAGTATGATGACAGCACATCATCAATGCTCAGTATGAATTTCAAACTAGTGGCTTACATTTTTATGAAATATGATATTGCAATGAACATGTCTCAGGACAAATATTGAACTGTTCTTTTTAATTTTATCCACAGTTCAGAATTCAAATGAAATCATTCTACAATAATTCAAAAAGTAAAATGTATCTTTAACTGAAAGATAAAGCATATGAGGAAGATTAAGCAATAGCAAGCATGTGTATTAATATTAACTTGCGCTTACATGAATAAGTTTAATAATTATGTTAAACAGTAAAGCAAAACCATTACTATATAGTATGCATTATATTATTTATTTCTTTTATCATATTATTAAAAGCACATTTATATAAAAATGCATAATTTGATGAAAATTAAAATCACTAGTGAGCATAGCACTAATTTAACACAAAACAGACAAGCACCCAGAAAAAAACTACTTAGACTTAAGTAGCTTTATGTAATTATTTTCAAAACATGTGATTAATAAATGTCCATTTCCATGTCATCATTTGTAATAGAAGTAATTTCACCCAGGCACCCTGCTATTCTGTTTAATACAAGTGTATCCTAGTGTAAAAGCAGCTTGCTATACTTATCTTTAATGGCAAGTGATTTCAGTGTCTCATCATAATGAACATGCTCACACCAAGCAGATCTACTGTATAAACCATCTATAGACCTAAACAAATACATTTCAAAAACAATATGGTTCTTTTGCAGTATAAATGATACCATTATTTATTGCAAATATGCAATGAATTCAATACAGGCAATCTTTAGAAAAACATTTCTCATGATGTATAAAATAATATTCAGTAGTATGCAGATAGTGTTCTGATATCCACTTATTTTTTCTTTTCAGATTGCGTAATTCATTACTTTAACTGAAATTGAACATTTTAATACATTATGGTACTATTACTTTTTTGAGTGCTAATGCCATGAATATATATATATATATATATATATATATATATATATAACTATCTACATATATATATATATATATATATATATATATATATATATATATATATATATATATATATATATATATATAGATAGTTATATATATATATAGATATATAGATAGATAGATAGATAGATAGATAGATAGATAGATAGATAGATAGATAGATAGATGTGGCTGTGTAGTGCCTAGGAAATCTTTGCTTTTACCGTAAAGCTACATGTATTACAATGTAGATCATTAACAACATTTCTCAGTTTCAACATGTTAGATAACACCTTGTGTGAAAAACCCCACGCGAAAAAGTCTATTTTTATTTTTGTCATTTTACCATTTTACTCAGTTGGTAGATTTACAGTGCTATATTTCTACCAATATTTGTCATTACAAATATGTGTTCTAAGCTATACAGATATAAACTATATTATCCCATTTAATTATTCTAGCAGCTATTAAAAAATAAAAGTTATTACAAAATGTAGTAAAGAATTTATTTTCTAATAAAATTCTCCTTTTTAGCAGCAATTTGTATGTGATTAGTTAAAAGCTCTATTTTTTTTCTCTCAGTGTGTGTAATATTAATAAATGAGTACACAGCATTTTTAAATATATTTTGTAATAAATTTAATAACATATCATTACAATTCGATAAATCTTTATAGTTCTATTAAGAACTGATATTTGAGCTATGTGTCCCAGTTATTTAAGATACACACAAATGCTAAAAATAAAATGTAATGCACAACATAGCACTGCTCAATGGAACTCAAATGTGCTGAAATCTTCTGTAAACTGCATTATGGCACTTCAAATGGCCCCTTTCTGTCATCAGCTGTAACCATCACATTGCTATTTCTGCTGCAGTCAGGTGAACTGTCAAAGAACTATTATAGTTGGATGAGTGGAATTCTGATGCAAGACGGATCCGCTCAATACAACGTATATGTCTAGAAGACCGGTTTTGGTGTTTTTACCATTATTCGGTACGTGTTCAGTCTAATACTGGATTTTCTAAAATATTTTTTTTCTTAACTGAGAATTATGTTCAGTTTTTTTTTCTATCACTGGCCTATTTGTCTTTAGACACAGATATGGCATGTATTCCTTTTTTTATACAGTATAGAGCTTAACACATTCCTAGGTTCCAAACTTGAAATTGAGGCATAATAATAAAATATATGTGTAGCTCTAAAAATAAGTTCATAATTAGGTACATATATAAGGCAATTTATAGATGTTGTTGCCTTATATTTTGAAAACCCTCTATAATTATTTTTTTTTAGTAAAATATATATTTATTACATTTTAAACTTTATCCAAATGGAAATTGCATCATAGCTTTTACACAAACATTTTTGTAAACACAAATTGACATATTGCTTTCTTTGTGGAATACACTATATAGTCTATGTAAAATTATGAAATGCAAAAATCTCACCTTAATTTTTTATCTACAGAGCTTTGCTATTTTCTTCAGCCTTGTAAAATATAAAATTTAAGGCCTTCGGCCACTTCTTTTTTTTTTTTTTCAGCTACATTTAACTAATATTAATGAATAAACTTTAAAATGAAAAATTATTTGAAGTACTTTTTTTCTTGGAAATATGACTTTATAACAAGGCTTGCTTTTATTCTAATTCCCAGCTCCCCACTTTTATTGGCCTTTTTGTGCCTATGTTGTGACCATAAATGAGGGAAAGTAATTTATTTCTACATATCTGCTAAACTGGACAAATCAAGGTGACAATCCATGGTTAGCTCTGTCGGGCCCTTTGTCCTCCTGCAGCAGTGAGTCAAAGTACAATGGAAGCAAAGTGGAATACATAAACCGTCCAGCTGTCTTATTGTCAAAGCAAAGCCCCATCACTACAGCGTGTCAGCTCATGTTTGTATATATTCAGCTAGGCCAAAGGATGGTCATGTAAATGATCTGAAAACTCTTCCTCAAATATCACATACAATATTTTCAGTTAGGTCGGCTGTAAACATTTATATTAAAGCATAGTATTTTAACAAGCATAAAGCACGCTTATCTTCTGATTCATTGTCTATGTGAGGGATGATATACTTCAGTGAAACATGCAATTGATTTCTGGTACAGTGCTGGAGGAAATGTAAATGCATTGTTTTATTAGCATAAGCAAATATAGGTCTTGCTTTCAGTCAATAACCTTCAGTGAGACCATTTTACAAATTCTTGAAATGTTTAAATCTATATAGATGTATTATTTGTCAGCTAAGAGTAAAAGTGTAATGCTGAATCCAACTGCAAACAGAAAACTGTTATTTTTCTGTATTTTCATCTCCATTTTCTTTTCTGTGGCTTTCAGTAAAATATCCACCATTTTGTGCACTCTGGTTATAAAACAATTAGCTACAAAATGGAGGAGCTGTTTTGCCCTGTGTTCTGTGATGTTACTGAAATTGTGTAGACAACTTCTTTGATGAAAATATGATAGTGATCAATGGTGAATTATTCTGAGAGACTTTATATATATATATATATATATATATATATATATATATATATATATATATATATATATATATATGTGTGTGTAAGCCTTAAAGGAAACATAATGTTTGCATCAAGAGCTATATGTACTATATATTCTTAACCTACAACCCAGTTCATATCTGTGCATGATTTCTTTCATTTTCAAAATCATTTATCGCTCATATTTCAATATACTGCTCAAGCCTATATAGAGCATGACACAGTTAACTGTTTGCACTGAGAGAATGAATCACGTGTTATTGCCTTGCACAGACAATTCACCACGTCTAGCAAAATATCATGAATAACACAGTCGGTAAGGCTTTTTTATATATAATACAGCTTGTGAACGTTGGAAAATTTGTCATCCGTTAAGTGCGGCTCAGGACTTCTGATTTTTTTTCTTTCTGTGCTGTCGTGTCTGCACGTTTTTCAATTGCATATTTATCAGGCTATGAATTATTTATGAATATGGGTATGAGTGCAAAAACATATGCTTGCAAGAGGGAATACCTTAAATATGTTCACAACATTGTGGGGAATGAAGTCACATAATTACATTTCAATTTCCCCTTTATGCTGTTTTATATTCTTAACCTTTGATTTAATTCTTTTTCTTTTCTTTTTTTTTCTTCTTAATTTATGTACAGGCTCTTTGGGCATCTTGTAAGGTTTAAACAGTAACATATTGGTTGAAACATAACATTTCACAATATATTTTACCTGTAGGGTGTTTAGATCATTTGGCTGCTACAGTGCACAACCATGAAATGGCTGACAGATTAGGATTCTGTGAATCTTTATGTATTTTCAATTAAACTCATAGCAAAAAAACATAATCTAAACTGAAAGTGCATCTCAGAAACGACCACTTAAATATTATTTGTTTAAATTAAACCTCCGCTCAGAGTGCAAAATATATCTTTTTTTTTTTCTGTAAACTGTAGCAGTATATATGTCGTCATATAAAATATTTAACTCATATGTTGCCACACCAGTTTTTATCGGTTGTTCATAAAAATCTATTACAATGCTTTCTGGCAATTGATGACCTCCTTTTGTATAATAAAGCAATAATTACACTGACATTAAGTCAAAATTCACTAAGCTTAACGGGGACTGGAGAATGTTTCACAGAGGTTGTGTTGATTTGAGCTTTGCACCCTATTTTCTAGGAGAGCTTTGGCCTATATGTGTTTATCATATTGTGCATACTATAGTTATAGCATCAATTATATATATTTTTATTTAGATACGACATATTTACAAATCCTACAAATTGGGTGGTTTAATTGCAATTCATGTTATTATTTATGTAATTATTAGCTTGTCATACTTTTTGCATTGTTGTTTATTACATTGTTATATGACATAGCATTTGATTGGGAAATTCACCTTATAAATTAGGTTAGCAAGGCAGTAATAATGTATTTATTGTGATTTACTGATTGTTCACACATGGGGCAAAGTTCACTAAGGCTTTATGACTTTTATCTATTGTGGTGAGTTTTTCTGGTCATTGCAGATTTGTACAACCATTGTGAACCTTACTGAATATAACCCATCATTACTTTAATATCATGTTTCACACACAAATAACATATTCCTTTATTGTTATGAAATGAATCTTACATTTTTTGATTGTGTTCATTAGTAGTGCTCAAATGCTATAACATGGATGGTAATCCAAGTTGGGCAGATCATAGCAGAGAGGTCAGACAAATTGCAGTCCAATGGAGAAGGAACTGGCAATTACAGCATCTTTGTGCCTGGTGTGCTGCTGTCCATAGGTTCACGACTAATTGACTAAACAACAACAAATGCTCAAATGGTTATGTATTATTGTAAAGACACTCTTGCAGTGGAAGTCTGGCTTCATATTATTTCTATTGCATTAAAGAAGCAAGCAAAATGTTAACAATTTAAGGTTCAGCATCCCAGCAGAAAAACTATAGAACTAAAAAGAAATTATGTTATTAATGAATTAGTTCAAAGAGAGGAATCATTTCTATCTTACACTGTCTATTTTTGATTGACCTGCCAACTATAGTGAAGCTAATCAGTGCTCCACCTTAAAATATACAATATTTTACATCACCTTTAGGGGATGACATGAGTTACATACTTTAACTGTTGAAGCAGAAGGTCTAGAACATCTCCCTGCTGCTCACAGAAGAGTTAGTCACTGATTGGTTCGCTTGTGCATTGCAGGGGAAGTCTGAAATCCTGGCCACTGTGTGACTCTCCAGGACCTGACTAGACTATTCCTGCAGATGTTATAACTATTAGCATAAAATATTTTAAGAAAATCTTAAATGTAGCTGTTTGTATCATGGGGAGAAACCTTTTTGACGGCTAGTCTGCATGAATTCTGATGTGGATTGTTATCCTACTTGGACTTACTCTTCTATTTAGGTCTACTATCAAGTGCCTGTTTACAGTCGCAGTCTTTCAACAGAACTGCATAAACATGTACAGTTCCTCCTTTTCTTCCCAGGTGTCTAATCATGTTAGGAGCAAAGGCAAAATATCTGTTGCCAGTAAAGCAATATTACCCATAATAGTTTCAAATGAAAGACTGTATTTTTTTAAAACTTTGTAAAAATATTTTGCACATTATCAAGTCAAGAGCATGACACTTCCGTGCTCTGTTATGCAACAGTTTATTCACCGTAGCAATACAGAATATACTGGGGTATTTATTAAGAAATGGGAGGTCTGAAAGGAATGGGCACAGGTTTCATGTCTGTAACTACGTTCCTTTACTGACTAGCCGTGCATAAATGGTTTTCTCACTTAGAGTATGTCATATTTAATATGATTAATAATAAAAACTAAAGCTGCTTCTCTGTTATTGTGCTTCAAATCACAAGTGAATTTGAAAAAACAATTCTTGATACAGTGCATTAATGCAACTGGAAGTATGTCAAAATTCACTTGGTGCAATGCAAATGCAGAAACATCACTTATTCTACTTATACATTTCCACTTGTGGTGCAAAATGCATTGTGAATTAATTATGCTAATTATAATGCTAACTTGGGATAGATCCAATGAGCTGATAAAAGACCCATACATCCATGCATTCGTTTAGGGTATTCTTTAATTTAACAAAGAAGCTCTGATCAGAAACAAATTGCACTGAATTGCTTTAATTTGTCCACTGACATAATTTATACATCACAGTGCATAATAATGAATTTGTATTTTAATTTAATTTTACTACTGGCTATAACACAATTTGTAGTGTTAAAGGACCACTGTGTAATTTGGAGAAAAAGGCACACAGAAAAAACTGGAAACACCGTACTGGTATCCGAGTTTGAGACTCGGTCCTTGGTGTGTAACGTCATACTGAGTGACGCACACGCACGTACTTAGCCTGACGTGCGTTTCCCAAACTGGCTTCCACGGAGGCCTTGGAGCCTCTGGTGGTGATAAAAGAGGCTATATATTGAAGTTCATTATATAAACAAAACAATGCATACAGACATTAGCAACTCTGTTTGAATATTTCACCTATTAGGACAATTAAAAAACTGATATACTAATACATTAATTTGTGGGATTTTGATTGTGTAAGCTACTCTCTTTAGAGATTTTTTAGTAATGACAAAAATGTGTAACCTACCTTAGTTTGTTTTCTCGCGACACTCTGAACCCATTTTTTTTAATTTTATTTGCATCATTATGTGTTATTTTATATTTCATTTTACTTATTAATGTATGAAATAAAAGCTACTTTTTAATATAACCAATCGTTGTCATCAAGTGATTTAACTCTTGCATGATAGGGAATATTTTACATTGTAATCAGGGGCGTAGGAACTGGGGGGGATGGGGGACAAATCCCCCCAGATTAAATGAATAGGGGACACACAAAAATAGTGAAATTAAACTTAATCATGCATTGACAGATTTGGTCACTAGAGGGCAGTATGTCTTCCCCATGAAAGCTTTGATCCATATTTTATATATATATATATATATATATATATATATATATATATATACATACATAATGAATTGGCACATATACATATTGTATGGGGGGGCCACTGAGAATTTAAACAAAGAAATAAAATAAAATAACGTTTTTGTGCACTTAGTGCAATGCACCAGGACCCTGCAGCAGTACTTTCACTGGGCACACAGGCGGTAGATCTATACCTGCCTCCTGTCCCCGGACTAGAGTTGAATTGCCCCCCACAGATTTTTTTGGACTCCTATGCCCATGATTGTAATATGTATATTGTGTTTCCAGTTTTTTCCATGTGCTTGTTTTCCTAATTACAAATTGTATTCAAATACACTTACTGGTTAACCCCTACTATATGAAATCAAGCACAGCATGTAATGTTTTCATTTTTTGAGAGTTGAATGCACAAAGGACCAGGGTGCTCAAATATCTTTTATTTAATTAAGTTTGATAGGGGTAGAATTATTTTAGAAACTCTTTACATTTTTTACTTTTTTTTAACTTTTATAGCGGTTTTAATATGTATATTTCAAAAGAGTATATTTTAAATGAAGGACTATAGTGTCCATTGAAGCAAAACAAGCTTCCTTTTTGGTGAATTAAGAATAATAATAACAACACAAAATCTGTTTTATTATATAAATTATAAGATACCATACAGGCAAAACTGAAAATACATATATAACTTTCATCAACAAGCTGCATTCTATATTTTTTAGATAAACTAAACAACTATAATTCATCAAATAGCTTTTTGAAGTTGTTTATTTCAACTTACATCACAATAATGTGCCTCTGTTAGGATTAACAACAAGGTATTAGAATCAACACATATAAGGTGCATTTTGTTCCATCAGTTTAATACTGCCTATTGCTTGACATGAAACTAGGATATCAGAGAGTATAAAAATGTTTAGCCTAATCACTCCCTAATGACAGCGACTTATGTCCTCAGTGCAGTCGATTTGTTTCTTGGTTTTAAAAAGTAGATTATTTCCGTGGTGCAGGCTTAGTGTAAGCCGTTGAGAAACCACAAGCACTGCACTTCAGCCTGCATTTGGGACGTTAGCCAAAGCTAATCTGATTAAAAGGGCATTTTTTTACAATATGGTGGTGCTTTGAAAGTTCTGTACAACTAGATAGAGTACAGACAAAACTCAGAAAAAAAAACCAAATTGCTTTCTCAAGCCATGCAAAATTAAAACCACTGGTATCTGTAAACGTTGCTGCAGCAGAAACATTTTTTATTCCACTACTATTCTAGGTTTACAGAGCAGATGCAGCTACTCTTTTTATTCAGTCTTTAATCATAGTTCCAGGCTCTGCGCCTTCACTTGCATCATGGCTTTGAATGAAAAGTGGAACACTTGCTAGAATTGGTCTTTCATTACAATAATGTCACATGCCAGAGGATTAACCTATGACTTAAAGCAAAACTTCGCATGCTATCTCAACTTATATAAGTTATTTGATTTTTTTAATGGGGTTTTAAATTATTGCAATTGGTAGTTCCGTTTTTAATACTTATTTTTTTGCTTTATTTGGATAATATATCTCTTAGGGAACCTTCATATGATGCTAGCAAGGTATTATGTTGAATACAATTTTTGAGACTGCAGATGTCTATTCTTTCCATTTTTAAGTTGTACGTATCTGTATTTGGCAGCAAATAAAATTTCTTTTTATGCTAGCTACACTTGTGGATATGTTATAAATAGTATACACTCTGCTGATTTAGGGATACATAGAACATTGTGGTGAAGTTATTATTATTATTTCCTTTATGTGTAACACACCAACATATTCTGTAGCATGTCTTATGCATCATCAGAAAGTTGGTTGAAAAGAATATTGGAAGAATTTTCCCTTTTTTGAAATTACAGCAGAATGGATGGAGAGTTATTTTTAGTTCATGTCATGTAGTGTTTGAATCCATGTATACGGAATATATTGAGGCTGCACAATGCAAGACGTTGAAATCTGGTTTGTAAGACTGTATAGTTTACCACACTCCACATCAGATATATGAAAGGATAATTTTGTGGTAGGAAATCGAGATTCAGATCCTGGTGCCATCACTTTTTAAGTATTGTTTGGAGTTTGCAATGATAAAGAACATAAATTGTATAAACTGGTACAAAACAAGTGTTCTACAGTGCATTGATAGTCATAGTCACATTCACCTTTGCATGCCTACATGTTTTAAGAAGCAATTAGTGCCTATAAATAATTAATATATTAATACATTTTAAAATTCTAAACAGCTTTCCTACATCATTTGGTGCACATCAGTCTGGATGACTAAGAAAGAGTTAATTTCACCTAGTGCTAGTAATGTAGAAGCATGGTGCATTGGTTAGCAACCAACTCTGAAATGGAAGCAGTGAGTTAAACCTCATCAGTTCCTTTTTTTTAAAAAAAATAATGTTTTTTAAGTAGTTAGTTGTTTAGTTTGTAAAAATATGCATGTTATTAGGTTTTTAAAAGTATTTGAAATAATAAAAATAGTAATTTAAATGAATGCAATATGAACAAATAATCTTTCTCAAATGCAGTGGTTTTAACCCCTGTTCCATCTTCCTATATTTTAAAGAATGAGTATAGAAATCAATAATGCTAGGTATAATGACAATCAGGTTGAAGAGGAAAAAAATTACCATTGAAATGATCGCTGTAAAAGTTAACCTGAATGGAATCATTTGTAATTCCAGAATCAATAAATATGATAATTTCACAATTCTAAATTATTTTTTTTCTGAAACATAATATGGATCTATCCTGTTATGTTGTCAGGACAGGTCCGCCTTTGCAGTGCGGCCTCCAACCAATAGATGGCGCTGCCGATATTTTGCAGCGTTGCCGATATGTGAGAGAAGTTCTAAGGTTAGAACTAACCCTAGCCTAACCCTTGAAC
Source organism: Discoglossus pictus (assembly GCA_027410445.1). Lineage (NCBI taxonomy): Eukaryota > Metazoa > Chordata > Amphibia > Anura > Alytidae > Discoglossus > Discoglossus pictus. The sequence goes on from CM050166.1 coordinate 90,548,977, forward strand.
TAACCCCAACCCTTACCCACTCCCTAACCCTAACAGTTTACCTAAGCCGTCACTCTAGGATATGCCACCAGAATATCGGCAGTGCCATCGAGCGGATGCTCACTGCCACCACTGCTGCCTTGTGCTGCGCCAGCATAACAGGATAGGACCAATAATACTTCTCAGTGAATATATTGACCAATAAAATAATTAACTTGAAGACTGAAATAATAAACTGATGGCTTTTATAAGCTCACATAGATTAATAGATTTTATAAAATTGTTTATATGTGTTCCAGTTTTATTAACATTAATGTACCACTCCACAGTAACAGGATTTTCCTGCTTACATCATTACATAGTTTCTTTATGCTATTTTGAATAACTAAACTTGATAATAAACACAACCTTTACATGATTAACATTTGTATGCAATTGTTCTTTACTGTGGAGTTCCATTTTCTCTTATGACCTTATCCTATCCAATAATGAGCTTTCCATTAGTCCTGTTGACAACACTGGCAGTTGATGCATATTCCCACTTTGCAGATAGTATTTTCCTTAGCATTCAAAGTCCCCTCCCACAAGATAAATCAAAATGGTAGATTCCAAAGCATGCATAATTGCATAAAAAAAGGATATCACATATTATAGTTGTCATAATTGTGAGTTGTTGTCACGCAATGTTAAAAATTGCGGGCCTTCGGCGCTCATCGCAAGGCCCATAGGACTTAGGCTGCAACGAGTGCCAAAGGTGCTCATTGCAGGGTTTGCGATGAGCACCACAGATGCTCATCGCAAGGCCTGCAGGACTTTAAAACAGCCTAGACATAAGCGCAGAAGACACTCATGTCGATGACCGATATCATTGACGAAACCGGTAGAACTTTGCCGCTGATCGCGAGGCACACGCTTTAAAATTTTAACAGGGTAGGAGGGGGATGGAGAGACAGGGATCAGAGAGTGGGAAGGGGCTCGCGATGAGCTCCAAAGGTGATCATTGCGAACCACAAAAGTTGCGGGTTGCCTTCGGCGCTCATTGCAAGGACCGTAATGTAGACAGGGGAGAGGCTCGCAATGAGCGCAGGGCTCGTGATGAGCGCCAAAGGTGCTCAGATTGTGTGGTAAACAGCATTGCGAGGCTTAAAATGTTATTGCCATCATTTTTGACAGGCAAGTCGCTAGTATATTAGAATCTATATTATTTTTTTATTATTCTAAAATTGTGTTACCTTTTCAACTGTAATTCTTCAAGAGAACATATAAAAAAAATTACCACAGTGATGGATATATGTATTTATGTTTGCATAGTTTTATAATTTGTAACTGAGAAAGCCTTTAAAGGTTCATGTTCATCTTGCAAGCATCTGAAGTATTACTCTAGTGCCTGTTTTACTTCTTCTATTTGACCATTGTTCTTGGAAAATAGAAATTGAGTAGGGTGCCTTCAGTTATCCCATGTAGGCACATACAGCCTTATTAAATTGCAATTTGGCAAATTCTAAAGGGCTCTATATGAGCTTATTTTTTACAGAAGTTTTTAGTTAAACAAAAAAAATATGCTCTGTGCTTATATAGAGCCCTTTAGAATTTGCTGAATTGCAATTTAATAAGGCTGATAATTTCTACTTTGAAAGCTTCTCCTGTTTCTGCAACACTGTGAAACATTTTCTTAAATCTTTTGACTACTATCATAATAGTTGGGATTATGGTAAATGCACTATGAAATGAATTCCCATTGAGGACCATGGCATTTTAGGAACTGGAATTAGTAGGAGCCCTGAAGTATGAATATGAGGCACAAGTTTAACAAGTTAACAAATTAGGTCATAGAAAAGCACTAAAATGTTCTTTGGGCTAAATGTGTAGTTTTGCCCAACATAGAATAGTAAGCCATATATCCATTCATTGACATAGATTAATCCAACTCTGTGAACCAGATTTACACTGATAAAAAATTGATGTGTGAAACTAACCTCCCTGCAGATCTTCAAAATTAGCGGCATAGTAGTATTTAGAAAATGTCTTTGTCATAGGATAGGTTTGGATCAATCTTTGTGTGACTCATCATATGTTCTAGACTAGAGGAAAGAGATTTCCCTGTCTCCTTTAACAAAGGTTTGACATACTTATTAAATTAAGAGTTCACCAAGTGCAGGGTTTTCTAACCTTTTCATCTTGTTTGTTCTAGTTCTGTTTGCTCCAGACATGACTGTTAGAGTAGTACACTATCAATTAAATGTACATTTGCATAGATGTAAACAAATATAATCAATACCATGTATATTTTACAGATGCTATAGATATATGTAGTAATATAGAATACAAATATAAGCTGTTTGGTTGGAAAAACAATAATGCTATATATATTATTTTATTAACTTGCTTCCATGACTAGTAAATTATTTCTTCAAACATTCTGCAATAGCAGAATCAAATATTACGATGTTGTGCTTTCAAAATAAATTTCGGTATAAATACATCTGCTCTAGCCTCAAAAATAATGTATAATAACTATTTAACACCATTAGGCAAAAATAGGAGACTTCACCACTTCTAATCAGCAGCTTCTATTTTGCTTTAAAATCTGAGGTCAGTGCTCCTTAACATGAAGCACCCTGACCTCACAACCATAGCTGATTTGAATTGCTAACATATTTAATGATGCAAAAGAGAAAAAAAAGAGGGAAACATCAGAATAACCTGCATGAAAATTAGCCAGCACGACTGGAAATTGCCTACTTATCTAAATTGATCTCACAGCCTTGTTTTTGTCTGCACAAGATAGACTAGAAGCCTTATTTTTATATTAATGTTAGAATACTATTAGAATTTATATATAAAGAACTTTGCCATTGCATACCCAATTTTTATAATGTCATAAAAATAGAAATATTAATTATTTCACATAATTACATAATATAAATGTTAAGTTAAATATCTCTCAACACAAATGATATAATAATTACAAATATTCTGAATGTAACATTTAATTTACACAGGATGGGATTTAGGTGATCACTAAAAGTTAATGTCTGTGACCAACTGTACTTTCATTTTATAACTAAAATATGTTACTAATTTTCAAGTAATATTTAATTGACCTTTTAAAAAAATGTTGTTGGTACAATTTGGTGCATACAATTAAAATGGCCAAAATGCTATATTTTTTACAAAATGTTATGTGTAGTCTTCCAATGGAGCTCTTCAACATCACACATGCTAACAAGTACAACAATAAATAGGTAACTATTTGTAGAAACATTTGAATAGATAAACAAATGAAAAAAGATGTTTGACATATTTTATTAATTAATTTTATAGTATACATTTTATAACCTCCTTAGATATGGCAATTATATATTTTGTGTATTATTGGTGTCTAAGTTGAAATATGTTATAGAATCAGCATACAAGACTGTTATATCACATAGATATTTGCATTGCTAATATTCAGATATATTCATGGATAAATGACAGTGTAAAGTTACTCCAAAGTTAAACAAGCAATGACCTTTTAATTGCATAACTTATGTAGCAAAGTGATGCATCATAAATTAATATGTATTGTGCATTTTTCTGTTAGAGAACAATGTTGCACCACTATTTATCGGATTTTGTTCCTTTCCCTCTTCCCCATCACAAAATCTGACAGCTGCAGTTATGCCTCCGGCCGAAAGATGGCGCTGATGATTTTAGCATATAAGGCGAGCCGACAGAAGAGGCCTTGAGCTATGAGAGGCGCGCCCGAAGCCCTGGGGGGGCCGAGTGCCCGCACCGAAAATAGTAATGTCCTTGCTGTCGATTCAGCGCCGTCGAGTTGCACCACCTTGGAGAGGAAAATAGTTATTTGCCATCCCTGGAACTTGATTGTGCCCGAAAACTCACAGAGCCCTCTGGCGGATGGCACTTGTAACTGCAGCTGTCACTAAAATATGTACAGTGCTTGTGATTGTTAGGTAAAATTAAGCCAAATTAGGGTGTGTATTAACAGCCCAGAAGCAGAGATTCATAGATTACTACAAATAAAATAAAACATATGTGGATTTAAATTATTTTTATTTTATTTATTTGTTTTCTGAATGTTTCTTTTTTGTAACCTACATATTATCGGAGTGCATCAGCATCAAACTCAATTTTGTAAAGTTTTGTTTCAATTTGAAATATATCCTTGAAACACATAAAATTCCCTGTTTTTTTTTTATTTGATTTGTGCAACACTTATAGCAGTCTGGAAGGAAATCTAAACTGAAAGATTTGTAGGGAGGGATAGACATATTAAGGAAGGCATATCATGTCATGGAACAGAGCCTGGAATATATTACATTACAATTATAGAATGGGAATCTGATGCTCATGTTACTATGTGTGGGCCCACAAGACAGAGTTAAAGAAAATAAGATTCACCTGAGCCATGCAGTTTGTAACCAGAATGAGGATTTATTAGAAAATGCCATGTCCTGAGGTCAGGGCAGTGGACAGATCAACATAGCCAATGTCACAGTTCCAAGAAGATTCACAGCATGGCATTAAAATACTCACAGTGATGTGTATGTGTCAAAGGTCAAGCAATATCATAGCACCACCAGGATAGTAGAACCTTGTTGGACTAAAGGTTAGAGCCAACTGCTGACTACTTGTAGCTCTAGGCAGGTGCATCCAGTTACCATTTCCAGGTAGGTCAACTGTTTGTTTTGTCATCTATTTTAAGGCAATAAAACAAACACCATATGTGTCTGTCTTCATGGTTGACACAAAGAGGAAAACTATTTTTATTGTTGGCCCTCCAAGGTGAGGTACCTTGTTTGGCTAAGTAATGCAAATGTAGTACCTTATGTATCTATGAACAGTAGAGTATAAACATTTCATGCTGCCTAGGCCCACAACGATAACCAATTCTCTAGCTGACTGAAATCTTGCAATGAAAGCAAGTCACATGACACCTTTGATGTGCGAACATGCTGAGGCCACCATCAAACAATGATGCCTCCTGTTCTCTGTGTTATTCCAACATACTCTTTCATTTATAAAAATATGTTTAATGCGTTCTCATATCACTGAAAGGAGTTCATCCCTATCACATTCACCAGTTCTTTTATACCCTGCTAAATTATGTTTATCTACTAATTCAGGAATGCAAATATACATACGGCAGACTGATATGGCTGAAAAGATTGAAACTGAAGGGCTTATTAATTAGTCCTATATTATTATTATTATTATTATTATAAATTTTAATAACAAAACAAATTAAATGGTTATCTTAAATGCAATAATAATTTTAGATCAACATGCTTGCTATTATTTCACTCTGGTGACTTTTTATTTTATTTTATTCAGCTAAAGAATTATTTTTACATAATAGTTGAGTTTGTAAAGGATTACTCAAATGGCAAACCTGGATTGAGAGCCATCAAACATAAGTGTAATATTTTGATAATTATCCAACTGTCAGTAATATATATCAGCTGAGGTAAATATAATTTAATGATATAATGTGCTCAGCAGGCATAAGTTAAATAAATTCACTAACCACACATGAAGAGCAAGATATCTTCACAACTTAAATGTTGAATAACCTTACTTGCAGGAAACCCATAATAACTTACAGTAATATCAAACATTACTTAGGGTTAAGGAATAAGTCCATATATATGCGTTATGAAATCTATTCTATTCTGACTAAAAATATGTCCCGTTTTAAATTCTGAACAAAGACTTAGCTGTGGAATATATATATATATATATATATATATATATATATATATATATATATATATATAAAAAAATATATATATATTATTTTTATTATTATTATTATCTTTTATTTGTAGATATTTGAAGATATTTCGTAGCGCTGTACAGGGGAGAACAAGAAAATATGCAATACATAATATTAAAGGTAGAGAATGAAGGGCCCTGTTTTGAGCTTCAAATCTTGTAAAAAGTGCTTTTGCCAAAGCATTTCCCATATATATAGCCTTCAAGGAGATTATATTGGACTGATCATATGGAGTTAGCCTCTGAGGCAAATTATCTAGCAACAACAATCGCAACACAATTGTCAGAATTTGACTATTTCCCTTTGTATCTGAGAAGAGTGAATATCAGTTTATGAGTGGCCTCTTTTCTTTGCGTGTGTTCATAATTATAGCTCTGTTAAGAAAGGCTAAACGTGTTGTTGAACATGTCTCTAATATAATTTTACCTTTTCACAAATATTAGAGGAAAATAAGATACAGTTGGAAGCAAAATCACTAGGGATACGATGAAGGAAAAAAAATGCTGAGTTAAAACCAGTAAAAACACCTAGCCCTGAAGGGTTGCTGCTTTGTACTATAACAAGTTTGTCCATATTTGAATTCAATTTCTTATAAGAGTTTTTAATGTAATTGAAGGGATGGAGGAAGGGATTGATTTATCATATGGTAAAAGAACATAACTTATTAATAAACTTAAAAAACACTTAACTTAAACTTAAGCATTACAAAACACATATATGACTGGCTGCATATTTATAACTGTCATGAAAGGCTAAATGTGTAATTGAAAGACTCATTTTAAATTTAAAAAATTATACAGTTGGAAACAAAATCACCATGGGTAAGATGAAGGAAACTATTGCTGAGTTAAAACCAATTAAAGCACCTAGCCCTGAAGGGTTTGCCACTATGTACTATAAAAAGTTTGACCATATTTTGATTCCATTTCTCCTAAGAGTTTTTTTATGTAATTGAAGGGGGAGAGGAAAGGCTTGAAGTATCAATTACTCTTTAGTCAATTTCAGATGGTCATCCAATTATAGGCCTATATTACTTACAACTTGAATAAACAATATGTTGCCAACATTAATCAATAACAACCAGGGGGGTTTTATACAGAGAGTTTTCCTCATAACATAAAATAGATCATTTCAATTATGGACATAGCACACAAGATCTTTCATTGCTCTCACTCATTCCACAGAAGACATTGGTATAGCAGATAGGGATGTTGGAGGCATTATACAGCGCCCCAACAGCTACATTGTTCCAGCCTGGTAGTGGTAGTGATAAATCAATAATCAAAAATGACACTAAACAAGGATGCCCAGTATCCCCAATTATTTTTGTAATGTTCTTGAAGCATTAGCATGTTGAATGTGAATGAACCAAAATATTAAGGGAGTATGTTTTCAAGGGCAAAAGTATAACATGCTACAACTATGGAATAAAATTTAAAATTTAAAAATAAAAAATTCAGCAAATACTCACTCTTGGCACCAATTTAAAAAAACAACAACAACATTTAGTTCATTGGATGGTTTGACAACAGGTTTTGGTAAAAATGCTGCTCTAGAAGAAGCTCAAGCTTGTGATAGAACCATGTATTGGTAATAAAATAAAAAAGGTTACAATGTGGTTCCAAAATTTGAGTCATTTTGGGATATAGTGTTTGAAAAACTCTTTGGTGTTCCAGGAACACACTTTCAGGAAGACCCATTATTTTCATTATTGAGCTACATATATACAAAGACGAATGAGTATCTAAGCAAATTAATAGGCCACATTAATTCTGCAGCAAGGTAAATTATTGGGAATAATGAGCCATCTGTAGCAATGCTAAAAAAGGTAGACTACATATTTGATATAAAATAGCTATGTTACAGAATGGGCCAAATATAGTTTTGTTACGAAATTAAAACTAAAGTATTCGGTATTATGGATTATAATATAATTAGATTTATACCAGGGGCCTTATTCTAATCCTACGTTTTTCAAATAAGTAGCCGCAAGGGAGGCCGCAAGCTACTCAGCTATTCTCTTTGCGGCCTCCAGCGGCTTACGGCCATCGAGCGATTTGCTCAATTGCTGCTTACTTCAGTCAAAGCCTTTGATCTTATGCGGCCGCAAAAGTTGGGGCGCAAGAAATCCCAAATCGCTATTCAAATGCTGCGCTCACACTTTCCTCAAGGCCGTAAATCGCTAAAACTGAGCCGCAGCTTACTTACACCAAAGAGGTCCCACAACGCTCTTACTTACAAATCATAGCACCAATTAAGCAAAATATAAAAGCCACCCTGTACTTTTATGAGAAGTGAAAGTGATTTTAGGTCTTAGAATTAATAGCACAACATTCCCATAATCTCAAACTGGCAAATAAAAGATTTATTTCATGTTAAATTTTCGTCATAAAGTCCGGGCTTCAACATCCAAGCCCCTAGGACATTTGAATGCAACCACGGAAATTTAAAAAAATAGGTTATTTATGCCGATTTGCGAGTTTGAGAATGTTGTGCTATTAATTCTAAGACATAACATCACTTTCTCTTTTAATAAAAGTACAGTATGGCATTTTTATTTGCTTATGAAGTGCTGCGTCGTGGTTCAAGGCCGCAAACTTGGAGCACTGTAAATGCAAATATAAATTCAAGACAGCAGTATAAAGCACTGTAAATTATGGGGTACAAAATGGGTGACATGAGGATTAAAAGAACAAAATTCTCAAGCTGGCACATCGCCACAATACAATACTTGTGGCTGAGATCCTCTTCAAGCACGGAAGTGCCTACGGCTGATTGCATGGTTTGCGATCGTCCGTAAGAGTTACCTACTTGCGTCGCCGCCCATGTGAATGCCAGTGTAGACGTAATGCTACATGGGGTCGTAAGCCGGCCGCAAGTAATCACAGACTTGCGGCCATTTTGCAGCTCCAATTAGAATGAGGTCCATTGAGTCTAGTAATTGAAAGATTGATCAAATGGAAATGGGGAAAAAATCTCTACTACTATTAGATGTAGTAGCAGCTATGGTGATAGAAATCATCACATTATCAGACAATGCACCAGTATGGGATTATTCTAAATAAAAATAAGTAATGTTATCGTTTATTGTTTTTATTACATATTTATTACTTTTTTACAAAGTAAATGGAAAGCTATCCATAAATAATATAGATGTCTAAGGTATGCTAAGACATGGCATAATAGCATACACTAATTCAATGTCCATTTCCAATTTAAAACATAGATTTATTTATTATCAATCTGAAATATTGTATTAAGGCAGATACTGGACCATGTCATTCAAACAGTAGTCCCAAGATGTAAATGATGAAAAATATATTATGGCTGACATTATCAAAGATAAAATGTCATAAAATACATTTATATAAGCTCAAACAGGTTTTTGGAGTAAGACTTTCCAAACTGTTGTGACCTTTTCCCAAAGGGCAAGCACTGTTGCTGGAGGTATGTTTCAGAAATGTCTTGCACAGCTTAGCAAGGACCCCATGCTATTACTATGCTAATTTATTACGTGAACTTATGTTAATTTAATATGGCCTTATAATAGTTATGTGGCTACAGTTTTAGATAGTTGTACTAGCCGTGAATGGTAATATAGTTGTGTTTGTGTTTACCCTTTGCAGATGGTCTAAAATATTGTACAAATTGAAGTTTATAGTATGATAGCATTTACGTTCATATATTGATGCCCAAGATAATTATTATATTTAACCCGTCATTAAATATCTAATAATGAATTTACTACCACTGCCCTATGGTGTTTCTCCATTCTACTAACCATAAAAATGTATCTTCAGTCACTATGCTATTATTCAGAAGAGACATACTTAAAGTTATCTGCAGTTCTAGAAAATGAGCTTAATAATATACATATTGGAGACATTTGTTTGCTGTTTGCTTTATGCATCTTCCACGTGTAATATTTTAGTGCTTTAACTTTGGAAACAAATTGACATTTGGTAATGTTAATTTACACTAATCATTGGCTGATATGTAACAGCTGCTGTAATAATGAATTGCTATTGCTTATCCTGTTGTCTTAGAAATTATTATAACTCCCAAACTTCAAAAACTTTTTTTATCATGTATTTTCTTGAGATTGTAGTTTTTGTCTGTCTCGATTCCATATAGTTTACTGCAAATCCTTTTATTTGCAATTATTTTTTATTTAACTGTCTATGCTGTGATTTTTGATAATTTACAGTATAATTTAGTAGGGTCAGGTCTAGCTTGCCTTTATGTTTCTTTGACTAAGGCCATTTATATTGTTTAGTTAACGCAGAAAATGGGTATTAGCTCATCAGAATGCATTTAAATATTTATACATTTCAAAATAATTTGCTTTGAGCTGTACAAATAAATATAATTCCTGCTAAACTGATTTTGCTCCCTTTCATAGCAAAACTTTATTTTCTTATCACAGGCAGTGTTATTATATTTCCAACAGAATTGTAGCAAATTTAACGAAAAGGCTAATTCTAAATCTAGTATTTATTATGGTTACATAGTTCTTACTGACTTTACAAATATGCCTTAAAATCGGGCATCAAAACAAATTTTTTTATTAAAAAAAAAAGAGAACTACATTTCTGTTTTAACTATATAAATAACCAGGTGTATTACACCTGGAGTTGTGGGATGAGCCTTCTTTCTACCTATACACTTCCCAATCACACTTATCTCCTTGCACCTTGCATCACTTCTGTGAAGTTTTGCTAAGTGTTTCACATGCTCGTTTTCCTGTTGTGGCATGTCACATTCATCCCTGTTACCGCTCATCTCTGCTGGTATGTTGCCACCCCTTGTCTTCTTTGGCCTGGCTGTGCCCTCCTTTGGCCCCCTACATATGCTTAAATATCACAATTTCTTGGTATCCTGAGGATGACAACTTTTTGTATTTGTATAGCCCATCAGGCCTCCGCCTCACTACATCTCTTAACATACACTCCAAGAGTCTATCTGACCTCTCTAATACCTGATCCAATGTATTCTCCTCTTTGTCAAACCCTGTCAGCCATAATTCTCTGTTTTCTTTCTCATATTTCTGATTACACTTACCCTTTTATCATTATGCCACCATAATCAATGTCCTGTCACGTTGCCCACATAAGCCACTTATCACGCGTGGCCATATTCACTTTCACCTCGTCTCAAGCCATAATGCCTGTGCATACCAAGCCCTATAAACTACCAATCACACCACTCTACTTCAGTTACCTTAATGGTCACATTTAATCACCCTACACCATATATGTAAGCCTGTTGCTAACCATCAGTCATTAGTCAGCCAGTCATCCCCATTCACCCCAAATGCCATATCCTATCCCACAAGAGTCCTCACCACGATTTTTCTAAGTTATCATTCCCAGCACATTGTTTCTTGCTCCATATACCATATGTCAATAACCCATACCATTGTTCATTGCTGCTAATTAAAGTCACACAATACTATAATCACTTACCTAAGGTCATGGCTTTGCTAGCTAACCTTGCTAGCATTTTTTATTTTTCACAGCTATCATCCTTTAAATGCATCCTTTTTCATTCATCCATTTATCCAACAAGCTGACATAATTTTCACTGTAGGTTTGATACTACATCTAACGATGGCTTATCCAAACCTATCCGATGTGGAGAGTGTAGTCTCTCAGGCAACATCCTTGTCTGCTAGAACTCCATATGTGGCAGGTAGCCAATCTTCTTTAAGACTGTACCCAGGCTTATTCAATAGCTGAATGAGCATGGAATTGCTTATCCTGCTATTGCCAGGTAAGCCAAATTTTACAGATTGATCCCCAGCAATCAGTACAATCAACCGATAATCAAGGAACAGCTCTATCAAATGAAGAAATTCATTATTATTGCAGACATTGCTTCTTCAATAAACATGCTACAGAATCACATGTCCCACTTGGAAAACCCAGCCAGCTCAAGACCTAACATTTTCCCTACCTCTCAATAAGCAAGACAAGTTGACAGCCCAAATGTACCACCCATCATAATGCCAGCTAATTTTCTCCCAGAGCATCATAAGGGACATTGTGGAAAGGAAAGACTTAAATCTGGTGTACCTTCTGATGCCTTAATTTAATTCAACCGAAAACAAAACTATGATGCAAAGAGATGTCTCATTGGTCATAACAGCCAAATACCCGAAGTTGCACAGCAAGCTTACCCTAGAATGCTAGAATTCAGTATAGCAATTTAACCCTAACCCCCTAACCCTAGTCACTCCTCAACCTGGTCCATCTCACATACTTCCTCTGTCAGGAATTACCTGAGGGCATCACCGATCTGTAATCATTTTAACACAAAGGGCTGTACTTTCAGTGGCTGCAGGCTCCCACATTTATTCCTGCTATGCCACAAAGCCCATGCGCAATCCGTATTGCCTCAGGTTATGACTAGGACCACTTAACCAACTTTGCACATGTTTTTTTCGCACAGAAGACACAGCATTGCATCAGATGTCCTTCACTGATGTCAATCTGCAATCAGCTGAGAAGGAACTTGAGGTAGAGGAACTCCTCAGCATTAATTCACCGATACCATCCAGCGTATATTTTCTTCAGACTTAGCCGCTATCGAAATCGGATTAAAAAAAATATTTAAGCTGTTACAGTCCATCTGGCATTTACATGATGACCAATGCTCAGGAAAAGTATTTTTTGCCAATTGTCTTACTTTCAGCAGCCCAAAAATAGTTAACCACTTTGCAGAAAGTTTGTGTTGGATCTTGCTCATTGTGGAAAGGTCCTCTGTCGTTATTCATTATTTGAATAACTTTCTCTATATTTAAAGCCCTCTCAAAACATCTAGCTTAAGGAAATCTATCTCCCTTTTTACAGAACTCGGAATTCCATTTGCTAAAGATAAGATGAAAGTCCGCCCATACCAAGTCGAGTTCCTAGAGAAAACCCTCAATGCCGAGTGTATGGAGGCAAGTCTCACACGACTACAGGAAATCAGCACATCATTCCAAAAATCCAGATGCTGCACAAAAATCTACAATCATTACTGGGACACATTCATTTTGCTACTTTTGTCCTACACATGGCCACTTCAAACTCATCTATGACTCCAAAATTGCCACATCCCAATGGCCTACCCTTTTTCAACTATCTCTCTACCACAAACTGTTCTGCCTACTTTAACCACTGCCATTATTTGGATCCAGTCATCGACAGGCCATGCGTTTTATATCCACCGATGAATCTACTTGCCACACATTAAGAAAAATTAGATCCATTTCCTCAACCGCAATGTCCCTTCTGACAGGTCTTGCACTACTATATCTACATCACCAGTTGCAAATGTTTCCCTATAGGATCAACTCCCTCACTACGTTACCTTCTCTCATCAGGATATTCCATTGCTGCCAGATTCACAAATTGCCAACAACCTTAGACCACTCCATTTCATCCAGCTTCTCAGGACATTTGCTAACAATACAAGGAAGATCTCTGACAGAGCCTGGCTTATATTCTAAACTTCATATCCAACCAGAAACTCATGCCACCATTTACACTTACAACTATCATATAATTTGCAGTCTACTGTGACACTAACTTCAAACTTCATCACCATACAATAAAAACCTACCTATCAGGCATCCAATTCTACATCAACCAAGACTTTACCAATAACCAATCATTCCTAACCTCACCCTTCATTAAGTCCTTCCTCAGAGGACTAGCTCAAAAAATCTTAGCATACAAAATCCATTGTCAACCAATCGACAACCCAATCTTCAAAAAATGAATCACCCTCTTAGCTTCAAAGCTATTTGGCTAAGACATATCACTATCCATGTCAGTGAGGCTATACTGTTGACTTTCTATGGCTTCCTACTGCCCTGGGTAATTAACCATACAACAACAACATCCCAACTACCTTACAAAAAAATGACCCCAAAGCCAAAAAAGACTACAAAATATTGCTACTGCACACTAATAAAACTTTCCTACTCACAATGAATGGTGATCCAACAATTGCTCACATTTGGAGTTGTGGGAGTAGCTATTTTTCTCCCTATATCCATTGAACTGCAGTGGTCCTTTAACTCTCTGTTGAAACCGCCTGTACAACATATGTTTAATTAATTCATATTTCATATCAATGCTAATATATATATTAATAGCTAAACACATATTTGTTGTGTGGACATGTATGTTTACTTGGTGCACATTGTTTCTACTCTAATTTACATTAGAAATTGCTGCTGTGTTGTTTTTAACTGTGTATTTTATAGCTTTGGCTAGCCTAAAATTATTGAGTTGTGAGTTTTGTGATAGACACATTGTGGCTACACATTTCCTATTGGACTGTATTAAGTGTGGGTGTAGAGAGCTCTTAACCTAACATGAACATTCTAAAGAACTGTGTAATATGGAAAAAGTATAGGAAGCTTCTATTGGTTTTGCTATTTAAGTCAAGCCATTGAACCTCTAAGAAAATGTCTCCTCTTGAATCACAGACATCAGCCTCTACTCTAGTGTATCTCAGACCATAATTCCTCAGCTCTATATTGAAACTAGCAAATTGCCCGTCAAAAAATGACCGTCATAAAATTGTAAGGCAGGTAATGCTGTTTGCTACACAATGTAAGGCTTTTGGTCCTCTGAGTACCTTCGGCGTTCATTGCTAGCCTCCCGCTGAGCGCCTTCGCGGCTCGTCGCATGGCTCTCCCCTGGTGTACTTTTGCCCGTCTGAGCAGCTTCAGCGATCAATGCAAGCCCTGCACTGATCACTGCGAGGCTCGTATACTTTTCGTCCTCTGAGCACCCTGTGCGCACATTGTGAGCCTCTTGCTGAGCGCCTTTGGTGCTCATCATGTGGCTCGCAATGAGCGGCTTTGGCGCTCATTGCGAGGGTCCCCTCTGCTATGTGTATTTTATATATATATATATATATATATATATATACATTTTTTATAATAATTGATTAATTAATTTAATAATAAACTAATATACTTTACCTATTTCTAATTAATATATCCAGCAATCAATATCCTGAAGAGCTAACAAGCTCTTTTGATTTTCCTGCAGCATACAATTTACAATTGGACCGTTGCTTACCTGAGGAAAAAGTGTCAGGAATGTGCCAAGTGTGCAGTATAAATAGGCTGCGTGCGCGAGGGCAAACGGTTTGTTTAGCTTGGTAAAGCAGCATTTTAGAATAGTAATGTTATAAGTTGCAAGTTAGTGTTGTAACATGGCGGCTATTGTCTATGTGTTACGCGGCTCTCAAGCATTTTCCATCCCTCGTAATAGTGTATTTTGTACCTCGTATGTAAATGGGTATGTTTTTTGTCGATTAGGCGATTTTCGAGTGTGAAATTCGGCCAATTCGGTTTAAATTTGCATGCAACCTCACTCCCAGACGTACTGGCTGTCCCCTCGTGCTGTGTGTAATGATGTTTGTATTTTTTTTTTTTTTTATTATTTGCAAGTTAGTGTTGTAAAATGACATTTTTTTTGTTGCTTGGGCGACAAATTCAGTGTAAATTTGTGTGCAACCTCACTCCTACACGTCCTGGCTGTGTCCCCGTACTGTGTGTGATGTTTTTTGTATGTTTTTATTTATTTTCTTTGTGTTTTTGTTGTTTTTGGATATGAGCATTTCGGCCGTTAACTTCCGAATTTTTGGGCCTCTTTTTGGGCCTCTATTTTTTTATCGCGAATTGTCATTTTTCTTTTTTTCGGAACTTTTTCGTAATTTTTTTTTTTTAGTAACTTTCCTTTGTAAAGGCATTTTTCAACACATTTTTTTCATACTGCTACTACGGATCTTGCATTATTCCTCACAATTTTTTAAAACTACTACGGGTCTCGCATTGTGAATTGTATAATTGAGATTTCTGTTGACTGTAGTCCACCAGTGCTGTGCTCGCCTTTGGCGCTCACTGCCTAAGTCCCGCAGGTCGTAGGGATGAGCGCCTATGGCACTCACTGCCTAAGTCGTATGGGGTTGTAGGGATAAGCGTCTATGGCGCTCATCACCACCAGCACAAGGAGCGACTTTGCTAATGCTTACAACATATATGTGATATTGAAGAGACAAGTATTTGCCTATGCTCAGAACACATTATAGTAAAATTAAGACTTTCTATGTTCTTATTCAAGAAGGTGACATATCATTATAATTTTAGTTAAAGAAAAATCTGAAGGAAAAAATCTGAAGAAAAATCTGCATGCCCTCCTGCAAAGTCACTCACACTCTTGTGGACTATATACAGTATAACTAGTAGTCTACAAGATTTGGATACTGAAGTTCTGTGGATTATTGAAAAATGACTTCACCCAACAGTTAAGGGTTTGTCAACCTAGTTTAAAAACCCTGACGATTATTGTCTTAATGGATCATTTTGGCCATTTTTTTATATATGGCCTTTTGGATAACAACATTTTATAAAGTGCAAAATGTTGTTAGAGTCACAGAGCCCGATTCAATTGAGCAATCGTAAGTTACCGGTGCCCTTAAGTGAGCCCGTCAGTTAATTTGTTATTCAATTGGCATCTTTTTGAGGCCTCCAAACAGTTAACGTGTTATGGCCTTGAAAACTTTGCGATGGGTAAACCAGGAACTTATAGCCTCCCGAAGCCTTTGATCTTTCACTTTCGCAAGAGTTACGATCGCTAAAATCGCAAATCCCTATTCATTGCTCCAATTCCCCAAGCTGCAAATGTTTTCAAACCCGCAAAAGACAAATGTAGGAGAGAATCCTAGAGAGGATCCACAGCACTTTAAATGCAAATAAAAAATCATTACTGCACTGTAAATAATGGGGAAAGCATTGAAAGATATTAGAATTAATTGCACAACAGTCTCAAGCTCACCAACCTGCTGAAAAAAAGGTTTATTTTTTGTTTCATTTCGGGGGTTTATAGCGATCTCGGGAATCAATGAGTTAATACATATCAGGCCACCCAAATGGACTCGAACAGTATTGACATTCACTTTTATTATTTCGTATTTTAAGGCTTTGTGAGCCCCATTGCATATTGGATCCCCAAACCTAATTGATTGACATGTAACTTCCATGTTTTACTGCTGTAATGATGGCGGTCTCATTTTCTATTGCCTCTTGAAATGGGAGGTTTCAGTCTTGCTTAATTGATCATATTCCCGCCCTGAACGGCTACGAACAAGTGCATGGTTTATGAAGTTGGCTTTGGACTCCTAACTTGCGGGCTCCTTTAATTGAATAGCACCATAATCAGATACGAACGGTAGCCCGTAGCACGCCCGCAGAAATACTGCCTGTATCCTGCGAAATCCGGACCTGCAATTGAATGAGGGCTCACAGTCTTCACATTTTTCACATTTTTTCTATGTAATTGTTTACTGCAGGCAATGGTGTGTTTCGGCCTTTGCCCACCAGGCCTAAGTCCAGGGCAACACAGTGCAGTATATTGAAATATATGAAAACCAATGTACTATTTATTTACTGTACTACTGTATGGTGGAGGGCTTCTATCGCTCTTTTGCCCACCATATATTAAATTATTGTGGTGAACTACCTACTCAAAATATCCACTACACAAGCTAAGGAACTGGCCCCGCGCTCACAAGAGGCAGTAACCTTGAACCAGCTGTATGTGGGTGGGATTCCAAGCTTGTGTATAATCAAACCCTAGCTTTGCTCAAAGCTGTTTGATACAGCAGGCATATGCTTAAGGGAAGCCATGTTTGATATGGTTATGGATTAGAAGAGCAAAGCCTTTGTGGGAACATTTGCATGTCCCAGCCAAGGTTTCCAGAATGCAGTGTAATAACTGTATTTCTCAGAATTCTGGGCATGAAACAAGATTTTTAACTTGTTTTGGACATTCAAATGTGAACACAAATGTACTTTTTATTTACTAAAATACTGTATGTTTGCATATGCACACCAAGATATATGCAGTGGTATTTCTGTCTCTATGTGTTCTTGACACTTTCTGAAAAACCGCATAAACACATATTTTAAACTTATATATTTAGATATAGAAAGGGGAAAGGAGGAGTAGCAAGTGAGGTCTCGGGGGTGCACAAATCCGAATGGACAAGTGCATTATAATACCTAACTATGCCCATGGCTGCAGAATTACATTTTATTTACTAAACCTGTTTCTTGCAGCTTCTGCTCAACTGGATGTGTTTTTATAACCAAATGATATTTCCATTAAAGCTCATGAATGCTCTGGCAGATATATCTTCCAAATTTCCACTGTGTCAATACAGACCTATTTCAAAGTCTCCTCCCACCTCATGAAAACTATAACCTAAAATCACAGTTTCCAAAACAGAATAGTTGCATATAAATATAATAAATGTGTGGCTGTATTTATTCTTTTATGTTCTAAAAGTAGGGAGACTTAAAGGGCCAGTTAATTCAGCACAACTTGGAACACACCACTTTAAATTACTATTAAAAATATGTTGAAATACTTTTTAAATTTTGTAAATAGGTGCCTTTTTCACAGAAAAAAATCATAAATGAAGTGACTGTTTACATGAGAATTAGGCATGCATCCAGAGAGACTCAAAGCAAAGCTGTGTGCAGAGATCAGGCACAGAAAGATGTAAGGGCAATGACTGCTGGAAACTGCTAAATATGTTACTTGTGGGTTAACTGATGGCTGATTACATTCCTGAAAGCAGAGAGAAGCCATGCATCCTGTGTCCACACAGCTTGCATCGGCCGTTGTCAACAGATGCAGTTAATCATGAACAGTCAGCAGTGTGTTTGTAAACAGACCTAAGTCTGCACATTTTTAGCTGTTATTGCTGTAATAAAAAAAAGCAATAGATCATTTTAAAATATAATCTGGTGCTCTTTTACACCATGAAGAGCACTTATGGGCCTTTAAGCATCTCTTATCATCTCACCATCTGCAATGCACTATTTCCCCTGTGGAACCCTTCTCACATTATATCTGTGGAGAAAATAGTTAATAAACTCGCCCCACATCCCCAACATGTCGCTTATTTTCAAGTGTAGTTGTTTAAAAGAGGTTTATAAACTGTGCTAAAAAATCATAGCACTTTTGTGTGTCTAGTCATTGCTCTGTTTTCCTGAGATTGAGAATATATATAGTAATTAAACCTTTCATGAGTTTGTTTCAGTTCTGAAGAGGAATAGATAAAAATGGATTGTAAAGGCAAAACTCGTTATAAAAAAGGTCAGGGGTGAACAAGCTTTTTGGTCCCTTTCTATACTTAAAAATATTGTACCATTTGGATTTATTTTTGCATGAAAAAGCATTGTGATTATGACCTCCAGACTGAATAATTATTCTCTTTATGTTCTTCTTTATTTCTCTGCCCTGCCTATCACTGCCGCTTACATCCACATTCTTCTTTCACTGTTCCTTCTACACATTTGCAATGTAGGCAGTGTTGCCTATACTGTCCCCACAATGGTCTCTAGTTGAAGAATTCAAGACACCATTGGTGGATGGAGCCTCCACGTTGACGTTGAGCACAGCAGTGACCTTCATAATTCTATTCCTATGCCAAGCATTTACCAATTGACATTTTTCCCAGTTCCATCCACTTTGGTTTTCTTTGCTTCTAGGCGTAGAGCCTCATAAGCCTCCACTCTTCTGCCTTTGAACTCATATAACATGCCCTCACACCTATGGTTTGCATACATTTTTGCATAGCTGATACACCCTCAAACGCAATCACTAATTAACCCTCTATTCTCTTTTGTCAATTATTTGCTAAGCTCTTGTTTCTTCCTATTGATTATCTTTTGCTTGATTAATCCAATTAGATTGTAAATTTGAGAGTTTTCAATCTTGTAAAGTGCTCTACGTAGGATTTTAAACTCAAACAGCCTCATTCAATTGCTACTTTTTAGAGATCCATGGTCACAAGTCTAAGTCACAAGATACTCTGCTATTCACTTGCCTTCCATTTGCGGGCTCTGATTGAGTTACTGGCTCCAACCTGCAATCCCTACCGACCAATTGTGATTTGTCAAATTACAAGTTACTTACCTCAAAGCATTTGATCTTTCAAGTCCGTAAGTCTCAAATCGCAAATCGCTATTCAATTGCTCCGATTCCTCCTTCCTAACCACTCCATCAAGCCGTAAATGGCTTCTAACCACCCCCCACTT
Source organism: Discoglossus pictus (assembly GCA_027410445.1). Taxonomy (NCBI): domain Eukaryota; kingdom Metazoa; phylum Chordata; class Amphibia; order Anura; family Alytidae; genus Discoglossus; species Discoglossus pictus. The sequence goes on from CM050166.1 coordinate 90,568,851, forward strand.
CTAAATTAAACCCCTATGATGTTGGGGTCCTGATTGGAACCCCCTAGGGTACCCACATTAACCTCCCGATTGGGACCCCTGCAGCATTTAAACATTTTAAATTCCCTGCCGCGAGTCCTTGAAGGGCCCGCGGCACAAAAATGGTTAACCCCATGCCACAGAGGTACTGTAAGTACCCCCGCGGCAACTAACATTAACCCCCCATTTTGGACCCCCAGAGGATCCCCACATTAACCCTTGCTGCAGGGGTCCTCCAGGACCCTCATGACACTAAGTCTAAACACTACCCTACACTACACTATTAGCACACCTCAATAAACCAATAAATCTAAATTGAGCCCAGCTACGTAATTAACCCCCTGTAAGTAAATAACCCCCTCAAACTAATTAACACCCATAACTAATTAACCCACTTCAACTAATTAACCCCATCTAAGTAATTAACCCTATTTAACCCTCACCATACCTAATTAACCCTATCACTAACCACTTAACTCTATCTAGTCCTATTTAACCCTAACTAGGCCCAATAACCCTATCTAGTCCTATTTATCCCTAACAAGGCCCAATAACCATATCAGTCATATTTAACCCTATTTGGACCTAATAACCCTATCTAGTCCTATTTAACCCTAACTGGACCTATTTAACCCTAACTGGACCTAGTAAAACCCTCTGTATCCCATTCTGATTGCCTGCTGTAACTGTCAATCATTTTTAATCCAATCAGAGGGCCCTATTGCTTTCAGCCAATCAGAATGGAATACACCCCACATGAGTGTATCCCATTCTATTTGGCTCCAAACATCTGCTCCATTTGATTGGCTGATATATGATTGACAGTTACAGCAACCCTTATGGGACTGATGGGGTTAATTAGGGGCTCATTTGGGTCTATATAGACTCCCATAAGTCATGGGGTTAATTAGCAGCTTATGGGTGTCTACAATTGAATTAACCCTATCACTCATGAGCGATAGGGTTAATTTAATTATAGCGCTGGTCCTGCGGCAAGAAATTTGACATTTTTAAAGGATGCGGGGTCCTTATCGGGTTCTTCGCAGCAAGAGTTAATGTGGGGACCCTCTGGGGGTCACGATTGGGACCCCGCAGCATGGGGGGGGTTAATGTTAGTTGCCATTTTTGTGCCGCAGGCCCTTTAAGACCACGCGGTGGGGAATTTGAAATGTTTAAATGCTGCTGGGCTCCCGATTGAGTGGGGGTGGCTAGAAGCAGTGGGGAGGATACGTAAGGGCTTTTCAAGCTTGGTCCAAGTAAGCTGTTGTTGGCTTTTTAGCCATTTACAGGCTTGACGGAGTGGTTAGGAAGGGGGAATCAGAGCAATTGAATTGCGATTTGAGACTTGCAGCCTTGAAAGATCAAAGGCTTTAAGGGAAGTAACTTGTGATTTGACAAATCACAATGGGTCGGTAGAGATCGTGGGTCAGAGCCAGTAACTCGATCAGGGCCCGCAAACGAAAGGCAATTGTATAGCAGTGTAACTTGCGACTTAGACTTGCGACCACGGATCTCTAAAAAGTATCAATTGAATGAGGCTGTATAATGAGTAAAGCTTTGAAGAAAAATAAGCCATCAGCAACATGTTCGAGCCATGATAAACTGTACCATGACCTTTCTTTCAAACTCTTTCTTAATTTAATTATTAACTCACTGGGGGAATTCTAATAAGGGGACAATGTACTGCAGCACATATACATATACAGTTGTGCTCAAAAGTTTGCATATCCTGACAGAAATTGTGAAAGTTTGGTATTTGTTTTGAAAATATGACTGATCATGCAAAAAAAATGTCTTTTATTGAAGGATATTGATCATGTGAAGCCTTTTATTATCATATAGTTGTTTGGATCCTTTTTAGATCATAATAATAACAGAAATCACCCGAATGGCTCTGATCAAAAGTTTGCATTCCCTTAGTTCTTAAAACTGTGTATTGCCCCCTCTAGCATCAATGACAGTGTGCAGTCTTTTGTAATAGTTGTCTATGAGGCCCCTAATTCTTGCATGTGGCATTACTGCCCATTCGTCTTGGCAAAATGCCTGCAGGTCATGCAAAGTCTTTGGTCACTTGCATGAATCGCACTTTTGAGATCTCCCCAGAGTGGCTCAATGATATTAAGGTCAGGAGACTGTGATGGCCACTCCACAATCTTCACCTTTTTCTGCTGTAACCACTGGAGGGACAACTTGGCCTTGTGCTTATGGTAATTGTCATGCTGAAAAGTCCAAGAGCATCCCATGAGCATCTTTCATGCAGAAGAATGCAAATTGTCTGCCAGTATTTTCTGATAACATGCTGCATTCATCTTGCCATAAATTTTCACAAGATTCCCCGTACCTTTAGAGCTCACACACCCCTAAAACATCAGTGAACCACCACCATGCTTCACAGTGGGGATGGTATTCTTTTCACTATAGGCTTTGTTGACTACTATCCAAACATAGCGGTTATGGTTGTGACCATAAAGCTCTATTTTGGTCTCGTCAATCCAAATTACAGTATGCCAGAAACTGTCAAGGCATCTCGACCATGCAGCTAATTTTTGTTCAAGTATCGTTGTGCTACTTGCAACAACCAAAGAGTCTTTTTCCATAGCTGCCTGTATTTCTCCTGAGGTTACCTGTGGGGTTTTCTTTGTATTCCGAACAATTCTTCAGGCAGTTGTCGCCGAAATCTTTCTTGGTCTACCTGACCTTGGCTTGGTATCAAGAGATGCCCGAATTTCCCACTTCTTAATAAGTGATTGAACAGTACTGACTGGCATTTTCAAGGCTTTTGGGTATCTTTTTATATCCTTTTCCATCTTTATGAAGTTACATTACCTTGTTACGCAGGTCTTTTGACAGTTCTTTTGTGCTCCCCATGGCTCAGTATCTAGACTGGACAGTGCAACCATGTGAGAGCCAACAAACTCATTGACTATTTATACAAAGGGACTAATTGTAATTTAAGTGTGGGAAATTAACCTTTAATTGCCATTTTAACCTGTGTGTCTCACCTTGTGTGCCTGTAACAAGGCCAAACATTCAAGGGTATGTAGGGTGTAGGGTGTCAATAGGATAGAATCTGGTAGAGGAGGGGTTGATAGGATAGGATAGGTTTGAGAGTGTTAATAGGATGAGGTAGAGGGGGGTTAATAGGATAGGGGTTTACTGGGTAGAGTTAAATAGGTACAGTTAGGGTTAAATAGGTACAGTTAGGGTTAACTAGGCCCAGTTAGGGTTAAAATGGTCCAGTTAGAGTTTAATAGGTCCAGTTAGGGTTGAATATATCCATAGAGTAAAATAGGTACAGTTAGGGATAACTAGCTCCAGGGTTAAATAGGACTAGATAGGGGGGATAATTGGGTCTAGATAGGGTTAAGTGGTTAGTGATAGGGTAAACCTTATTTAGACCCAGGTATCCCTATCTAGTACTATTTAACCCTAACTGGATACATTTAACCCTAACTTGACCTAGTTAACCCTAACTGGACCTAGTTAACCCTAACTGTACCTATTTAACCCTAACTGGACCTAGTTAAGCCTAATTGGATCTATTTAACCCTACTGAACCCATTTAACCCTAACTAAACCTAGTTAACCCTAACAGTACTCATTTAACCCTACCTGGATCTATTTAACCCTAACTGTACCTATTAAACCCTACCTGGACCTATTTAACCATAACTGTACCTATTTAACCCTAACTGGACATTTTTAGCCCTACCTGGACCTATTTAACCCTAACTGTACCTAGTTAATCCTAACTGGACCCAGTAAACCCCTATCCTTTTATCCCCCCTCTACCCTATCCTATCCTATTAGCCACTACACCACCTAGCTAACCCCCAAAGAAACTTCCCAACACCCCACTAAGCACAGAAAATAAAAACACCCACATTACAGAAAAAAAACTAATAAAAAAAAAAAAGAATTACACATTTATCAAAATAAAAAGAAACTTACAACCTGTTCAAATGAAAGGGTTAGTTAGTCCACTGACCAGGAAAAAATGCCCCTCCAGCAGTGTCCAGCGATGCCCTGGTCTTCTGTGTTCCATGCCTCTAACAATGTCCAGACAACAATGTCCAGACATCCCCTCCAACAATGTCCAAACACTAATTACAAAAAATAACAAATGACTAACTACAGAAAATATTTTTTTTTTACAGAAAATAAAAAATAAAATTACACATGAAAAGAAAACAAGGACCGGGGCATCGCTGGACACAGATGGAGGGGCATTTTGGCCAGTTAAGTAAGCTATTAACCCATTTTTTATTACAGGTTATCAGTATATGTTTATTTACTGTAATACAGTTTTCCAGGGAACATTTCTCCTATTAAACTCGAATATTCATATTATTTTATGTGAGATATTTGTAAATACAATTATTAAATCTAATAATACATAAAAAAGAGAACAATAATTGTCTGTTATTATGTAATATCTTCAATTAACAACTTGCCCTCTTAACCCTTTTAATCCTATTTCATCTCAACTACGCCTAACATATTGCGTCAGTTATACCAATGCTATCAAATCTCTACAAAACCTCTGTCTCATAACAGCAAGCTTCCAACATCAATAAAACATCTATTAACCTCTCCAGTGTAAGAGCCTTTCAGGTTAAAACTAAATCAAATCCATTTTTCTTTTTGTAAAACTATTTTTAGTTCACCATTAACTAACATTAAACATGCATGTGCAAATAGCAGCAAAGTAAGGCTTTTAGCCATAAGTTATAATTACAACAATGGTCATTGCTGCATTCTTCCCTCCTTGTCCAGAAGACAAACACAATCATCATAGAATGTATTAAATATGCAGGCCAGAACACCGCAAGCATGCTTTGTAAGATAACGGGGCTTGGCTTCAACCCCATAACCGCTGCCTCACCATAGTGATGACTTACACATACTACTGTGCCCAAAGTATAAGAGATGCAACACATTGGAAATATTTTGGAAGCTGCTTTGTGCTTTTTACAAAATAATAAATAGATCTATCTGTAAGCATGTATAGTCCATGCAAAAAAATATTTAGCATTAGCATATTGCTGCATCTTTACCTTATCGATAATTAGTGCTCTTCAGATTTCCAATGGAACACTTGGTCAACATTCTGCAGTAAAGTTATAGATGCACTAGCCAGTGGCAGACTGTGTCTCAGCAGCATGTGGCTGAAATGCTACTGAGACACAGTCTTTCATTAGCTACTACTGTATATCTAGTACTATAGAAATAGTGTATGAATTAGCTACTTAAGTAGTTATTGTAATATTTTTACATTAAAACGGGTCACCCTCCATGTCCCTGTGAAGAGTTTAATAAGACGTAAGACCACTTAATTATAATTACTTTATTCATACTGAGTTAAACTTAGCCTCCGTTGCAATATATTGATTATTATCATTAACATCAGCAGCAGAATAACAGAGCTCATATAAAAATGTTACTATCTTCTGATACTAAAATGTATTGATTAGGTTCTATAATAGTTTCATTTTGTCTCAGATGATAGTTAATTTATACTCAAAGACAGTCATGAAAAAAGTCCTGAAGATAGCATTGTAGTTATTTAGATAGCTATCAGTTTATGATCAATAACTGTTATGATTGTGGATGTTTTAAGAATCTCTTAATTTTGTGCTACTTGTTGTAGTAGAACATTGCGTTTCCTTCTGCTTGCATTTAAAACAATACTTGACTGTACTTTTCACCCGGTTCCTTTTTAGATTCATTTTATGCCAGTCCAGAATTGATGTAAAATATCAACCTAGCAATAACATGAAATAAAAGCAGGAAATTTGAGTAACAGCGTTTTTCTTTCATTAAAGTTTTTATTTAGCTGATTTTTGTTTCTTTACATTTTTTAATAGGAACATTGTATACAAATTAAGTGTACTGTAATAATAAGTCAATATTTTAACATTTTAAAAAAGAGATTCATATTAATTTAGAAGATAGGGTATATCCAAATAGCAATATTATAAATATATAGACCATGCATAATCTTTCAGTGCAGTTGTTTGGCATATTTGCTAACAAAATATTTGGATAATATCTTTTCGACTTTTAAAGTTACTGTTCATATTTTTTTAATTATTTATAATAGTTTAGTTTTATATTTTCAGGTAGTTGTAAATAAAATAGGAAAACAAAGTTAACATTAAATAACATTAAAATTATATTACCTAAGTAATTTTTATGCTAAACAAATTGTCTGTACATAAGTTCTTGCAATGCATACAGTATATAGATGATCTTGTTGACACTTATTGCACTTTTATGCTTATATGTGATTCTATGATAAATTATAGAATGTGATGTTTCTATTTTAAAATCGTTATGTGTGTGAAAACAATTAGTATTGACATTCACAAAATCATAACCTAGCATATTTTACTTATTTAATGCAAGCGACATATATATAAATGCAATGATATTTGCTAAAAAAAATATTAAATTTATGTCACAAAACAAAACGTTAGTATCTCTAATAAACTTAAGAGGTAAAAGGGCAATAATAATCATGATTCTAATGAAACAAATACATCTTTTCATGTTTTAAATGCCATTTGTTAGGGTGTTATCTTTATGCTCTGATTTAATGTTCACAAATGAGCGTGATTCTTGTGTGTCTATTGAGAGTCAACACTGATCAAGCAGGATTGTTCAGCATGGCCACTAATAAAACACAAGTGCTTCTTTGTCTGGACACGAGTGATTACTTGAACAAGTGCCGAGGAGAAAAACAAGTATCAGAGACAAAGTGCTGTGCTTAAGACCCTCAAGACAAAGGATCAATTGACTTTCCCTATTAGGTTTTGTGCCAAACATGTAAACACAGTTTTCTCCCTATCTTTAATGTTTGAAGTGTGCCAGCTTGTTAACATATTGGGTGTAACTGTTTATTTACAAGCCTATAAAATCCATTATGCTGGGGGTTTTGTCCTAAAAGAAAAGATCAGCTGATCCTGAATAACCTAAATCAGCATTTTGGCATTACTGCAGATCTTTAAAAATGACCAACCACAAGACTCATTGTTAACAAACAGTATTTCCCAATGAAAATAAAAAGTGATACTTATAGGATAAGAGGACTTTAGTAAGTATCAATATAATTATTTTAAATAATGTAAAAAAAACAAAGAAATGATCAGTCTATAATGTTAATGGTAGGTGTATTTTAACAGTGAGAGACAGAATAACAAAAACAAAAAACAAGAAAAACGCATGTCAAAAAAGTTATAAACTGATTTGCAGATCAATGAGGGAAATAAGTATTTGACCCCTTCGTCTTAGTACTTGATGGCAAAACCCCTGTTGGCAATCACAGAGGTCAGATGTTTCATGTAGTTGGCCACCAGGTTTGCACACATCTCAGGAGGGATTTAGTCCCACTCCTCTTTGTAGATCATCTCCAAGTCATTAAGGTTTTGAGGCTGATGTTTGGCAACTCGAACCTTCAGCTTCCTCCACATATTTTCTATGAGATTAAGGTCTGGAGACTGTCTAGGCCACTCCAATACCTTAATGTGCTTCTTTTTTAGCCCATTGTTTGTTGCCTTGGCTGTGTGTTTTGGGTCATTGTCATGCTGGAATACCCATCTATGACCCATTTTCAATGCCCTGGCTGAGGGAAGGAGGCTCTCACCCAAGATTTGACAGTACATGGTCCCGTCTATGGTCCCTTTCATGCAGTGCAGTTGTCCTGTCCCCTTAGCAGAAAACACCACCAAAGCATAATGTTTCCACCCCCATGTTTGATGGTGTGGATGGTGTTCTAGGGGTCATAGGCAGCATTCCTCCTCCTCCAACACGGCGAGTTGAGTTGATGCCAAAGAGCTTGATTTTGGTCTCATCTGACCACAACATTTTCACCCAGTTCTCCTCTGCATCATTCAGATGTTCATTGGCAAACTTCAGACCGGTCAGTACATGTGCTTTCTTGAGCACGGGGACCTTGCAGGCACTGCAGGATTTCAGTCCTTCACTACGAAGTGTGTTACCAATTTTTTTGTGTGGTGACTATGGTCCCAGCTGCCTCGAGATGCTCCTGTGTAGTTCTGGGCTGATTCCTCACCATTCTCATGATCATTGAAACTCCACGAGGTAAGATGTTGCATGGAGCATCAGACCGAGGGAGACTGGCAGTTATTTTGTGTTTCTGTTGTCACCTTCTCACCAAGCTACTAGGAGATGGTCTTGTAGCTCATTCCAGCCTTGAGTATGTCTACAATTGGTCTTGACCATGGTGGAGAGTTTGGAATCTGATTGATTGCTTCTGTGGACAGGTGTCTTTTATACAGGTAACAGAGCTTTAACAGAGTGCTCCTAATCTCAGCTTGTTACCTGTATAAAAGACACACGGGAGCAAGAAATCTTGCCGAAATCTTGATAGGGTATCAAATACTTATTTCCCTCACTGTCCTGCAAATCAATTTATAACTTTTTTTGACATGCATTTTTTGGGGGGATTTTTTCAGTTCTTCTCTCTCACTGTTAAAATACACCTACCATTAAAATTATACACTGATCATTTCTTTGTCAGTGGACAAACGTATAAAATCAGCAGGGGATCAAATACTTTTTCCCCCCACTGTATGTTTCCAAACATCAGATGAGACATGTTTTCAGCAACAATAAATTATAGTATGTCTTCATAAAAGCTCATTGACTTATAAAGAGGACTTACAGTAATATATTTTTGCGCTAGTTTTTAGGCAGTGGCATCATGGCAGCTCTACATATTCTCTCTGCTTCCATTGATGTCATGTATGCTTTATGAGTTATTAATTATTTAATATAAGGTGTGATATAGCTGCATTTTATAGAACAGTCATTTTTGCACATTGCCAAATGTACTTAGGAAGAATGCTAAGCAAGAATTTTATTTTTTTTGTACCTAAAGTTCTATGAAGGAACCTTCTGAGCATTAGCCCTGTACAGAGATTTCACTAGAAATAGAAAATGAGTCATTCTGCACTGGTTTCTAAGGTGTTGCTGCTTTCATGCTACAACAGATATAAGTAGAGAAATTAAAAATATAATCATTTTAAAAATATCAGTAAGTAAAATGTATAAAGATATACCTATGCAATTGATTTATTCTTGGATGTGTGCTTTGATATCCAAAAAAGGATATATAAAAAAAACATTTAATTATTACTTTTGCCATGAACAATAGTTACATTCCCTTAAAAGCTTGTCACTCTAATAAAAATATTTGCTAAATAATAAAGAATTACTGCATACTGCAATACTCTTATAATTCATTTAAAAAATAGTAAATTTCAGCAAGATTATAACAAATGGACTTGATTAGTGCCTATTGTTCTGTATTTTTTCTAAAAGGATTTAAAACTATATAAATCATGTAAGTTTGCCAGAGTCATAAGAACTGAAACTTCTAGTTGGAAATAATGTAAAAAATACAATATAAATATGAAACGGTTATCACAAAATGTTCATTTTTAAATAAAAAACAAATGTATAAACAATGGAATGTACTTTTTCTAACATATAAATGCAAATTACATAAAAATAGCTTTCTACGTAAAGAAACTGAAGTATTGATTTTTTTTAGGATATGCTATAGTGCATAGCCGTCAAAAAATATTATTTTGGATTGGACATGTTACAGTAATAAATAAAAAACCTCTTGAGTACAATATGGACATAAATAAAGCTCCAATGAGTGGTCCTTAAAGTGTCTAAATATCTTTTATGTAACAGCAGTCATGTTAACCCCTATACCATGGGGTCCTCAAAGATCCCCATGGCACCTAACATTAACTATTTAAAAGTCCGGGGGGGGGGGGAGAGACAGAGGGGGAAAGGGGGAAAGAGACACAGGGGAGGGAGGAGGGAGAAAAGAGACACAGGGAGGAGGTGGGAAAGAGACAGAGGAGGAAAGAGATATAGGAGGAAAGAGGCGCAGTCCTATTGAAAATACTGCAATGTTCTATGTATTCACATGCACATGGGCGCAGATACGTGGCTTCTGCGCAGCCGTGAATGCGCAGCCCTATTTAAAAGTCCGCGTGGGGGGGGGGGGGGTCAGAGGGGGAAAGGAGGAAAGAGACACGTGGGGAGGGAGGTGAGGGGAAAGAGACACAGGGGAGAGAGGAGGGAAAAAAGACACAGGGGAGGGAGGAGGGGGGAAAGAAATACAGGCGAGGGAGGAGGGGCAATGAGACATAAGGGAAAGTGGGAAAGAGACAGAGGGGGAAAGGGGGAAAGAGTCACAGGGAAGGGAGAGGGGGAAGAGACACAGGGGAGAGAGAGGGGGTAAAGTCACAGGGAAGAGGGAGGAAAGAGACACAGGGGAGGGAGGGGGGTAAGAGACATATAAAAAATTATCACATATATAGTTGTGAGCGTACGGGCCGTTGCTCACGCTTGCGGGCCCGCAAGCGTGAGCAACGGCCCGTATGCTCACAAAGGAACTGAGGCCCTCGCGAAGCGAGGGCCTCAGTTGCTGGCATGGAGCCGCGGACCTTGCGTCTCCTGTAGGACACTGCTGTGGTGGGACTATGCGTGAAGAGGAGGCTGTGCCAGTGAGCCCGTGTGGATGCTGTGCCCCGGGGGATGTTAGGACACTGATCCTGCAGCATGCAGCAGCCACACCGCACAGAGATTCCAGGGGCAGACTCTACTGGTGAGTGTGCCCAGCAATGCATGGGCAATGGCACTGAGAGGGTTAACCCCTGCACTGCTATGTGGGCCTGCAGGGGTTAAACTGACACAAGCACACACTGACACAAGCACACATGCTCCTATTAACACATCCAATACACAGCACACCACAAGATAATGAACCTATAATTCCCTAATATTCCAACCATAACCCCCAGGAGCCACTATATTTATAGTCTGTGGTTACAGATTCACATATATAGTTGTGAGCGTACGGGCCGTTGCTCACGCTTGCGGGTCCGCAAGCGTGAGCAACGGCCCGTACGCTCACAAAGCAACTGAGGCCCTCGCGAAGCGAGGGCCTCAGTTGCTGGCATGGAGCCGCGGCCCTCACGTCTCCTGTAGGACACTGCTGTGGTGGGACTATGCCTGAAGAGGAGGCTGTGCCAGTGAGCCCGTGTGGATGCTGTGCCCCGGGGGGTATTAGGACACTGATCCTGCAGCATGCAGCAGCCACACCGCACAGAGATTCCAAGGGCAGACTCTACTGGTGAGTGTGCCCAGCAATGCATGGGCAATGGCACTGAGAGGGTTAACCCCTGCACTGCTATGTGGGCCTGTTCTGGGCCTGCAGGGGTTAATGCTCTACATGCTGAGGGTCAGGTAGTAGTAGATGGGGTCTCCTATAGGCGTCTGGGGTGATATATATGGAGATATAGAGGTCTGCACATATTGCATGTGAAATAACCTATTAAAATTAGAATGTTATCATATAGGTTGGAATGGATCTTACTATATGATTGTATCAACTGTATAACATGTGTGATGGTTTGCCCCCAGAGGCCAGTGTTGACGCAGCGCTAGGAAGAGGACTAATCCCTGAGACATTATTATTTACACCAATAGCTACGGAGTTAAGCTGGAGGTGTAATCAGGCCCAGCTGGAAGTTTCTTTAAAAGGCCTCCTGAAGCAACCAGCAAGGGGGGTTTCAGGCTGGGTGTGGACCCACAGTGCTCCAGAGAGAGACAGAGCACCAGAGACTGCTCCAGAGAGAGACAGAGCACCAGACAGTGCTCCAGAGAGAGACAGAGCACCAGAGACTGCTCCAGAGAGAGAGACAGAGCACCAGAGACTGCTCCAGAGAGAGACAGAGCACCAGAGACTGAGAAGCAAGTGTGCCAGAGCAGCAAGTGAAGCTGCCATTGTGGGATCAGGCTGTGTGACTACACCTGATTTAAAGGAGAACATTCGCTGCAAGCAGAAGAGGATCCATTGCAGCTAAGTGACTGGACTTAAAGGTACCACCCCTCTGTGATACAAAAGGTACTGTTTTTACCTGCAGGCCGATTAGCGGTCCCAGGGCTAGTCAGTGGCGTTCCTGCAAGTAAGTAAGCCTGTTTGAGTAGATGTTTATTTCATGCTGACCACAAGCTATGTTTATTTAGATTATGCCAACCACTTATTAAAGCCTGTAAAAAGCATACAAAGGCTCCAGAGTCCTCCATAAAGAGCATAAAAAGTTGCATAAACAGAGCGTTGATCCCGCCAGAAGGGGGCGCTCTGCCACACATGGAAATACCTGCACCTATAGGATTCAGTTATATACTCTGCCTCTGATCTTACCATGTGTGCTTATAGGATTCTATGTATCTGAACTTACCATATGTTCTGCACATGATCTTTTTAAAAGTATTTTATATAACATAAATAGTGACCTCCATATCATGCTGCTATATGCCCCATAGATGTGTTTACCATATGTGCTGTCTGGCATTGTACTATATACACTAATGATGTTAGTTAATGCACTGTATATATTCTTACTATAAGCACTGTGTTTGAACCTAATTTCTGCGCAGTATGGGATATTACTATGTGCATTACAATACCTTACAATATGTGCTGTATGACATCTTACCGAAGGCGCTCCTTGCCAGCAACTGCGACCCTCACAAAATTTACTTATATAACGCAAACAACACGTCACAACAACGACCCTCACAAACAACATACGAGACATGTTAACACTGATTACGACCTCGCAAAAATCGGCCGCAACTCGCGAACATGAAAAAAAAAAACACAATAAATACACACAGCACATACATAAAAAGCTTACCGACAGCAAGAGAGAGCATCCAGGACCTCAGAAAAACCACTTACACCTTCATTTACCTCAAAATAAAAGAGTTTACACACTAAAAAATTATCTAAGCGACAGAAAAAATCGTCCGCAACTCGCGAACATCACAAAATGTAAAACACAATAAATACACACAGCACATACATAAAAAGCTTACCTACAGCAAGAGGAAGCATCCAGCACCTCAAAAAAACAACTTACACCTTCATTTACCTTTAAAATAAAAGAGTTTACACACTAAAAAATTCTCTAAGCGACAGAAAAAATGGCGGCGAACAAAACGAAAACGAGGCTACAGCACTCTAACCACGGAAAACACCACAAGAAACTCGCAAAACACCACAAAAGACCTACGGATAATCCGCTAAGACGCATACCCCACATTACCCGCCATTTTACTCCAATGTGGAAGTACACAACTACGTTAACGGTTACGGCTCGCGAACGCACAGTATTACACTGCACACGTTCATCACGCTTACACAGCAGCTACACACCACTAATGCTGCAGCAACATCAAAACAGATTGCTAGCTCTTCAACACAATGCTTCAAAATAGGTAAAGTATATTCATTTATTATTTTAAATTACATATTTCAGTAGGACACACAAAACACCATTAGCTACCTTACAATTCCATTGCCGTCATTTTTTGACGGGCAATTCGCTAGTCACATATATAGTTGTGAGCGTACGGGTCGTTGCTCACGCTTGAAGAACGAGCGAGGACCCGCATTTGCGGTGATGGAGAATCCCAACGTCCCCGCAAATGCGGATCCTCGCGAAGCGAGGGTCCGCATTTGCGGAGGTGGAGGCTCAATGTCGGCTGTGTTAACACACACATACACACACACAACTTTTTAACAGAATAAACCCAAACGCCCAGCCAACAAAAACCCAACAACGTCCCCGCAAATGCGGATCCTTGCGAAGCGAGGGTCCGCATTTGCGGTGGTGGGAGCATCCCAACATCGGCTGTGTTAACACACACATACACACACACACAACTTCATAACAAAAAAAACCTCAAAGTCGCCTCACACCCGCTTACACCCAGACACACAGACGCAAGACTTAACAAAAAAACAGTAAAAAAGGCCCTTCACACGCTCTTAACACACATACGCACGACTTAGAAACAAATACACTGCGTCGTACACGTAAAAGCTAACTGCGTATATCGCAAAAAAATACGGCAACATCGCAACAAAATACGGCCGCATCGTAAAAAAATACGGCCGCGAAAGACCCATTCCAACCGCCGCGCATCAAAACATCACAAACACAAGAAATAAACACAACAAACACATAAAAAGCTTACTTACAGCACGGGGGGGGGCATCCGGCACCTCCAAAAGTTCATTTACACGTCCATTTAAGTCCAAAACAAAGAGTTTAAACGGCCGAAAATCGGCTAAGCAAGAGAAAAAATGGCTGCCGAACAAAACGAAAACGAGGCTCCAGACGTAACTACACTACACTTACTCGCAATAATGAAACACATACTATGCGGAACGGATCACACTCATATTAAACACCATTTTAACCACTACTACGCACAAAATGGCGGATGGAACGCAAATTGTAAGCTGGAACGCAAATAGCGCATGCGTATTGCGTTCTAACGGTCTAACTTTCCAGAATGTTCTACAAGTTTATAAATACTGCCTATTTGACAGAGAAAAATACATTTCTCCTCAGGTGATGAACAGAGTGACTTCAGACATAACTGCTGCTAAAACTTGAGAAGACAATTGTTTCCTAATTTCCTACTTTACATTGTGCAAATTACAACTGAGAGGTAAGCTATAATATATTACATTTTATTATCAAGACAGGACATCAAAAAAAAAAATTAAATAAGAAAAAGAGGTTTATGTATACTGACATGTGACACGCACATTTATGCGTATAATGTATAGTGACATGTGACACGCACATTTATGTGTATTGCCCCTGCAACAAAATTATCTTAAAACAAACTAATTAAACAACTACATTTAAATTACATTAGAAAAAAATAAGTTGGGACTATTAAAATATGAGTCATGTATACTGATATGTGACACGCACATATATGTGTATCATCTATAGTCACATGTCACACACACATTTATGTATGTTGGCCAAAAATAAAAATAAGGTTAATTTAACAATTAAAATATGATTCATGTATAGTGATATGTCACACGCACACAAAAAAATTACTTTCAACTATGGAAATGTGCTTCATGTATGTGACATATGTGTGTAGCCCCCACCAAAAAATAATGTTAATTGAAAACAATTACAGAAGTATATTTAAATGACATTAATTTACTGCAATTCAATAGATCACCTAAAGCTCAATCTTTCTACTTTTTTTAATATTCAAACAGACTCTGCATCAACAGCGTCACTCAACAATTTGCACCGTGCATTGTGAAGCACAATCCCTTTTAAAGAACACCAACAAAGAAGAAGAGGTACAAAAATACATTAAATGCTGAAAAAGCCATGCTTTGCTAAATACAAATAAAAAATTATATAATTCACTATTTCACTTTATTTTTCAAACAGACACTACAAGAAGACCGGCGGATTAAGATTGGCCGTAGGGGACCCTCTGTCATTCCACACTTCAATCAAGGTAAAGTATTAAGTATAAAAAAGAACCGAACCATGAGCCTCATTCAATTGTGAGTTAGCCAATTGAATAGGGCTCTATATAAGCACATAACAGATTTTTTAGCCAGACATTTTTAGTTACTGAACTTCGATACTAAATCAAGGTCTTCACTAACTCAAAACTTCTGTCAAAAAATATGTTATGTGCTTATATAGAGCCCTATTCAATTGGTCAAAACGCAATTGATTCAGGACCTAAATATGTTTAATGGCCGAGGGCCTCATTCAAATGTGATTTGCCCAGGGCTCTATATAAGCACAGAGCATATTTTTGAACAGAAGTTTTTAGTTAGTGAAGACCTTGCTTTTGGATACAAGTTCACTAACTAAAAACTTCTGTAATATTATTGAGCCCAATTCCATTACGAAAAACCAAATTCAATGAGGCCCTCACAATATAACAAATCCAGCAACCAAAGGCCCTCATTCAATTGATATTTTGGACAATTCAATAGGGCTCGAAATAAGCACATTTAGAACCCTATTGAATTGGCCAAACTGCAATTGAATGAGGGCCAAAGTATGCAACATATGGTACTCACAAACTGGTACACACAAAACAGGATTGTAACAAACACATAGCAAACTAAATTCATATTCTTTTTGTTTAACAACCTATAACCATTAGAAAAAACACTACATAAGTATAACAAAAGTGGTGCCCATCAAACAGGATTGTACGAAAACTCACACAAACACATAGCAAACTACATTTAAATTCTTATTTAATGTTTAACATCCTATAAGCCTTAGAAAGAAGCCTAAATAAGCATACCAACATTGGTGCGCACCAAACAGGATTGTATGAAAACTCACACAAACACATAGCAAACCACATTTAGATTCTTATTTAATGTTTAACAACCTATAAGCCTTAGAAAGAAGCCTAAATAAGCATACCAACATTGGTGCGCACCAAACAGGATTGTATGAAAACTCACACAAACACATAGCAAACTACATTTAGATTCTTGGTTTATGTTTAACAACCTATAAGCATTACAAAACAACATTAATAAGCATACCAACATCGGTGCGCACCAAACAGGATTGTATGAAAACTCACACAAACACATAGCAAAATACATTTAGATTCTTATTTAATGTTTAACAACCTATAAGCCTTAGAAAGAAGCCTAAATAAGCATACCAACAGTGGTGCGCACCAAACAGGATTGTACGAAAACTCACACAAACACATAGCAAACTACATTTATATTCTTATTTTATGTTTAACAACCTATAAGCCTTAGAAAGAAGCCTAAATAAGCATACCAACAGTGGTGCGCACCAAACAGGATTGTAAGAAAACTCACACAAACACATACCAAACTACATTTATATTCTTATTTAATGTTTAACAATCTATAAGCCTTAGAAAAAAGCCTAAATAAGCATACCAACAGTGGTGGGCACCAAACAGGATTGTCAGTTAATACAAATACATTCAAATAAAATAACATTTTCATTTTTATTTTATAACAGATACTGTGTCAAGAACATCGGACCAGGAGTTTCAACTGAGGACCAGACCAGTGGACGAGGACTTTCAACAGAGGACCAGACCATTGGACGAGGACTTTCAACAGAGGACTACACCATCGGACGACGACTTTCAACAGAGGACCAGACGATTGGACGAGGACTTTCAACACAGGACCAGGCCATCAGACGAAGGCTTTCAACACAGGACCAACAAAGATTCTGCTTCAAATCAAACTTCAACCAAGGTACAGTATAACAAGTAAAAAAAGAGAAAAATTAATTAATATTCTTCTTTAATGTTTAACCACCTATAAGCCTTAGAAAAAAGCCTACAGAAGCATACCAAAATTGCGGCGCACCAAAAAGGATTGTAGAAAAACACAGAAATAATGGCATTTTTTCATTAATACAAAGACATTCAAATAACATAACATTTTCATTTTTATTTTATAACAGATACTGCGTCAAGAACATCGGAACAGGAGTTTGAACTGAGGACCAGACCAGCGGACGAGGACTTTTAACAGAGGACTACACCATCGGACGAGGACTTTCAACACAGGACCAGACCATCGGACGAAGGCTTTCAACACAGGACCAACAAAGAATTTAGCTTGAAATCAAACTTCAACCAAGGTACAGTATAAAAAGTAAAAAAAGAGAAAAAAAAAATAAAGATCTTAGCTTTGCATCGATGTCAACAGAAAATAAAATTTAAAATAAACCACTGGCAACTATAACTGTTGAGAAAATATAACTAACACATTTTTCATCTATCTCTTATTTGTCTTTTAGGGCCAATAATCTTTAACAGTAAATACAAACTTCAATGTAAACTTAAAAAAAAATAAGGTACATTATTTTATTTTTACAGATTAACATGGCTGATAACGAGAGTAAACAAGAAAAGAAAAGACGCCAAGCTAGAGAACGACGACAGAGAGCAGACAGCCAGCAGACACCGGAGAAGAAGGAAATTCGACGAGAAAAAGAACGCAAAAGAATTGCAAGCAAAAGACTGTCACTTGCAGAAATTAAAGATATGTCAAAAAAAGCAACAAAGAAAATAAAGCATTTATAACCTGTTGCTCAAACATCAGATGACATTTTACCAGAAAAAATACAAGAGATACCAAAAAAAGCAACAAAGAAAACAAAGCATTTAGAACCGTTTCATGAAACATTACATGACATTTTACCTCAAACAATACAACATATACCAAGAAAAGCAACGAAAAAAACAAGGCATTTAGAACCTGTTGTTGAAACATTATATGACATTTCACCTGATGAATATGAAAGTCAAAATCCTATATGCTTTGCAAATTGTCCTCTACTCAAGTCTTTAGCAGTAGAGGTTCATAGTTGTGGGGACATGACTACTCAATGTCAGTTTTGTGAGGCTTATTATTTTAAACAGGAGAGACCCAGAGATGGCCAATTTATTAGTTGCTGTCAAAAAGGCAAGTTCAAACTTCCAGAAAGGAAACAATTTCCTCTCTATTTACAAAACATTATGACTGAACCTACTTTTCCAAACTACAAAAATGTTAAAACAAACATAAGATCCTACAATAGTGCCATATCCTTTGCATCCATGGGGGCAACATTAGCTGCTAATGTACCAGGACATGGTCCTTACTGTTTTAAAGTCCAAGGACAAATTTATCATCGCACTTCCCATTTACATCCAGAGGAAGGAAATCAAAGAAAATTCGCTCAACTATATGTCCTAGATACAATGGAAGCTGTTGACCAACGTATGCAGATGGAAGAAAATAAAAAATGCTTACCCAGTGTTTTCATAGAGCTAAATAACATTATGGACAACAATCCCTACAGTAAAGCTTATAAAAAATTGGCAGAAGTAGAAAATTAACAACTACTTCATGCACAAACACATCAATTACCAATTCCCAAGGTTAATATGGTGCTTAAAAGAGACAGACATACTGATAAACGTCGTTATAACTTGCCAACATCAAATGAGGTTGCAATGGTGTTTCAGAATGATGAAGGAGAACCACCATTTCAAAGAGACATTCGAATATATCCTAGAAATGAGGAGCAACCGTTTATTAATATGAGTATCTTAAGTACAAATTTAGATCCAATGACATATCCCATCTTTTTCCCACACGGAGATGCAGGTTGGCAACCAAAATTAACTCTTCCCAGTTACCCAAATGCTAAAGCCAGAATCCGAAATAATGTTTCTATGCTTGAATTTAAAGTAGCTCAAATTGCCATTTGCAATGTATTTAATCCAATTTTATGTGGTGGGAAACTAACACAACAATGGATTATTGATTCATATTTGCAAGTTGAGGCAAATAATTTAAACTTTATCAAATATCAACAAGATAAACTCCGTGTAGAACAATATTCTGGATTAATGGACTATGTTGCTGACGTGGCTACAAGCAGAGACATGACAGCTGGCAAAGCCATCATTTTACCATCTTCCTTTCAAGGATCTCCTCGGAAAATGAGAGAAAGATACAATGATGCTATGGCTATTGTCACTAAATTTGGCAAACCCGATTTATTTGTGACATTTACATGTAATCCACAATGGCCAGAAATTACACTAAATCTACTTCTTGGACAAACTGCTTCAGATCGACCAGATTTAGTAGCCAGAGTTTTTAAGATTAAATTAAATGAATTAATACGTGACTTCACTATAAATCAGTTATTTGGCAAATGTCTTGCTTATGTATATACCATTGAATTTCAAAAAAGAGGCCTTCCACATGCACATCTTCTAATAATACTTCAAGAAAAAGATAAATTAGATACTTCGGACAAAGTGGATGCAGTCATTGTTGCTGAACTACTAGATCCAGAACTATATGGTAGATTATATGAGATTGTTACTCATCGCATGATTCATGGACCCTGTGGTGACCTTAATCCACAATCACCATGTATGGAAAATAATAAATGTTCAAAAGAATTTCCAAAAGATTATAGAGACAAAACCTATGCCAATTGTGATGGATATCCACTTTATAAAAGAAGAGAAGGAGATAGTGCCATTATTCGTGGAAAAAAAGTGGACAATAGATATGTAGTACCCTACAATCCACATTTACTCATGAAGTACAACGCCCACATCAACGTAGAAGCCTGCACTTCCATCAAATCCATTAAATATGTCTACAAATATATTTACAAAGGTTGCGATGCAGCTACTGTAGTCGTCAAAAGTGCAGACAACCCTGAAAGTAGTGAGTTAGTACATGATGAACTTGCATCTCATGTATATGCTCGCTATGTCAGTGCGCCAGAAGCTATGTGGCGGCTTTTAAAATTTGAAATGCATGATAGATCACATGCAGTATATAGGTTAGCAGTACATTTGCCACAACGACATTTAGTCTATTTCCATGCTGGAAATGAAATGAATGCATTGGCCCAAAGTGAAGATCGTCACACTACACTAACTGCATGGTTTGCATTCAATTCCACTGATGCTGAAGCAACACAATACTTATATATTGAAATTCCATATCACTATGTTTTTGTGAATGGATTATGGAGACCAAGAAAAACCAGAGGCAATAAAATTATTCCAAGAATTTACACAGTCAGTCCAAGAGATGTTGAACGTTTTTGCTTACAGATATTACTTTTAAATGTTCCAGGAGCACAAAGTTTTAAACAATTAAGAACTGTTAATGACATTGTATATGAATCCTTCCATTTAGCTGCAAGACATAGAAACTTACTCGCTGATGATACAGAGTGGGAAAGATGTTTAGAAGAAGCAGCACAATGTCAAATGCCACGACAGATGAGAGAACAATTTGCTTTTATTTGTATCTTCTCAAATGCTCCAAATGCATTAGCTTTGTGGGAGACTTTTAAAAGTAATATGGCTGAAGACTTTATGCGACGATACAATGAACCCATTGCACACTTAAAAGCGTTAATGGAAATCCAAGAAGTCTTTTTAACTCATGGATTAAGTTGTGCAAGTTTTAATTTGCCTGATCCAGGTCTTATAGATGACATTAACTTTGAAGACTATGACATTCAACTACAAGCAGAAAGAACAGAAGAAAGACTTGCAACTTTAAATACACTACAATTGCAAGCATTTCATGCAATTAAAAATGCTATAGATGATGACATGGTGACAGAGCGTTATTTCTATCTTGATGGACCTGGCGAATCAGGAAAAACATATTTGTACAATTTATTAATGAGTTCAGTACGAGCACAAGGAAAAATAGCAATGGCGTTTGCCACTACTGGAATTGCTGCACTTTTATTAGAAGGTGGAAGAACTGTTCATAGTGGATTTAAACTGCCAGTGCCTATTTTAGAAAATTCTGTGTCAGATATTCGCATGACATCCTTACAAGCAAAGAAATTGAAGAAATGTAAATTAATTATAATAGACGAGGCCACAATGATGTCATGCTATGCCCTCCAATGTATTGACCGTTTGCTTTGTGAAGTCATGGATAATATTTTTCCATTTGGTGGAAAGGTAATGTTGTTGGGTGGCGATTTTAGACAAACATTACCTGTCGTTGTACATGGAAATCGAACTGACATTATCGAAACATGTATAAAGTCAAGTACAGTATGGAAACATTTTACCCATCTTCAACTGCAACAAAATATGAGATCAGAAGGCCAAACTGATTTCAATGATTGGCTTATTAAAATTGGAGAAGGCAGAACAGAAAAAATACTACATTTACCTGACGACACTGTAGAGATCCCACCTCATATGATTTGTCAACAAGATATTATATCGGCTATATTTGAAGGGAGCATAAATAACGAAGAATATTCAGAGCTTGCCAACCAAGTTATACTGACGTGTAAAAATAAAGATGCATTAATACTCAATAATGAAATCTTAAAAAAAATTAATGCACCACAAAGAAATTATCACAGTGCTGATTCTGTACTTGCTGATGACAATGAAAGTCAGGCAAACTTTTCAACTGAATTCATAAACTCTTTAACTCCTTCTGGAATGCCACCACATATTTTGCAGCTAAAGAAAGGTGCAATTATCATGTTACTGCGAAATATGAACCCCAAAAAAGGCCTATGCAATGGCACAAGATTAATTGTTCAACAATTAAAGGACCATTTTATAGATGCTGAAATTTTAACTGGGACCCATAAAGGAGAGAGAGTTTTCATACCAAGAATAGATTTAGCACCAAGTGAAAGTAGTCTCCCTTTTATACTTCAAAGAAGACAATTTCCCATTATCATGGCAAATGCCATGACCATTAATAAATCACAAGGTCAAACTTTCAAATCTGTGGGTATTTTCTTGGAAGAACCAGTTTTTGCACATGGTCAATTGTACGTTGCGTTGTCACGGTGCAAAAATCCACAGGCTATTAAAGTTTACATTGAAAACAATGAAAGTCAAGGTGATTTATTAGAAGATGGACGTATTTTTACTAAAAACATTGTCTACTATGAAGTACTATAACTTTGAAGGATACAAATTAAAGATGCCAACATTTTTTAAAAGCATTCCAAAATACATAACAATTGGTTGTTTAATTCAGTCATAATTAATGGAAGTACTGTTTATGAATGATTCGCCTCACAAAATACTTGCCTTGCATTGTTAGTAAAAATTATGTTTAAATGTTAAGTCACTATGTTAATGTTTCTAATGTTACAAGTTTAAAAAATATATTTTCAAGTTATTTCATTCAACAGATTACAAAGTGGATGTTAAGAGGTCAAGCACCTTTTAAGTCACAATGTAAATATTGTCTGTTATCTTAAGATTACTACCTACATTAATGTTTATCGCCAGTTTATGTGCTCAGTAATGAATTACTTTAATTTGGTACGTTTTAAGAAGAGTTTTACTGTATGCCTTCCTCTACATTCAATGTATATTCAAGTTAACAATTATTGTGATAGAAATTGAATTTTAATACTGATTAATTTAAAGGTCAATTGTTTTTACATTCAAATGTTAATACTTTTAATAAAAAATTAGGTTACAAAATGTATTCACTATGTTCCTGTTTATAATGTTCAAAATTATACCAATGTTTTGTCAACTTCTAAACTTACATAAAAAATAAAGTTCAAGTTTAAAAATATATACTTTGAAGGTTATTGCTTACATATATTTTAAACTTCATGTTAAAATTCGCGACGTTTAAAGAAGGCTTTTTACTTTTTGCTTTCCTATTCATTCAATGTATATTAAAGTTAACAATTCTTCAGATACAAATTACATTTTAAAAAACCATTACATCAACATTTTACAAAAATACACGTTCATATTAAAATACTTACAAGTGTCAAAAATATATGTTAATAACTAAACAACTTTCCTAACATACACATCTCATTGCCGTCATTTTTTGACGGGCAAGTCGCTAGTACCGTCATAATGACGTGTAAACGTCTAGTATATATATATATATACAAAGGTTGAGCTGATGCCTCCTGACTGACATCATCCTTATCTGACTGGTCAACATCATCAGAGGAACTGATGTCTGTACTTTCTGTTGGTCTATTGATGTTTTTAAAATGATAGACCTTACCTTGTTTATAGTCTAGACTATCTCTGGATAGTTTCCTTTGTTTTTTCGGTATAAGCTCATACCTAAATTTAGTAATATTACTATGTAACTTGTTATGTAAAATGTTATTATGTAACTTGTTATGTAAAATATTATTATGTAACTTAAAATGTTCCTCGAATTCTAGTTTTTTTTTTTTACATTTCTCAAAGTTTTTTCGGTTATTCTGTACCTCTTGTTTAATTAAATCTAAATTTGCCTCTTCTGTACGCAGAATTAGAGTCATCAAAGACAATGAACAATTTTTTATTATCTCCAGCCGGAGACTAACAAAGTCTTCCTGGGATTCCAGTGGGTCAGTATCTGCGCATTAAGCAGAATTGCGATGACCCCCTGGTGTTTAAAAAGCAAGAAGATGACCTGAGTGTCCGTTTGAAAAAACGGGCATACCCGAATAGGGTTTTAAAAAGAGCATACAAGCGGGATCTTGAATTAGACCGTTTCCAGTTACTCTGTAAGAAAGAGGTAAAACCATTGGAAAATCCAGTGAGATGCATTGTGTCCTACGGGAATAATTGAAAAGAGGTCAAAACCATATTGGATAAACGTTGACATATTCTGGTCAATGATCCTACTTTGGAACAGTGCTTACCAAGAATTGCTTCAATCACATACCGTAGAAGTCCGAATTTGAAGGATATGTTGGTCAAAAGTTTCTATCAAACATATAAGAAACCAGAAACATGACTGAAAACAACCTGTAGCTTGCACGTACACACAACCTGCAAAAGATTTTGTTGATCCTCACACAAAAAGGAGGTTTCCATTAAAGAATTTCTTTAATTGTTCTTCTACACATGTGGTCTATGTAATGATTTGTTTGTGCCCAAAGCTCTATGTTGGAAAAACATTAAGACAGCTACGTAGAGTTTTAAAGCATGAGTTTTAAAGCATGTATACTCCATAAAAAGAGAACTTGATACTCCAGTCTCAAGACACTTTAAATATTTTCATCAAAATAGACTGGACTCTTGGAAATTTTACGAAGTGGACAGAGTGCATGAGAGGAGGACAGAGAGGAGGAGATCTAAATAAAGTTGCTAAAAAATTACTAGGTGTAAAGCACCAGGTCTTTTTCGATTAACAAATTGAATACCTACCTTTTAACATGCTACTCGTAACCATGGATGTTGAAACTCTTTATAGTTTCCCATAACAAACAAGTGATAATTTATGTCAAGCCATCAGATACCACTGCATCTGCTCAAACACCATGGACTGCAACAAACATTTAAAAACATTGTCTGAATCCTTCAGGCAGAAAGGTTACAAACCCTGTGTCATCACACAGAAAGTAACCTCTGCTACTAAAACACCCTGTGAACACCTGTTACAATACAAAACTAAAGAAACAACTTCACATACACCACTGGTCACTACATACCATCCGGCTCTAGAAGGAATACACAAACTATTTAAGGATCTACAACCACAACTAACAGAAGATGCATAATTAAAACATATATTTCCCAAACCTCCCATTCTGGCATTTAGACAGCTACCAAATCTGAGACAAACATTGGTGAAAACAAGATGGGCCAATGAACAGCACCATCGAGAGAATGGCACCAAACACTGCATCAAAAATCACTGAAAATTATGTCAACACATCTGCAAAGAGGACACAGCCATGCATAACAACAATAGCAAGGATGAATCTGCACAGACTCTCCATCAGAAATCACAATGAAGACCGGAACTGTACCCCAGTGGGACACCACTTTTCACAAAATAACCACTCCAACAACCAGAACTTAAAAAATGAAATACTCAGAAGTCATTTTAAAAACACACATGAAAGAAAGACGTTTGAAATGAAAATAACAACACACTTTAATAGGAAAATACGGGACTGAATTTAAATATGGAATTTCTGTCTTATTATCATACCTTCTTTTAACCTTCTATATTCCTGATATGATTTTTTTTCTCTGGTTTCCTTCTACCCTGTTTCTGTCTCCTTTGTTTTATGGTGCCTTTCTCCCTATGACCTACAAATATTTACAACCCTGTTTATTTTCTCGGATCTACACTCATGAAGTCTTCTTCACAGCTGACCAAACAGAACATCCTTTTTTTTTTAAAAAGCCTGTAATTTCTAGGTTTCAATTGGAATCTAATATCAGATTATCTCCGGACTTAAGAAAGAGATGTTCGCTCTCGAAAGCTTGTCATTTATTTATTAATATGTTTGTCCAATAAAAAAGGTATCACGATATACTACAATACTCTGATTATTCACCAGGATTACTGGACAATCACTTCTACCTCACTCTTCATTATAAATTATATATATATATATATATATATATATATATATATATATATATATATATATACAGTGGATATGAAAAGTCTACACACCCCTGTTAAAATGTCAGGTTTCTGTGCTGTAAAAAAATGAGACAAAGATAAATCATTTCAGAACTTTTTCCACCTTTAATGTGACCTGTAAACTGTACAACTCAATTGAAAAACAAAGTGAAATCTTTTAGCAGGCGGGAAGAAAAAGAGAAAGAAAAATAATGTGGTTGCATAAATCTGCACACCCTCTTATAACTGGGGATGTAGCTGTGTTCAGAATTAAGCAATCACATTCCAAATCATGTTAAATAGGAGTCAGCATACACCTGCCATCATTTAAAGTGCCTCTGATTAACCCCAAATAAAGTTCAGCTGCTCTAGTTGGTCTTTCCTGAAATTTTCTTAGTCGCATCCCACAGCAAAAGCCATGATCCGCAGAGAGCTCCCATCAGAGGGATCTCATTGTTAAAAGGTATCAGTCAGGAGAAGGGTACAAAAGAATTTCCAAGGCATTAGATATACCATGGAAGTCATCATCAAGTGGAGAAAATATGGCACAACAGTGACATTATCAAGTACTGGAGCTCCCTCCAAAATTGATGAAAAGACAAGAAGAAAACTGGTCTGGGAGGCTACCAAGAGGCCTACAGCAACATTAAAGGAGCTGCAGGAATATCTGGCAAGTACTGTCTGTGTGGTTCATGTGACAACAATCTCCCATATTCTTCCTATGTCTGGGCTATGGGGTAGAGTGGCAAGACGAAAGCCTTTTCTTACGAAGAAAAAAATCCAAGCCAGGCTACATTTTGCAAAAACACATCTGAAGTCTCCCAAAAGCATGTGGGAAAAGGTGTTATGGTCTGATGAAACCAAGGTTGAACTTTTTGGCCATAATTCCAAAAGATATGTTTGGCGCAAAAACAACACTGCACATCACCAAAAGAACACCATACCCATACAGTGAAGCATGGTGTTGGCAGCATCATGCTTTGGGGCTGTTTTTCTTCAGCTGGAACTGGGGCCTTAGTTAAGATAGAGGGAATTATGAACAGTTCCAAATACCAGTCAATATTGGCACAAAACCTTCAGGCTTCTGAAGATGAATCTTTCCCCTTTTTTTCACTATTCAAACAGACTCTGCATCAACAGCATCACTAAATAATTTGCACCGTGGACTGTCAAAGAGAATTACTTTTAAAGAACAGAAAAAAAGAAGAGGTAAGATAGAAAAATACATTACATGCTGAAAAAGACCATGCTTTGCAAAATCAAAAAAAAGAAATATACAATTAACCATTTAACTTTCTTTTTCAAACAGACACTACAAGAAGACTGGCGGATTAAGATTGGCAGGAGGGGACCCTCTGTCATTCGGACAAGAACAACACTTCAATCAAGGTATAGTATAAGAAGTAGAAAAAAAAAAAGTTAATATATATGTTTAATGGACGCCAATATAAAAATTAAAAGTAAAAAAAAAATGTAATAAAGACTAAAACAACACAGTTCAACAAACTTCACAAAGACCTATATAATTTACAAAGAAAGACAGTTTCAGAGAGAAAAAAAAAAGAAAGAGGTGGCCACAATACAGAATAGCATCCGAAACATTAGCAACATACATAAAACAAAAGTATTCCTCCTCTTTACTGTAAAATAACCTCCAACCATCACCCACAAGCCAAATGCAGCAACCAAAAAGTGATGAACACAAAACAGGATAAAACAAAAAAGCCCACCATGATATAGAAAAGGCAATTAACATTCATTTTTAATGTCCAACAACATTTAATCCTCATAAAGAAGACTAATTAAGTAAATAAAGTATGCAAAATATGGTGGACACGAAACAGGATTGTACCAAAAATCACACAAACAGATAGAAAAGTAATTTAATATTCTTCTTTACTGTTTAAGAACCTATAAGCCTTACAAAGAAGCCTAAATAAGCATACCAAAAGTGGTGGACACAAAACAGGATAATGCTAAAAACCATATCCATATACCATCATATACCAAACATTAATAATGACAGTAAAAAAAAAAAAGGATAACTGTAATATACAAATACAATTAAAGTATTTTAAATGGTTGCACAAAAAACAGTATAGCAGAAAAAATCATCATGACAGATAGAATAGACCAAAACAATGAAATATGCTATTCATTAGAAATACATTGAAATCAAATAACATTTTACTTTTTCTTTTACAACAGAGACTGCGTGAAGAGCATCGGAACGAAGACTTACAACAGCGGACCACGAAACAAGGTACAGTATAACAAGTAAAAAAAGAGAAAA
Source organism: Discoglossus pictus (assembly GCA_027410445.1). NCBI lineage: Eukaryota > Metazoa > Chordata > Amphibia > Anura > Alytidae > Discoglossus > Discoglossus pictus. The sequence goes on from CM050166.1 coordinate 90,596,996, forward strand.
CAAAATAAACATGTTTGCTCTGCATCCATGTCAACAGAAAAACAAATAAACACCAACAACAATACGAACCACTAATTATAACCTTTACCAAAATATTACTGACACATTTGTCATTTACCTGTTATTTGTCTTTTACGGACAAGAATGTTTAACAGTAAACCCAAACTTCAATCTAGCCAAAAAGAAAAAGCACCATAAAACAGCATAGTCCACAAAAGTGTCAAAACACACACTAAATATTTTTTTTAATTCTCAATTACCAGCCCTAATGTACAATATTAAGTGTAAAACCAAACCACACACATAAAATAGAATACTACAACAAATAGTACTAACACAGAAAAAACAACTATACAAACCTTTTCACAGACCCAGGCCCTCATTCAATTGCAATTTGGCCAATTGAATAGGGCTCTAAATAAGCACATAACATATATTTTTTAAAGACGTTTTTAGTTGGTGAAAACCTTGCTTTTGGATGGATGCTTACTAACTAAAAACTTCTTTAAACAAAATATGTTATGTGCTTATTTAGAGCCCTATTCAATTGGGCAAATTGCAGTTGAATGAGGGCCCCAACATAAAAGGCTTTAAATAAAATATAAAAATAATATTACAACAATCCCCTGTAGGACAAATTACAAAGACTAATTTTTGCCCTCTACTATGCCTATAAGCCAAAAGTACCACAAAAAAAATAAATTAAAAAACAAACAAAAAAAATCCATTTCAATTAACACTATACACCTACTACATCTAGAAGAAGCTATACCTTGAGTGTGCTATGCATATAAGCAAGAAATGACAACCTAAGACAGAAAGTAAAACCAAATTAATAAAACACACTTATTTAACAATACAAAGAAAGTTCTGCTACAATGTACTACAATCACATACAGTGGATATAAAAAGTCTACACACCCCTGTTAAAATGTCAGGTTTCTGTGCTGTAAAAAAAAGGAGACAAAGATAAATCATTTCAGAACTTTTTCCACCTTTAATGTGACCTATAAACTGTACAACTCAATTGAAAAACAAGATGAAATATTTTAGGTGGAGGGAAGAAAAATAAAAAAAATGTGGTTGCATAAGTCTGCACACCCTCTTATAACTGGGGATGTAGCTGTGTTCAGAATTAAGCAATCACATTCCAAATCATGTTAAATAGGAGTCAGCAAACACCTGCCATCATTTAAAGTGCCTCTGATTAACCCCAAATAAGGTTTAGCTGCTCTAGTTGGTCTTTCCAGAAATTTTCTTAGTCGCATCCCACAGCAAAAGCCATGGTCCACAGAGAGCTTCCAAAGCATCAGAGGGATCTCATTGTTAAAAGGTATCAGTCAGGAGAAGGGTACACAAGAATTTCCAAGGCATTAGATATACAATGGAACACAGTGAAGACAATCATCATCAAGTCGAGAAAATATGGCACAACAGTGACATTACCAAGAACTTTAGCTCCCTCCAAAATTGAGGAAAAGACGAGAAGAAAACTGGTCTGGGAGGCTACCAAGAGGCCTACAGCAACATTAAAGGAGCTGCAGGAATATCTGGCAAGTACTGGCTGTGTGGTACATGTGACAACAATCTCCTGTATTCTTCATATGTCTGGACTATGGTGTAGAGTGGCAAGACGAAAAACATCCAAGCCAGGCTACATTTTGCAAAAACGCATCTGAAGTCTCCCAAAAGCATGTGGGGAAAAGGCGTTATGGTCTGATGAAACCAAGGTTGAACTTTTTGGCCATAATTCCAAAAGATATGTTTGGCGCAAAAACAACACTGCACATCACCAAAAGAACACCATACCCATACAGTGAAGCATGGTGGTGGCAGCATCATGCGTTGGAGCTGTTTTTCTTCAGCTGGAACTGGGGCCTTAGTTAAGATAGAGGGAATTATGAACAGTTCCAAATACCAGTCAATATTGGAACAAAACCTTCAGACTTCTGCTAGAAAGCTGAACATGAAGAGGAACGCCATCTTTGAGCATGGCAACAACCCAAAGCATACAACCAAATCAACAAAGGAATGGCTTCACCAGAAGAAGATTAAAGATTTGGAATGGCCCAGCCAGAGCCCAGACCTGAAAATCTGTGGGGTGATCTGAAGAGGGCTATGCACAGGAGATGCCCTCGCAATCTGACAGATTTTGAGTGTTTTTGCAAAGAAGAGTGGGCAAATCTTGCCAAGTCAAAATGTGCCATGCTGATAGACACATACCCAAAAAGACTGAGTGCTGTAATAAAATCAAAAGGTGCTTCAACAAAGTATTAGTTTAAAGGTGTGCATACTTATGCAACCATATTATTTTATTTTTATATTTTTTCTTCCCTCTTCCTAAAAGATTTCAGTTTGTTTTTCAATTGAGTTGTACAGTTTATAGGTCATATTAAAGGTGGAAAAAGTTCTGAAATGATTTATCTTTGTCTAATTTTTTTTACAGCACAGAAACCTGACATTTTAACAGGGGTGTGTAGACTTTTTATATCCACTGTAGAAACAAACTGTTGATAATAAAAAAATAAAAAAACAAACTTAACATCTCAAACTAAACTAATGATACATTATTTTCTTTTACAGATTAACATGGCTGATAACGACAGCAAACAAGAAAAGAGAAGACGTCAAGCTACAGAACGACAACAGAGATGGGCCAGCAGACACCAGAGCAGAAGGAAATTCGACGAGAAAAAGAACGCAAAAGAATTGCAAGAAATAGACTATCACCTGCAAAAATTAAAGATACACCAAAAAAAGATACTAAGAAAACAAAGCATTTAGAACCTGTCAGGTGACATTTTACCTGAAAAAAAATAAAAGATATACCAAAAAAAGCCACCAAAAAAAGAAAGCTTTTACAACCTCTTCCTGCAACATCACATAACATTTTACCTTAACAAATAAAAGATATACCAAAAAAAAGCCACCAAAAAAAGAAAGCATTTAGAACCTGTTCCTTAAACATCACATGACATTTCAACTGATGAATTTGAAAATGAAACTGATATATCTTTTGCAAATTGTCCTTTACTTAAGTCTTTAGCAGTAAAGGTTCATAATTGTGGGGACATGAATACGCAATGTCAGTTTTGTGAGGCTTATCATTTTAAACAGGAGAGACCCAGAGATGGCCAATTTATTAGTTGCTGTCAAAAAGGCAAGGTCAAACTTCCAGAAAGAAAACAATTTCCAATCTATTTACAAAACATTATGACTGAACCTACTTTTCCAAACTACAAAAATTTTAAGACAAACATAAGATCCTACAATAGAGCCATATCCTTTGCCTCTATGGGGGCAACATTAGCTGCTAATGTACCAGGACATAGTCCTTACTGTTTTAAAGTCCAAGGCGAAATTTACCATCGGACTTCCCATTTAAATCCAGAGGAAGGAGAGCAAAGAAAATTTGCTCAACTATATGTCCTAGATACAATGGAAGCTGTTGACCAACGTATGCAGCTGCAAGAAAATAAAAAATGCTTACCCAGTGTTTTTATAGAGCTAGATAACATTATGGCCAATAACTCCTACACTAAAGCTTATAAAAAATTGGCAGAAGTAGAAAATGAACAACAACTTCATGCAGAAATACATCAATTACCAATCTCAAAGGTCAATTTGGTGCTTAAAAGAGATAGACATACTGATAAACGTTGTTATAACTTGCCAATTTTAAAGGAGGTTGCAATGGTGTTTCAAAATGATGAAGGAGAACCACCATTTCAAAGAGACATTAGAATATATCCCAGAAATGAGGAGAAACCATTCATTAATATCAGTATCTTAAGTCCAAATTTAGATCCAATGACATATCCCATATTTTTCCCCACACGGAGAAGCAGGTTGGCATCCAGAATTAACACTTCCCAGTTACCCAAATGCTGAAGCAAGAATCCAAAATAATGTTTCTATGCTTGAATTTAAAGTAGCTCAAATTGCCATTTGAAATACATTTAATCCAATTTTATGTGGTGGAAAACTAACACAACAATGGATTATTGATTCCTATTTGCAAGTTGAGGCCAATAATTTAAACTTTATAAAATATCAACAAGATAAACTACGTGTAGAACAATATTGTGGACTAATGCACTATGTTGCTGAGGTGGCTAAAAGGAGAGACATGACAGCTGGCAAAGCCATCATTTTACCATCTTCTTTTCAAGGATCTCCTCGAAATATGAGAGAAATATAAATTGATGATATGGCTATTGTCACCAAATTTGGCAAACACGATTTATTTATTACATTTACATGTAATCCCCAATGGCCAGAAATTACATAAAATGTACTTCTTGTCCAAACTCCTTCCAATAGACCAGATTTAGTAGCCAGAGTTTAAATGAATTAAATTAAATGAATTAATACGTGACATCACTATTAGTCACTTATTTGGCAAATGTCTTGCTTATGTATATACCATTGAATTTCAAAAAAGAGGCCATCCACATGCACATCTTCTCATAATACTTCAAGAAAAAGATAAATTAGATACTGGTGAGAAAATGGATTCAGTCATTGTTGCTGAACTACCAGATCCAGAACTATATGGTAGACTATATGAGATTGTTACTCATCGCATGATTCATGGACCCTGTGGCGAGCTTAATCCACAATCACCATGTATGGAAAATACTAAATAATCCAAAGATTTTCCAAAAGATTATAGAGACAAAACGTATGCCAATTGTGATGGCTATCCACTTTATAAAAGAAGAGAAGGAGATAGTGCCATTATTCGTGGGAAAAAAGTTGACAATAGATATGCAGTACCCTACATTCCACATTTACTCAGGAAGTATAATGCACACGTTAATGTAGAAGCCTGCACTTCCATCAAATCCATTAAATATGTGTACAAATATATTTACAAAGGCTATGATGCAGCTTCTGTAGTTGTCAAAAGTGCAGACAACCCCGAAAGCACTGAGTACAATTGCCACAAAGACATTTAGTGTATTTCCATGCTGGAAATGAAAGTAATGCATTGGCTCAAAGTAAGCATCATCACACTACACTAACTGCATGGTTTGAATTAAATTCTACAGATTCACAAGCAACACAATTCTTATATATTGAAATTCCATATCACTATGTTTTTGTGAATGGATTATGGGGACCTAGAAAAAGCAGAGGAAATAAAATAATCCCAAGAATTTACACAGTCAGTCCAAGAGATCTTGAACGTTTCTGCTTACGACTATTACTTTTAAATGTTCCTGGAGTACAAAGTTTTGAACACTTAAGAACTGTTAATGACATAGTATAGGAATCCTTCCATTTAGCTGCAAGACATAGAAACTTACTAGCTGATGATACAGAATGGGAAAAATGTCTAGAAGAAGCAGCACTATGTCAAATGCCACGGCAGATGAGGGAACAATTTGCATTTATTTGTATCTTCTCAAATGCTCCAAATGCATTAGCTTTGTGGGACACATTTAAAAGTAATATGGCTGAAGACTTTATGCAACGATACAATGAACCTATTGCACACATAAAAGCATTAATGGAAATCCAAGAAGTATTTTTAACTCATGGATTAAGTTGTGCAAGTTTTAATTTGCCTGATCCAGGTCTTATAGATGATATAAACTTTGAAGACTATGACATTCAACTCCAAGTACAAAGAACAGAAGAAAGACTTGCTACTTTAAATACGTTACAATTGCAAGCATGTAATGCCAATAAAAATGCAATAGATGATGACATGGTGACAGAGCATTATTTCTATCTTGATAGACCTGGCAGATCAGGAAAAACATATCTATATAATTTATTAATGAGTTTTGTACGAGCACAAGGTCAAATAGCACTGCTGTTTGCCACTACTGGAATTGCTGCACTTTTGTTAGAAGGTGGAAGTACTGTACATAGTGGCTTTAAACTGCCAGTGCCTATTTTAGAAACCTCTGTGTCAGATATTCGCATGACATCATTACAAGCAAAGAAATTGAAAAAAAGTAAATTAATTATAATAGATGAGGCCACAATGATGTCATGCTATGCCCTCCAATGTATTGACCGTTTGCTTCGTGAAGTCATGGGTAATACTTTTCCATTTGGTGGAAAGGTAATGTTGTTAGGTGGCGATTTTAGACAAACATGTCGTTGTACATGGAAATCAAACTGACATTATCGAAACCTGTATAAAGTCAAGCACACTATGGAAACATTTTACCCATCTTCAACTGCAACAAAATATGAGATCAGAAGGCCAAACTGATTTCAATGATTGGCTTATTAAAATTGGAGAAGGCAGAACAGAAAAAATAGCAAATTTACCTCACGACACTGTGCACATCCCACCTCATATGATTTGTCAACAAGATCTTATATCGGCTATATTTGAAGGTAGCATAAATAACCAGGAGTATTCAGAGCTTGCCAACCAAGTCATCCTAAGCTGTAAAAATAAAGATGCATTAATCCTCAATAATGAAATCTTTAAAAAAATTAACGCACCCCAAATAAATTATCACAGTGCTGATTCTGTACTTGCTGATGACAAAGAAAGTCAGGCAAACTTTTCCACTGAATTCATAAACTCATTAACTTCTTTTGGAATGCCACCACATATTTTGCAGCTAAAGAAAGGTGCAATTGTCATTTTACTGCGAAATATGAACCCCCAAAAAATCCTATGCAATGGTACAATAATAATTGTTCAACAATTAAAGGACCATTTCATAGATGCTGAAATTTTAACTGGTACCCATAAAGGAGAGAGAGTTTTCATACCAAGAACAGATTTAGCACCAAGTGAAAGTAGTCTCCCTTTAAGACAATTTCCCATCATTATGGCATTTGCCATGACCATTAATAAATCACAAGGACAAACTTTCAAATCTTTAGGTATTTTCTTAGAACAACCAGTATTTGCACATGGCCAATTGTACGTTGCCTTATCATGGTGCAAAAATCCACAGGCTATTAAAGTTTACATTGAAAAGAATGAAAGTCAAGGTGATTTATTAGAAGATGGACGCATTTTTACTAAAAAAAAATTGTCTACTATGAAGTACTCTAACTTTTCATTCAACAAACAAAATCCATGCAAAACCAATTTAAAAGCAAATGCAAAAAGCTAAAAAACCACAATATAACCACCAAATTTTGAAAACAAATACACTTAAATGTCCGTTTCCTTCAAAACGTCATTATTATGCAACAGAAATTACATGTACAAAAATAATATTTTCCTGTTAAACTACATTAAATTGTCAAACACATACAGAACAGTGCTTACACAGTGTGCAACAACTTTAAGTTCTTGCATTCTCTCTTTACAGAATCACTTTTCCACAGACCAAACTATATGTGTGATTTATAACAATTACTACAGCAACAAACAAAGGTCATCCATTGAAAAAAATAAATCAATAAACAATTCAGTCATAATTAATGGAAGTACTGTTTATGCATGAATAGCCTCACAAAACACTTGCCTTGCATTATTTTGACAAATTCTGTTCAAATGTTAATTAACTATGTTACTGTTTCTAATGTTACAAGTTGAAAACATTTTTTTTCAAGTTCCTTACTTACACAGATAAGAAAGTTCAAGTTTAAAAAATATATACTTTCAAGTTCCTTACTTAGACATATTACAAAGTTCATGTTAAGAGCACAACCACGTTTTAAGGCACAATGTAAATGTTGTCTTTTATGTTAAACATTAATCCAGGGAGTAATCTGATCGCCAGTTAATTTCCCCCCCCTCTATGATACAATTGGCTACATTTCAAGGAGGGTTTTTACTGTTTGCCTTCCTCTGGATTCAATGTATATTTAAGTTAACAATTCTTGAGATACAACTTCCATGTTAAAAAAAACATTAACTCAAGTTTACAATACTGATTAATTTAAAGTTCAACTGTTCTTACATTCAAATGTTAAAACTTTTACTACAAAATGCTTTAACACTTACTGTTAAACAAAAGAACATTTTACAAAAATAAACATGTTTAATATCACAATAGTACTTATTTCATCATAACTAAAACCTTACAAGTGTCAAATACTTATATAAATAACTAAACAACTTTACAAACATACACATCTCATTGCCGTCATTTTTTGACGGGCAAGTCGCTAGTTTAAATATATTTGCAAGTCCCAAAAAGATCAGAAAACTGTTTTCCCAACACAGTTATTAAGTGAATATTGTGAGGTTAGTTATGTGAATTGAGTCTGGAGAGCATACTCAGTACAGTCACAAAGTATGGTATGTAGGTTACTGAAATACATATACAATATGGAAGGATAAAGTAATTCTGAGTACATCTATATGTCCCAAGTAGATAAGCAGCCTCATTAAATCGGAGGCCAGTAACTCTAACGTGAGGCCCGCAACAGCTAGGGGCTTGAAATTCCCCCGTGTTACGGAGCTATTGGAATGGGTTGCATGCTATGGGCCCTAAACCGCAACCCAGTCTTGCGCACGTTGGATGTCGATGTGACCAGGATTAAACGTCAAACCCGCAGTAACTGGTTAGACGTAGCCAATGGCAATAGAGATTTCCAGCATGGCTAATGAAAGCCTGCAGGAACCCCCGCAGGCTTGACAACTAGTTTGACAACTATTAAATGTGATCAGCTGTCATTCATTTGTAGTCTCTGATTGCAGGTTACGTCTTACTTCCAAGTTTTACTGACACCTTAATGACTCATTTACTATTGGCTGTGTCTAAGAAGTACAGTAAGTTACAGGCTTGCTTAAATATTGCCAGTTCACATGATTAGGCCTTCTTAAATCCTACTTAAAAAGGCATGGTTTACGTGTGAAGACTTACAGACCTAAGTTGCAGTCTTGAGTCAATAGAATACATCTAAACATTTAGATAAAAAATACACCTGCAGCCAAAATTACAGGTTAGAGTCACTTACAGGCTTCTAATAGAATATGGTCCAGTGTTTCTACTGCAGCTAGTAGTGGCATGTATCAAGGCTCAAAATGGACAACATTTGTGTCTCTAGCCCATAAAACATAGGGAATTTATTACAACCTGTATATATGCATTCCAAATGTAATGGTCTATTACATGTTTTTATGCTATTAAATATTTTATAATACACAATCAATGCATCTTATAAAATCTATATGATCAGTTTCAGAGATAATTTACTTTAACTGACACAATCCACAACATGTAGAGAAACCACAAAAATGGGTCAACCCAAATAGGATAAAAAGTAGGGATTTGATAAAATGGAGGTGAGGAGATGTGAAGATGATGACTTGATCAGAGGATGATAATGGGTCAGTTGGAGAGAATGTGATTAAACTGAACCAATGTTGGTGGAGAGATTTGATGAAATAGGGGTTAGAAAGAAAAGTAATGCATTTGATTTGATTTGATAAGAGAAAAGAAGATTACAGAGCTTAAATTATGCAAAAGTGTGAGTGTGTGGGAGTATCTCTTCTCTGTTGCCCCAGTCCCACCTTTAAGTTTGAATATCTAAATATATTCTGTAAATTGCAAGCCTCAGTAAGAAAAAGCATTAGCTAAAATCACAATAAATGCCAAAATCTTATTTTTAAACTTGTTTTATTACCATTACTAAGGTTTTGAAAACATTATTTTCTTTACTACAATAGTTTAAATCGATGTAGAAAAAAAACGTCAGAATATTACAATATATTACCAGCACTCTACCGAAATATTAGTTTAATTACATTATGTTTGTCACCACAAGTTCTGAAAATTGCCTACCCAAGCTTTATAGGATCCAATGCAAATAATAAATGTAATTGTCTATGAAAATCTGAGAATAAAGGAAAAAGAAAATAATGCACATAATGAAGTTAAAAAAGATAGTTTTGTTAAAAAAACTTAAACAATGACTCCATACATTTAAACAAAGAAACCTATTTATTTGTATTCCACCATTTCTGTCCCTGGTGGTCATCTTAGCCATCGTTAAGCCCTCTCAAGCTTGTGGCCTTGTACTTAGATGCCTACACCAATGAGAGATGTAACCACACTTATCGCCATTATCAAAAAGAAAAGCTGTTTTGCTTATGCACCATATCAATATATATCTCAATTTACCTAGGTCTTTTCTAATTATTTGAAAGTTCAAATATGTATTTGTTTTTCAGATTTATTATGTGTTATTTTGGTAACAAAGCACATCATTTGCATGCCATAAAAATCAATGAAAATATGGATGTTTTGCTAATGCATCATGTCTAAAAGAGAAAGTGATGAGATGTTTGAGTTACCAAGAGTGTTCTGCTCCTACATTAGAACTTTGTATACTGACTGTTTACCTCAACTGTATAGCTTATTGTCTTCAGAATGATTGCTGTTTAGATTACAAGATTTTTTTTAATTTTTTTATGCAGAGATGCCATTTAAGCAGTGGTATCTGGTACATCAGGGCTGGTGGGTAACTGTCCTCCCTAGCTGTTTGAATGGAAAAATATGTATTTTATTATTTTTCCTCTGATGTGGCTGACACTCGTGTCAGCAATTGTCTCTATATCTACTCCAAAACCCCCACATTTTAATAACTATAATATATTTAATTGTTGTTACCTAAGTATAAGGCAGAACTACATTAAAATGTGGATCCGCTGTGCTCTTTTATCATTAGGGTGTAAGTAGGGGCAGAGACCACCTACCCATCATGATTACTTGTATTTTTGTATATATAAAAAATACATTGACTGTTTATGTTTATTTATTTATATGCTGCTAGTGTACATAAAAAAACACACAAATAAACCTAACCCTAAAACCTAACCCTAAAACCTAACCCTAAAACAGAACCCTAAAACCTAATCGTAAAACCCAACCCTAAAACCTAACCCTTGTATTCCATATTCTAAATGAGGATGAAATAGGGATTGTATAGTGGCAGAATTATATTTGCTTCCCTTGCTTCTATGTCTTCCTTAATACATGCTGATATTTTGCTTGGCTTTGCAGCTGCTGCTTGGTATTGGTCACTGTTTCCTAGGTGGTTGTCCACAACCACTCTTAAATCCCTTTCAATATCTGATACACCTAGATTTTCTCCATTAAGATAATAAATTGCATGGCTATTTTCCTTCCCAGATGCATAACTTTACATTTATTTGGATTAAATCTCATCTGCCATTTAGCAGCCCATTTCTCTAATTTATGCCAATCCCTTTGAATGGAAAGTACATAATTATCTAATGTAATTACCTTGCACAACTTAGTGTCATCAGCAAAAGTGGAGACAATACTTTCCAGTCCAACTTCTAAGTCATTAATAAATATTTAAAAATGGAGAGGACCGAATACTGAACCTGAGGAACTCCACTTACCACATTAGTCCAATCTGAGTATTTTCAATTTACCCTTTGCTTCCTGTGTTTTAACCAGCTCTCAATCCATGAGCAGATTCCTGTATCCCTTAGTTTGCACAAAAGTCTTCCATGTGGCACTGTATCAAAAGCATATGAAAAATCCAAAAAGACTACATTCACTGAGTTGCCTTGATCCAAGTTCTTACTAACCTCCTCATAGAAACTAATAAGTTTTTTTTTGACATGACCGATCCCTCATAAATCTGTGTTAACTCCTATTTATAATCTTGTTTTAACAGACATATTCTTGTATACTATCCCTTATTAACCCTTCTAAAAGCGTCCCATTACAGAAGTGAAGCTCACAGGTCTATAATTCCCTGGATTTGCTCTTTCTTCATTCTTAAACATAGGTATCACTTTTGCTTTTCTCCAGTCATCTGGTAGAGACGCTGTGTTGAGTGAATCTTGAAAAATTAATTATAATGGTTTTGCTGTTACAGAACCCAGTTTCCTCAGTATCTGTGGATGTATTCCATCAGGACCTGGGGCTTTATTAACATTTATTTTTTCCAACCACTTTTGAATTTCTTCCTGTGATAACCAATTATTTTGTTAAGTCAGTGTATCCCATTATGTTGCAGTGTCCCAACCACTGGTACCTCCCTTGTGTATACCGAAGAAAATAACCTATATAGCTCATCTGCCATTTCCTTGTCACTAATTGCAATGATCATATGGCTTCCTTCCTGGCCTTCTTCCCATTAATATATTTAAAAAATATATATTTTAGGGTCAGTCAATCTTATAGAAAAATGTATATCTTATATTACATGGGATGTGATTTACTCCTACTTATATTTCCATGTGGTATATGGTGATAAGTATGTATATTTAGTAAGGATTTGAATGTTTGTCCATTTATATTCATTTTTTTACCTATCCATTCTTTGTCCCAGTCTATACTTTGTGTTGTTGCCCTTAGACCATTAAAATCGGCCTTTTTAAAATTGAGAGTTATTGTTGGCCCCATACAGTTGTTTTTTTAATTCAATCTCAAATTATACTATGTTTTCCAAAGGTTGCCCTATTTCAACATTTGATACTATATCAATATTATTTGTAGTAACTAAATCCAAGATAGCCTTATTACGCTTTGCTCACCCCAATTCTCTCTCTATGGGTCCCAAATGTTTGTTCAATCTCAGCATCCAGCAGGAAATTCCGATGACAGCATCATTTCTGAAGAGGCAGGTGTCACAATCTACAATGATGATGGAGTATAGAGGATCCTAGTCCTCTTATCTCCTGTAGGTTTTAGACCTAAGATTTGGGTGACTCAGACCAATGGACCTTCTTTGCGGATGCAAGAGCATAAGTCCCAGCTTAAGGTAGTGTGCGCTGGGAACCCTGGAAGGAAGTCAGAAACGATCTCCTCTGCCAGCATATGCCCCTTGGGTCAATAATACACCTGCACACAAAGTCTTGATGAAAATTATGAACCATGTTTTATTTTAGAACAGCATATTTAACCACATCACACAAGAATGGGGGAAGTGGCTACCGTTATCCAGCCCCAAATGACGTCTGGCCAATCATGAAGGGGAACTGTGCGTGAACCAATAGTCCCCTCCCAGGTCCGCCCACTAGGCGAGGCCACGCTATGAAGGCTGAGAAGCCTTCAGGCCATCCCATTGTTTCTGGGTGCCTGCCTGTCTGCTCTCCAGCTGTGAGCTTCCCATTGTTAGTTCTCTGCTGGACACTTAGCTAATGGGATTAACAGGCCTTTGGGAACAAAGGAGGTCTGGCTCTATTCAACGGCTTCCCCTCCACAATATAATGACATACTAATATAATAACATACATTCATATTTACAAATATAACACCCAATGTTTCACACACATACAACCAACACATCCCACCATCTCCCTCACATGACACCCATTACAATGAGCCTAAACATGGAAGGGATGGGAATATGCTAAGGGATAAACTTATAATACTTTATCCCCTAGACCACAACATAACAATATATCCATAACAAGTGGGCCCCAAACCTTTTGTTCTTCCACATGGCAACAGCATGTGGAAGATAACCCAGCCCAAAATGGCCACTGCTGCCAGTCACAAAATGGCCCCAGCATAGTTCACACCAAAATCCAATATGGCCACTGGCTGATTCATGACAGCAGGCACCATCAAACCCCTTTTCTTAGGATCTCAGAATCACACACCCTGTACCACTGATTAGTACAAGGCCGACACCACCTGTATTTAGTGTGTCGAAAAACAGACTGACACTTCTTTATTTTTCAAGACACATTTTCAGATAACACAAAACACCATCCCCCCAGGTCTGTAGCCAAGCTCCCATCTCTTAGTTGCTAGATCTCAACTTACAGGGTTATAAACTAAACTTCCCCCCTTCCAGACTCATACAGGGATCTATGCATGGCTGACTCTCAGAGCCATATACATTCTTTAGAATCTTTAACCCTCTGTATATCCCAGATATGACTGCATTAACCTTTTATTATCTAAGCATAACTATGGACTAACTTCTAACAGATACATTATTTTAATGATAATCAATAACAGTACTGTATGCACTTATTACATACATGATATAACTACATGTATGCATTACACCAAGGATATAACTGTTAAGCAAGTCGCTAGCACATTCTAAACACACATATAATAAGTGATTAACCCCAAACAGTCCACTGGTCTGTTCATAACAAGCCTCATTTCTAGTAGACTCATGTATAACCTGGGCCAGATAATGATCCCTGAGTGTACGCAAGAACCTGCTCCCCTTATATGAACTGCTGGTCTCATTTATCCAGTTTATTTCAGGGTAGTTAACATCTGCAATTAATAGAACTTGACCATGCTTAATCTGTAACAATAATTGCAGTTTCTCACTTTCAATTATATTTTGGGGTTTATAGCATACTCCAACTAATATACTTTTGGAATTTGCTCCTCTGCGTTTTAGCTCTACCCACAAACATTTAACATTATCGCTAGTTCCAGCATAAATATTATCTCTGACTATAGGCTTAAATTCAGGCATAACAAACAGACAAATCCCTCCCCATTTTTTACCATTGCCCTTATCTTTCCTAAATATATTATAACATCCAGATTAACAGCCAGTTGTGAGAGTCATCCCACCATGTTTCAGTAATACCTATTAAATGCCATTTCTCATTCACTGCTAATAATTTTATCTCTCCCATTTTTTTAGGAATCTTCTGGCATTAGGTGGTGCTGCAAAGGCAGCCTGCTGAAACGCACTGACAGTGTCAGTCAGGAAACAGGAAAGGTCCCATATTTGAATTATGTTACATTACTGGCTTCTAAAACATCCCCTTGGGAAGAACTGCACTTGAAAACAATCAACTTTTTTTTAGACTGTAAAAAAATAATAATATAGCTTCTAATTTATCACTTTTTATTCAATTATGCTGCTGTGGGAGCTACCATTGTTGTTTCCAATGATCTACTTCCTGGGGTTTGAGGAGACTTGGAATACACAAAAATTCTGTACTTACATAATGAGAAACAGAGATATACATCTGCTAGTGCTTTCATTACCTGTAATGGAAAGCTTATTCGCTTGCAGGGACCTACCGAGACAGAAGTTGCAAGAATCAAACTAAGTATAGAAAATGGAAACCTGCATTAAAGTAAAATTGCTTATAAAACTGAAAAACGTAATGGTTATATGCCTATTGTTTTTTCTTTCTAACATTTTGCATATTACCAAGTTTTGTTATTCAAAAGAAAATATACAAAATATTTGACCGCAGTAGTCCTTTAAAGGTATACTGTCTCTTATACTATTGGCATGTAACTGCTGATTCACCAAAACCATCTAATTATCAACAATTAAAGAACAACATGATTTGTACTGCTTAATGTCAATGTTAAAAATCATATTACTTAATTATATATTACTTTTCATGGCTTTAAACGCATAAAATATGTATGTAAATGTATATAAACCTTATGGATCCACATGATATTGGGGGTTTATGTAGTAAAAACTATGGGGGCTTTTATGGCTCCTCATGGTATAGGGGTTAAATTTAGTGATACCATGGGAATCCTTATGGACCTCCATTCTATAGGAGTTACATTTCCATACCATGGTGGTTAAATAAAGTAGCCATGGGGGTTCACAGAGACCCCCATGGATAAGGAGGCTCCATATTTTTTATCAAGCCCCTGGAGGCTTAATGGTCCTCCACAAGCTGAGTGGGAATCCCAGGAGTCTCCCTTGGCCCGCAGGCCTAGATGGGGTCTCCCTTTACCTCACAGGCTAGATGGGCCCTGCAGGTTCAGTGGGGATCCCCAGGGGTCTTGATGGGTTGTGGGGATCCTAAGAGATTTTTATGGCAACTGTGGTTTAAAGGAAAATTCCTGTGATTCTCTGGATAGAGCTGGGTTTAGGGGGTCCTGATTTTTTCCTCAGGCTTATAGGGGTTGAGTCTGTGTCAGTTAGCATGGTCTATACAATGTCATGAGCGGGCTATATAGGCTTTAATACACAGGTCTGTATGGCTGCAAGAGAAGGAGTCAGTGCCAGGGGAGGAGTCAGGTAAGGATCTTAGGCCCCATCAGGTTAAAAATTCACCAACACTGCATTTAAGTATCACTGTAATGAAAGAAAAACTACATGTTTTGGAAGAGAAGAACAAACTAGAAATATTAAGAGCTTAGTAAGCTTTGGACATAAAAGAAGGCATCTTGCAACAATAAATGCAAGTCCTGCTCATTCAGAAATGTAAGTACCACTCTCACACACACAAACATCACTATGATGTCATGGATGCCTCCAGAGACCAGCATGGACTACAATGTATTTTTTCTATATATAAATAAATATACAGTATCTAAAAATATATATTTATATTCATTGTACAGTAACCACACTAAACCGATCAGTGACTTCAAAAGTAGTTCGGTCCACCCATACAATCTTTGCAATTACTGAGTACAGTAGGCGGACCAGAAAGCTCTTCCTGCCCTGCTTGAAACATATTTTAAAAGTATATATATTTTTTTTATATAAATCACTGTGTTTTAAACAAATATATGTTTTTAAATAGAGACTATTTCAATTTGTACTGCTTTCTTATAACACATTAATTAGGGATTGATTACATTTTGAGATTATAGACTTTTTTCCAATAGGAAAATACTATTAAATAATGTAATTACTAAATGTTTTACAATTTAAAATCCTACTCTCAAATATTAAAGGTAGATTGATTTATTTTTCTTTGATTCTTGTTTTACAGCTAGGCTGCTCTGCTCATTGATGCACAGGACAAAGTAAATCATATAGGACAAAGAATAGGGGATATATTTATCCCTAGAACAAGAGATGACAATAAGGTAAGTATTAAGGCACGTAATATCCAATCATTCCGATCTTAGGCTAGATGACTGGATATTATTATAGACTAACGGCTTCCCTGCTAGGTGCTCACCCCCTTGCACAAATTTATGAGATTGCACTGGTGCTGATGGTTTCCAAGAAGAGTGCATGTTTTTAGACTCTGGTATGGATATACTGCTAAAGGGTGCCTAGAGGAGATTGTGAAACAAATTGTATATGGTTATCCTGATGATTACAAGGATTTCAGCACTAGAAGGGAAAGAAAAACAGAAGCAGTAATCGCCCAGGAAAATAGTTGCCATTACATTTTCTTTGCCAGTGCTTGAGCAAAATAAGAAATTTTTCAGACAGAATGCAAACAGGCACTATGAAAGGGAATGCTACTTTTTCCAAGAAAATAATTAACAATATCACTATAAATATCAAATGATGTAGGATACATATATAGTAGGGAAATGCTAAACATCGGGTCTGTCTGTAATGCCTCAGAGTAATAGATGACTATATATTGTACAGTTAAGTCTGTATTACAAAATATTATACTATTAATATATATTTTTGAAAATAAGTAAGGATAAATACAGATATACTGTAATAGTGTAATCTCTGTTGAAAGGGGTACTCAGCCTTTTTTTTATAAATATATATTACTGTATGGCTTATGTATTTGTTTGCCCATATAGAGCACCAATATGCATACATAGGCTTTATAAAAAAAAGACAATACAAATATAGTGCATAGCAATGCCCCTCTGATTATACATCATGTTGTAGAATATCATTGAATTTTTACATCAATCAACTGTAGTGATGTTGCAGAATATTAGAGTATATTTTACCGTGTCATAGAAGAAATAACAATGTAATCTGTTAGAAATATTACTTTCATAAATCAGGAAAATGTGTGATATTTCCCTACACTTTGCTGGCATACTAGTGAGTGACTATGCTATATGCTTTATATATGAGTAATGTTTATTGCACATTGAAATTTATCCTCTATGAACAGTGTCTCTTTGAATAGGTTAAGTTCATTTGAACATATAAAATCTCTATTTCAATAGCACTGCCAAATTGAAGGCAAATGATTTATTGCATGGAGAAACTAAGAAGAAATCTGTTTCCATGCCTTTTTTATCTGTAGTATAATATCCATTACAAGCTGTAAGCAAGCAGACACACTAAAATGGTGGCATTTTGAATATATCATGATAATGAGCAGCTATCAGGTTGGAAAAATCCCCACTGGAAACAATGGAGTCTGCAAATAGCTTCACAACCAATAATTACATGTCAATATGTCTGATGCATAAGCAAAATGATGAATTAGGCTGAAAGCCATTAATATTGTTGTTAAAAAAAGACATTTCACATTATATCACTTGCACTTCAGCTATCTTGTGTATAGGGACATGGTAAAAATGTTATTATGACAGTTAATACCTTTTCTGGATTAGCATCTTCCAGTTGTATTAACTGTCAGTTTTTTAAAATGCAGGAACTCTTTGGTGATGTCCCATTTTGTGGATTATTTACTATTTCATTATAAATCACCTAAAATACACATTATTACCTCTGCAATTATTTATATTGCAGCAATAAAAATGTGGGCTTGTGATCTGGCTAACATTCTTATTTTGTTTTTTTTTATATGAGCATAAAGAATAAAAATAAATCTACATTTTCAAAGATCTGTTTTAAAATGTAAAACAATTGTATTTTCTTGGAGAAACTCTACGGAAATTATTTTAAACTAATTATAATATGTATTTATTTGTGATAATTTGACATTCATTATTTTTAATCAGGCTGGTTATTACAATGGATGTATCATTCTGAATCAGTGGCTATACTTCTGCCTTTTACTGCAAATATATTCATTTTATCACCATCCTCCCTACTATTTAACATACAGTACAGTGTTGATTGTCAGGTGTTATTTTTAGATAAGAACATTAATAATGCTCTAACCATGACAGGAGATTTTTCATACAAGAAACACTAACACAGTGGAATTTCAGTGATCAGATATGACCTGGAAGACCCTGCAAACAAATCTGCTGAATCGATCAGACACACAAAGCAAAAAAGCAACACGGCTAGGATGCACAGCTTTGCTTAGCGGCTGAAGTGAAAATTGAAGAGCATGGAATGGATATCATCTAGTGTACCAAACACCATTATTACAATGCACAGGCCTACATGAAACCACATAATTATATTTATACTTCACATGTTGAGATATAAAACTAGGTGTAGCCTTGCCTGCCCTATGTTTAGAAATGGAACAGCAGGGAAATGCATAGATTGACTAAATATATTCAACACGGGGTGAGGAACAAGGAAGAAAAATATAAGACATTTCTAACTAGCCAATTCTTTAGCTCAGCAGTCGAGTTCTAGGTTGGAAGGTTATTGACGTATTCTCCTCTGGAAAATAGAAACGGCTGTACTGTTGAGTGCTCAGCTTGCGTGAACTCGTTATAACATTATTATGCTTGGTGCGGAATAGAAAATTAATTGCCTGTCCATGTAGTATAATATATCATTTTCTCTGAAGAGAGATCCAACAAAATATCCCACATAGAAGCCAAGTTGAAAGTGTTTTTTTATTCTAAAAATCATTTTACATTGTTATGTGAAGTCTGTATTAACATAAAAATCATGACATTTGTATTAATATATTTTGTTTATATATCACACATTTTATTATTTCATTACATATATCTAAGTCATACTGAATTAAAATCTTTCATGGAAATTATTTATTCAATATGGTTCCTATGCTTTACCTTTTTGCCTATAGTTTTTAAAATGAACCTAATTGGTATTATATAGGGTCATTAATTTCTACATTTTACACATGAACAACTGCATTCTGATTTTCCATTTCAAGAGAAGTAAGCAGCTCTGCTCCTGCAGACTTAATTACTTACTGCAGGACCCACACCCTCCCAAGTAATCTGCAAATTGGGTCAAAAGCATTATTAGAAACCAAATTAAGAAAAAAGAAACATGCACCAACAAACTAATACATCACATGTAAAGTGTAATCTGTATTAAAGATACAATTCCATAAATTGATTAATTATTTTAGGTGAAGTTTTTTTTTTTTTTTTACCAATTACATGGTATACATGAAAATTGTCATATTAATTACAAACATTTGAATTTAACATAAAATACAAAAAATATATAGTAAAATATGTATACATTTCAGTGAAGTCTCATATAAATCACTGTTGTTCTTACAAAAATGTATTTTATTCCCCTTATATCTGATGTTTCACGGAAAGCTGCAATGGAGAATATAATCTTAATTTTAAATGATCTTCTCTATATGCTGAAGAAAAATCTTGTATGGACATCACCATAATTTCACCCAATCACTTGTGATAAGCTTACATTTCTGATTCAGTAGTTGTATGGAAATGATCATGTGTATCATGTGGCATCAATTCTATCTCAGACTATGAAAATAAAGAAAAATATACATGAAATGTATGGGTAAACATATTTAAAAATCTGTATCATATCTACAAGTAAATGATTTCAAATAAAATACTTCAGGAGAATCAGAGATAAGCAAATTCATAACACTCTAAACCAGCAAACCTGTTACTTTTAAAGTTATTGAGGAGCAGCTGGGTCAAGGTGCAGTTGGGTAGGGTTTTAAAAAGTCTATATGTTTTAAAGACTTATATTGAGCACATATCACTAACACCTTCAGATTCTGGTAATTACCTTCAAACATGAGTTCTAGACACAGTTTCTTATAGCAATTGTTCACGGTGTCTTCAGAAACACAAATTCTCGTGGGAGCAAAATAACAACTTCACTAAGATTTATGGCTTGCATTTAGTGTACCTTATAAATCCACATTTGAACAGAGATGCTCACTATCACATTCCTTATATTTCATAATAAAGCTCCTGCCTTTGCTTTCAGATTCTGGGCAACTGAAAATATTGCCCAGCATTCTTATTTCAGAATGTTCTCTCCAAGTATCCTAAACCACAAAAAATATCACTATTGTCAGGTAAGCCAATCAAACTGAATTTTTTTATTTATTTGGCAAACCACATTTAAGCTGTGTTTAGTTATCAATGCATTTTCCAGTGGTAACTATTTAACACTTGCATCGCTCAAGGATGAGCAAATTTTCTGACGACCAGAGCTTTAGATTTATTTTTGATGTCATTTTTCATAAAGCTTGACATCAGTGACTTCTTAGGCATATGAAAATGGCACCCCATCTATAAAGCACGTGATGAAGGCGCGCAGCAGACAAATGTGCACTGGGCATGAAGCGCGCACTCTCAATAGCGCGCCCCTACCAGCTTTCCTCTTCTCTCCCCCTGTCATTGACATCTTTCCCTCCTCTCTACCTTGTCTGTACCCCTGCCTGTTCTCTATCCCTTCTTGTACCACTTGTTCTCTCCTCTCTATCACACATCTCTACCTCCTCCCATCCACATATTTTACTTACCCCATCCCACGGGCAATAGTGCGCCCCAACTAATGGGGCGCAGCCAGGCCTGGTGAGGAGCCAAGTAACACCCAGAGAGCTGCCCTACCTGTGTGTAGCCCTCAGTTCACAGATGGCAATCTCAGATGTCGTGGCTACCCATAAAAACAATATGGTAATCAGAAAGCTACTGTGCACCATCAAAAAAAGGCATAACAATCTTGTGGAATATATTTTTTTAATTGATCAAGAATTCATTTACATTAATTTATATCACAAATAGAAAATTATTTAGGAAGGCTTGTGAACAACAACCTTTGTAATAGTTATCAATGCCAGTCAGTCACTGCAAAGTCAATTAAAATATTAGCATGCATTATGAAGGGTATTGAAGCAAAGGAAGCAAGTATATGTTTCTGGTACAACCTCATTTGGAATATGGACTACAATTTGTGGGCACCACTTCATAAAATTATATTGTTGAGAGAGAAAATGTATGAAGAAGGGTAATAAGGCTAAATCAATAAGGCTGATAGAAGGATTACACTATTAAGAGTGATGAACTAAATTAACCTTTTTTGACAAGAGAATTAGAATTGATAAAAGGCTACCCCTTGAAGTTAGAAGAAAAAAAAAAGGTTTCATCTTAACGAAAAAATTCTTCACGGTAAGACACCCAAACTGTGGAACTTACCACTAAAGCGTTTGTGATAAATGGATGGATATATTTTAAATAAAAAGGGTATACAAGTGTATGTTAGATATCTAGAATCTAATGGTATAAGTCCAGGCATAAATCTGATTGTCAGTATTTGGGATCATTTATTCCCCTTATGAGACAACAGGCAGTGTCTCAATTGAGTCTTGTTTGCTTCTCTCTGGATCAATTAACAGTTCACATAATACAAGCATCAGAGGTATCTGGAATGGTTGGAATCGATCAACCAATAGTCCAACCTCAGTTACTGTGCTACTGTTGTGTATTTCTTGCTTGTATAGCCAAGAAACTCTTTCACAAGCAGCTGCATAAATAATGAAGATGGAGGCTTTGTTATGAAGAAAATATGGTTATTAATTGAATCATTTAATCACCTGAAGGGGAATAGATTGAATGCATAAGAGAGATACGCAGCTGCAGGGTCCAGAAATTAAAGCACCAACTTTTTTTTGCATCTTGTTTCATTCTTGCAGGAAAATATGTGATATTTTGCAGTGTTTTGAAAGTAGTGGAAAGAGCGGTACTCTAAAAGGGTTCAGCAAGGTTATGAGTTGCTGTAAGTGTCACTGCACTGCAGAGTCCATAGTTTTCTTATACCAACCTTTTACAGATCCAACCTTTTCTCTGCATTTTATCCTGTAAACTCAGTAAAGGGCCATGTGCTTCACTGTAAGTGCTCTCATGGTATGAAACAGCATAAGATTATATGTTAAAATAACCTTTTTTATATATTTACACTAATAACACATACAAAATCTAAAGTTTCAAGCCTCTGTATACAGAAAGTGTATCCTGCCTAATGGATGTTGCATGAGTAATATCGATAGCCGGGCGAGCATGCAGTGTGGTGTAGGACCTGGGGGAAGGGGGGGGGGAAGGGAAAGATTCCAAACTCTCCACCATGGCAAAGACCAAATAGCTGTCCAAGGATGTCAGGGAATGGGCTACAAGACCATTGCCAAGCAGCTTGTTTACAAGGTGACAACAGTTGAGGTGATTATTCTCAAATGGAAGAAACGCAAAATAACTGCCAGTTTCCCTCGGTCTGATGCTCCATGCAAGATCTCACCTTGTGAAGTTTCAATGACCATGAGAATGGTGAGGAATCAGCCCAGAACAATTGGTAACACACTTTACAGTGAAGGACTGAAATCCTGCAGTGCCGCAAGGTCCCCCTGCTCAAGAAAGCACATGTACAGGCCCGTCTGAATTTTGCCAATGAACACCTGAATGATTCAGAGGAGAACTGGGTGAAAGTGTTGTGGCCAGATGAGACCAAAATCGAGCTTTTTGGCATCAACTCGCCATATTTGAAGGAGGAGGAATGCTGCCTATAACCCCAAGAACACACCATCAGATATGGAGGTGGAAACATTATGCTTTGGGGGTGGTTTTCTGCTAAGGGGACAGGACAACTGCACCGCATCAAAGGGACGATAGACGGGGCCATGTACCGTAAAATCTTGGGTGAGAGCCTGGTTCCCTCAGCCAGGGCATTGGAAATGGGTCGTGGATGGGTATTCCAGCATGACAATGACCCAAAACACACAGCCAAGGCAACAAGGCAGTGGCTCAAGAAGAAGCATATTAAGGTCTTGGAGTGGCCTAGCCAGTCTCCAGACCTTAATCCAATAGAAAATATGTGGAGCGAGCTGAAAGTTCGAGTTGCCAAACTTCAGCCTCGAAACCTTAATGATTTGGAGATGATCTACAAAGAGGAGTGGGTCAGAATCCATCCTGAGATGTGTGCAAACCTGGTGGCCAACTTCAAAAAACACCTGACCTCTGTGATTGCCAACAAGGGTTTTGTAAGTACTAAGTCGAAGGAGTCAAATACTTATTTCCCTCATTGACCTGCAAATCAATTTATAACTTTTTTGACATGCATTTTTCTTTTTATTTTTTTTGTCTCTCACTGTTAAAATACACCTACCATTAAAATTATAGACTGATCATTTCTTTGTCAGTGGACAAATGTTCAAAATCAGCAGAGGATCAAATACTTTTCCCCCCACTGTATAAGTAAGCTATTTTACGGGCTGTGTATACGATGAGCTGTATCCTCCACAGATCTATTATGGCTCCTACACCCCTAACTGTGGTGATTATCTATAGGGAAGACAGTGATTAATAGCAGTTATTCCCTGGACTAAGGACTGCACTCACCAGTTAACCGATAAGTGACCTGTATAGGTGGACCCATTATTCCACGCCTGCACGGATAGATTTATTAAGGGTTAAATTGTTTCTTTTGATCTCTACACTGGACAAAACTGTAGAGAGAAGAGCACTGGTCTGCATTGTTCAAATTTCAGAGAGGCAAAAGAGCAGAAACCTGAATTTTCTACCATAAGAAATTACAAATATGATATGGTCCGATCCCTTCAAACTGGAAATGTAAGCAGTCTTACCATTTACTTGAATTTACATTTACTTATTTGGACTTGGTTTCACTGTAAGGCTAGCCTTCAAATCATATACAGCAGTAAATGCTGTATTTTCTGAAGCATTTGCTTACTGCTACAACTGCATCCAAGCAACATAATATCTTCACTTGCTGGCAAATTATAAGTAAAATCCTTTACTTTGTAATAGGCCGTGATGAGTATATTGTTTTAGAAACAGTAATTTTTAAATCAAATCATTCCGTAAAATCAGCATTCATGATAATAACATACAAAATAAAAAATAATTTTACCTGAGTGCATCTTGATCTTGGTCCTAGAACAGGAATATATACTAGAATCTGAACCAGAACATCAAATTGTAACCACCAGTTTGCGATAATAGAGATGCCCTTGTGGGTTTTTTTATTTAAAAAAATGGTAACAGAACTGACTGTACATGTTTTGCCTGAACTACCTGCATTAGGAATATTATTACATAAAGTTGAGCAAACCAATATGAAAGCTATATATATATAGATAGATAGATAGATAGATAGATAATTGTGTAACTAGTTATTCCTGATATTTATTTCCTTTATTATGTCATTTTTCTTCAGTATGTATTCAACATATTTAGACTTTGATTTACTTTCATTAGTCTAATAATTTGTGTAATATAAACCTCACAACTATTTTATTTTTACATAAGTGCTTGGGGAGATTTAAATGATCAGGAAATTGATCAATTAGCTGGGGAAAAAGAGCATTACAGGACAGTAAGTGGCACCACACATAACAGTTATTATTAATTCATGTTTCCTACCAGAACCTATATCCATCTCAAAAGGTCAACTACTAATATTTCCTGACGTTCACACAGGAGAAAGTGTTCACTATATTAACTTTTAATGTGGATTTTTTTTACTTGTGTGCATTGAACTGTACATGTTTATTTCTTGCACATAGGGAAAACATATTCCATGTGCTCTTTACAGAAATATAGAATTTATATTAGCCTTTTTTCTGGAAAATATATCACTTAAATTATGTAATAATTACTTTAGATTGAAATGTAATTTTCCATTTGGCATAGTAAGTGTAAGCATAAGTAGGAAAACATAAAATAAATTTTTATATTAAAGTCTACAAATATTGTTTTCATCATGGATTTGCAATTTTTTTATTTATTGCTGTAAAATCAATTTCTTTACCATGATATTTAATTGCATAAGACTAGCAGCCCCTTTAAATTCGGGCAATGTTTTAAAACGTAGCCCTTAACTCAGATTTTCAGATTTTTTTTTTTAATTAGCCCTGTAACGCAGCCCGGCAAATCACTTGCAGGTTAAAACGCAGAAAGGCTGAGAAAAGCCTAGGTGTTGAGAAACATTGAACTTCGCTCCCGTAAATCCTTTGTTCTGTCAAGATCGTAACTGCTTCTTGTTCAGTTTAGTTATTACATTGAAAAGAAGTCACAAGCGAGAAAGCCCGTAAAACGTAAATGGAGACGACAACGCCCAAAGTGTGCTCTAGAGGACCCGCAAGGGGGATAAAGTCCAATATGTAGCACTTGTAATGCAAATAAAAACACACTACTGTACTAATATAAAAATATTAAGTGATTTCAGGTCTTAGAATTAATAGCACAACATTCTCAAGCCCGCAAATCTGCTCAGAAAAATACTTAATTTCATGTTTATATCGATCCCAGCAATCAATGTGTTAATACATATACTGCAACTCGCATGTGATAGAATATCATATTTGCGGATTTATTAATATTGCATTGTGACTGGAATGTGGGTTCGCTCGGAGATCGTAACTGAACCCTGTAAGACTTTGAAATCCATTCCTTGTGACGCAATGCTGACGATCTCTGTTTCCATTAGCTCCATGTAAACCCGTAACTATGGGCTTGCTTAATTGATTACATTTTAGCCCGAAAAGCTCGTAGCTCGCAGCCTTTCTAATTTTATAGCATCGTAAATCGTGGAGATTTCATGCCCGCAGCCATTATGGGCTTAATGTTGGAGTTACTGGCTTGGAATAGATTTCTAAGGTCCTAGATTTCTAAGTCTCAAATCCCTTTCTTGATCGCTACCTTGTCATGGTAAAGGGGCTTGTGAACCTCAATGAATCTGTGAGCTATACCATGTATTGTCATCCAAGGTGGGCAGTTCATAGCAGAGAGGTCCGTCAAAGAAGGAACTGGCAACCCACTACAGTAATATTGCTAAGCTAACTATTACCAGAAACATAATGATATGGAACTAGAAGATGAGCTCCTCAGGTCAGAAGGTGCTCACCACATTAATGAGGAAGAGCAGAGGGCAAGTATGAGTACCACCAGATCTAATGAAGTGGTTGGCCAAAGCTGAAAGGACACCCAGCTGCAGTTGTGCCTGGATGGGATAGAAAAGACTACTGCTGCAGGAACCTGAAAAGTTAGAACTATGAACCAAGGCAAGCTGGACTTGGTCAAACGTGAGATGACAAGGTTAAACACTGATATCCTGGGAATTAGTGACAACCAACTGATATTCTACTATGCTCAAGAATCCTGTAGAAGAAAGGGAGTATCCCTCATAGGGAACCAAAGGGTGGACAAAGTAGTGCTCAGTTACAAGTTAACAAATGACAGGATGACTTAAATTCAAATGATATATACTGTATACTAGCGACTTGCCTGTCAAAAATTACTGGACAATACAATTTTAAGCCATGGCATTGCTGTTTGACACACAATGTAAAGCTTTTTCTACTCTGAGGACCTTTGGTGTTCATTGCCAGCCTCGCGCTGAGTGCCTTTGGTGCTCGTCACGTGGCTCGCAATGAGCGCCTTTGGCGCTCCTTGCGAGCCTCTCCTCTCGTTTACTTTTGCTCCTCTGAGCACCTTTGGTGCTCATCACAAAGACAGATATATATGTCTATTTTTTAAACAATAATTCATTAATAAGTTTCTTAATAAATTAATATACCGCATTTATTGGCATATAACACGCACCGGCGTATAACACGCACCTCATTTTAAGAAGAGAATTTCAGGGGAAAAATAAAAATTCAAATAAAGAACTTTGAAGCAAAATCCTCAACCTCCCTCCTCATCCTCAACCACCTCCTCAACCTTCCTCCTCATCCTCCCTCCTCAACCCCCTCCTCAAACCCCCCTATCCTCAACCCCTCACCTCAACCTCCCCCCTCATTCTAAACCCCCCCTCCGCATTCTAACCCCCCTCCTCAACCTAAACCCCCCTCCTCCTCAACCTAAACCCCCCTTAATACCCCTCCCTCACTTACCTGCTTCTGCTCCGGCCTCCGCTCCTTGACCCGGTGACGTCACATGCGTGCCAGCGCGCCACGTCATTAGCATATACCGGGGGGTTTAGAGTGAGGAGGGAGGTTGAGGATGAGGAGGGGGAGGGAATATCGGCGTATAACACGCACCCATCATTTGCCCCCTATTTTCAGGGAGAAAAAGTGCGTGTTATACGCCGATAAATACGGTACTTTACCTATTTGTAATTAATATATCCAGCAATGAATAGCCTGAAGTGCTAAGTATCTCTTTTTATTTTCCTGCAGCATACAATATACAGTTTGACTGTTGCTGCCCTGAGGAGAAAGTGTCATCAATGTGCCAACTGTGCTGTATGTGCGAGGGCAAACCGTTGGTTTAGTTGTGCAAAGCGCCATTTTAGATTCGTAATGTTATAAGTTGCAAGTTAGTGTTGTAAAATGGTGTCGTTTGTCTATGTGCGACTCGCAAACATTTTCCTGTGTATTTTTGTACCTTGTACATCCCTGGTAAAAGTCGTATGTGACTGGCGGTGTTTTGCGCATTTTGGGGTCGTGTAGCCTTGTTTAATTTTTTTCGGCCGCCATTTTTTTTCTCGCTTAGCCGACTTTCAAGTTCTGAAACTCCTTAAATTTGACTTTAATTAGCATGCAACCTCACTTGCGGATGCCGTGGCTGTCCCCCCATGCTGTGTGTGATTTTTTATGTTTTGTTTGTATTTTTAGTTGTTTTGTTGTTTTTGGATGTACGTGTTTCGGCCATTAACTTCGTATTTTTGGGACCTTGTTTTTTTTTTTATAGGTTCTGCTGTTCGTAATTAAAAGTTGTAAGTCCTTGTCAGTATTTTCTGTGCTTCGGGGTCGTGTAGCGTGGTTTTCATTTTTTCCGTCCATTTTTTTTCTTGCTTAGCCGATTTTCAAGTGACGAAACTCCTTAAATTCTACTTTAATTTGCGTGCAACCTCACCCCAGACGTCCTGGCTGTCCCCCTGTGCTGTGTGTGATGTTTTTTTTAATACTTTTTTTTTTCAGTGTACACGTTACGTCCGTTAACTTTGTATTTTTGTGCCTCAGATTTTTGTATTATTCTAAGACCCACAGGTTGTAATTTTTTTTGTCTAAGTCTGTATTTCCTCTTTACGCATTATTGTTTTTCTCTAAGTCCCCCGGGGCGAATGTTTTTTTTTTCTAAATACCGCAGCGTGTTTTTTGTTTTTAAAGTCCAGCTTTTCTGGATTGCTTTTTACCGCAAGTGAGGCGCCGTAGAGCCTCCACCTCCGCAAGTGCGGCCGTTGGAGCCTCCACCTCCGCAAATGCTTTGCGAGGTCCGCATTTGCGGCCAGAACTGCGTCCCTCGCTTTTGAATCTATATTACTACTACTTACGATAATAATTCTTCCCCCTCAATCTTCTAACCTATTTTCCTAATCTTACACATTGTCACTATGCTCTCTCATTCTTTCCTCTTTCTTAAAACCTACTGCCTCTCTCTCAGACTTTCCTTTGCAGCATCTCCATATCATGTCCCCAACAATATTACCATCTCACCTTCCTTGCTCTCCTCTCCTCTTCTCTGCTCCCATGAGCTCCTCTCCCTCCTCCAGTCACAATATCACCCCCTCCCTAACACTCACAAGCAGAAACAGCACTTTAAGTCCCAGTCCCATCTTCTCTCCCTTTCACTCCTCCTTCTCCTGTCTGTGGGAGATATATCCCCTAACCCAGGCCCTCACTCATCTCCACTTGCTGTCAGCCATGCTCTGGTTTAAGGCCAGCAAACACCCATAACACCCAGAATCTGATATCCATCACATGTCACAAACCTTCAACTCTACCTTTCTCCTGTGCCCTCTGGAATGCACGATCAATCTGAAATAAACTAACACTCACCTATTCACTACCAACTCCCTCAATCTACTGGCTCTTACTGAAACCTGGCTCTCTTCCTCAGACACTTCCTCCCCTGCAGCCACACACCTAGACCTGGGAGCAAACTAGGTGGTGGTGTGGGTATTTTGCTTTTCACTCACTGTACATTTCCCCTCAAACCCCCTGTCCTATCCCTCCAATTCTCATCCTTTGAAGTTCATACTATCCGCCTCTTCTCACCTACAGTATCTCTCAAAGTGTAGCTGTGATCTATTGCCCCCCAGGCACTCCCTCTCAATTTCTTGATCACTTTTCTGCCTGGCTCCCTCACTTGCTCTCCTCCAATGTTCGTTCACTGGCACTTGGAGATTTTAACATTACTGTTGACACTCCCACCTGCCCAGCAGCAGCCAAACAGCTTGCACACACCTCTTCCCTTGGCCTCTCACAAATAACAGATTCTTCTACTCATCATGCTGGACATTCTCTTGACCTTACTTCACAAATCTCAGCACAACCACCTACCCAGTCATCCGTCCACTCCCTCTATCTGACCACCACTTCCTTACCTTCAACCTCACCACATCATTCTCTCACCACTCCTCTCTAATCCCTGCCACCATCATGAACAGAAACCTGCGAGCACTTGACCCTGCTCAGCTCTCCACTATTCTCCAACCCCTTCTCAGCCCCATCACCAACCTCAACTGCCCTTACACTGCCACCTCCCTCTACAACTCTACTCTCTCTTCCACCTTTGACACTCTGGCCCCCATATCCACACGAAGATGCCCTCGCTCTCATCCACAACTATGGCACACTACACAAACACGATACATCCAGAGGTGCTCCTGCACTGCTGAACGACTATGGAGGAAATCACGCACTTCAGCAGATTTCCTCCACTACAAATTTATGTTACGCTCCTATTCCTCTGCCCTCAACCTTACCAAACAGCAGTACTTTACATCACTAATATCAACTCTGTCCTCTAACCCCAAGCGTCTGTTTGCCAATTTCAATACTCTCCTCCGCCCACCACCCTCTCCCATCCCTTCCTCTCTCACAGCTGAAGACTTTGCCAACCATTTTATTCATAAAATTCAAAACATGCTCAATGAACTCTTATCAACACCCAGTCAACAACTGCTTTGATCCGGCTACAGAGGATGATGTCTCCTAACTGCTATCATCCACTTGCCTCGCTATCTGTCCTCAGTATCCTATTCCATCTCGCTCATCTCTCCTCTCAATACCACACTAATACCAGCTCTCACACATATTTTCAAGCTTTTTCCATCTTGTCTAAAACATGCCATAGTTATACTCACCCTCAAAAAAACCTCATCTGACATCACATCTAACTAACACCCTATCTCTCTGCTTGCCCTGGCTTCCAAACTGCTGGAACAGCTGGTCAATAACCACCTTACCAGCTTTATTTCCTCTAACTCCCTTCTTGACACCTTCCAATCCGGCATTTGGCCCCAACACTCCACTGAGACAGCTCTCACTAAAGTCACCAATGACCTGCTTACCGCCAAGTCAAAAGGTCACTTTTCCACTCTTCTTCTTCTAGATCTCTCTGCTGCCTTTGACACTGTCGACCATCCACTTCTACTCCATATACTCTCCTCCCTCGGTATTGGAGACACTGCTCTCTCGTGGTTCTCATCATACCTACAAAATCGATCAATCAGTATCTTCTTCTCCAACACCTCTTCTTCTCCTCACCACCTTTCTGTTGCCGTACCCCAAGAATCAGTTCTAGGCCCCCTCCTCTTTTCCATCTCCACTTCTTCACTTGGTACCCTCCTTAACTCTTTTTGGCTTTATTATCATCTCTATGCAGATGACACCCAAATCTACATCTCCGCACCAGATCTATCCCCCTCTCTTCTAACACACGTCTCCAACTCCCTCTCTAATATATCCTCCAGGATGTCCACCCACCATCTCAAACTCAACATGTCTAAAACTGAACTCCTAATCTTCCCTCCCTCTCCCACAGCATCAATTCCTCACATCTCTCTCACTGTCAACAGCGACATCATCACCCCCTCCTCCCAAGCCTGTTGTCTTGGGGTTCTACTGGACCCCGCTCTGTCTTTCATCCCTCACATACAATCACTAACTAAATCTTGTCTTCTCCATCTAAAAAACATCTCCAGAATTCGTCACATCTTACACAAGACACAACTAAAATCCTTATACACTCTCTCACCCACCACCCGACTATCTCCAATTCAATCCATTTTGAATGCCTCTGCTAGATTCATCTTCCGTACACAACGTTCAGTTTTAGAATCACCTCTCTGTCAATCACTCCACTGGCTTCCCTTAGCCTCAAGAACATTTTAAATCATTACCTTCTTCTTTCTACAACTCTTGTCACCTCCTTTCACTCCCACCTCCTGGACTTTTCTTGTGCTGCCCCTAGTCTCTGGAACTCCTTGCCTCGCTCCACCAGATTATCCTCTTGCCTCAAAACATTTAAAACCTCACTTAAAACACATCTCTTTAAAGAAGCGTATCACCTTCCACCCTAACACGCTTATATCCTCTCTTTCCCTCTTTTACCTAGATTTACTGAGATTGTAAGTCTGCGAATTTCTATCCTAAGTACTTTGCGAATTCACCATGGACATTGAATTCCTAGCTCAAAGACAGGGCCCTCATTGCTTTGCTATATGTTAATTTGTATTTAACCCATCCCATCTTCAGTATCTATCAGCCTTCTGTGTCTATTAGGCAACATGATCTAGCCTTTATCTATAAAGCTATATGATCCAGTCTTTGATGTGCTCCTGCTTCCTGTATCCTACTTGTCATTATCAAACTATCAAATTATCTTTCCTGACCCCTGCCTGTGGAAGTATACTTTCATGTTCTCGGAGATCCTAATTAACACCATGTGAGGGTATATCCTAACTGTGACAAGAATATTCTAGTGTTTTACAAATAATTCCAATTCCCCATGCCCCTGCCCCTGCTACTCCTAATTTTAGTTTGTAGATCCATGATAAACAAAATCAGTTATATTTTTAAATAAAATTTCAGAGGTGAGCACAATGCTTTGCATATGGATCAAATGTGCTCTGATTAAAACTTTACTAAAATTATGAATACAAAAGAACAAAACAATAAATATCATATCCTACTACCTAAAACAGAATATCTCAAATGCTATTTTACTTCCCCAAGCACACTTCTGAAATGTTTTCACTATTAAGATCATAGGTCTGCTACCTTAGCTTTACACTTGATTGATCTTCCTCTTCATCCGTAATATACAATGACTCACTAATTCCCCAAATAATCCAGAAGCAATGGCAAAATCCCAGCCTTAGCCATCAAATACCTTAATGACAATACATTTCCATAGAATGCATATGTTGTGTCCAAATTGTTTCCCATTCACACCCTCTCTCCTTCTGCACTGTAATCCTTCTGCAGGACTTTTACTATGTTGAAAATTAGGAGTTAGTAGTGAAATGTTCTACTTTAATCTGTCAGATTCTGTTTTAGAGTATTAAACTATCTGTCATTTAGAAACGCATATTGTATTATTAATACAGCTAGTTTCCTGTATTAATACATTTCTGCAATCCTTAGGAAAAAAAACATCCTTGATATATGCAGCACATTTAATAAATCATTTTATTTTTATTAATATCTAAAAATCCCTCTAATGATTATGTTGATGCCCCCAGGGGAATCTACACAGGCACCTGCACCCCCCCCCCCCAATCAGCATGCAACATGTGGTAAATACTTTTAACCCATTATTTACCTGCTGTGTCTTCCTAAGCCAATAGGAGAGCACTAATGACAGGCACCCAGAGTCACTGCTGGGATGTGAACCGCACGGCTACTTCCTGTGCATTCTGTGCTGCTGCCCCCCACCAGAGATCAGCACCGACAGAGCTGCTGTGTGTGTGAGAACTGCAGCTGTCACCAGAGAGAGTAAGAGAGAGAGAGAGAGAGTGAGAGGCAAATGAATGCGAGAGAGAGAGCGAGAGAAACACACAGCAATTGTTGATGCAGAGAATGGACATTTAGCAGGAGTGGTAATGACACAAGTAGGCTTAGCTACTGCTTAGCTCTACCAAACAGAGAGAGGAAGAAGAAAAACATCCCCACCAGCACTAGTTTATACAGGGAATGGACAGCCTGCAGGGGTGGTAATCAAGTGTGAATGTGCTGCAGAGAGAGACTTCTATAAAACATATATAGCACCTTCTAACATGGTGCCACGCTACATATTCCAGGCTGCTTTACAGAACAAACAGGAACCCCAAACATTGATACAAATATTTCAGCTGCCTGTGCTTCATCCTGATTGGCCAAAACACATTTCATGCTAATTTAACTGTCAGAAATTACAAGACAATTTGCTAACTTCAAGTTAAGTTTTTAAATGTTTCTTTTGGTATTTTTTCATACATTTTTTTTTCATACAATACTGATTCTCGTCTATCCGATGCATTCATAATCCAGGAAACTTACAGTAAATATGCCTTTAATGTCCACACTCACAATTATTGAATATAATTTTAATGTTAATCATATATTTACATATCTATGTATCTATATGCTGATGCTTACCATGAGTACTGTAGGGGTATTTAGAGGGTCAGAGATAGTAGTTCTGAGTGGCCCGATTGCCATCTAAGCCTGTGTGAAGACTAGGATCACTGTGATGTTAAATAGC
This sequence comes from Discoglossus pictus, assembly GCA_027410445.1. Lineage (NCBI taxonomy): Eukaryota > Metazoa > Chordata > Amphibia > Anura > Alytidae > Discoglossus > Discoglossus pictus. The sequence continues at coordinate 90,631,150 of CM050166.1, forward strand.
TTGCCATGAAATTGAAATCTTTCTGTCATTAATTGGGTTTTAACTGAGCATTGCTTTGGCCATCCTTTGATTTACTATGACGACTACTCAATTTCCTCTTGACCACAGCAGAAGATCTGGTGGTTATCTGATGTGAAATGTCCCATTTAAGTCATTTGAGTTCCCTAATTCCCAGGATATCGATGTTTAACCTTGATATCTAATTTTTGACCACATTCAGTTTTACTTGGTTTACAGTTCTAACATTCCAGATTCCTATGATGAAGTGTTCTTTGCAGTTGGTAGTCCTTTCAGCTCTGACCCAACCACTTCATTAGATCTGGTGCCACTCATACTCACCCTCTGCTCTTCCTCAGTAATGTGGTGGGCACCTTCTGATCTGAGGTGCCATAACATTATGTCTCTGGTTGTGGTTGTTCATAAAGTTATCTTAGCAATGTTACTGGAGTGGGTTGCCATTTCCTTCTCAAGTGGACCGCAATTTGTCTGACTTATCTGCTATGACCTGCCCATCTTGGGTTAACCTTCATGGTATAGCTCACTGCTTCATTGAAGTACACAAGCCCCGTCACCACAACAAGGCAGCAATCCATAAGGGGTTACCTCTGCTGGTGCAAAATTGAGTGACCTTTCATCATAGACAGATTTTTTTATAGACTAGGGCCCTCATTCAATTGCAATTCGGCCAATTGATTGGGGCTCTAAATAAGCACATAACATATTTTTTTTAAAGAAGTTTTTAGTTAGTGAGCATCTAATCAAAAGCAAGGTTTTCACTAACTAAAAACTTCTTTAAAATAAATATGCTATGTGCTTATTTAGAGCCCTATTCAATTGGCCAAATCGCAATTGAATGAGGGCCTAGGAATATAACACCTAATCAGTGTTTTATTGGATTTATATTAAATTAACTTCTATAGTAATGGAAATCACTTGTCAAATGGTGTATTTTCTTTGGAAATAAACCGTAGACTCTTGATTACCATTGTGATGCAAACTATATATATGGGTCCAGTGTTCGTTATAATAGAAAGAAATATGTTTAGCAAGATTCTCTGTCACTCTCATTCACAATTGGCACTCTCTTATATTACATATTCAGTGGGTAAAATATAACTGACTTACTTCCTACAACTCAAGATCATTTGCTGTTGTTAGACATTTTTGGAAAAATGTATGACCTGACCAAATTTACACTTATGTTCCAAGGCATAAAATCACTAAACCATAAGTCCCAGTGGGATTCCTCATCCTGTCTATTCTTAGAGACATTTATTGAACTGTCTTTTAATAAATAATCAGTGTATTCTTTAGGAATTGATATTTTCTATATTCCATGCCCATGGACATAATAATATAGAGGAAATAATGAATTATGGAACCTAACTACTACTCAGGAAATTCTTCAAACAGAAGCCAAGTATTCTCTTTACTTGGCCAAGTCCTAGGGATTTCTTATAGTGATTTACATACTAATATCTTTCCAAACAAACATAGGCATATATTGGATAAAATCAAAGTATAATTAGTTTGTGAACTACTTATTGTTTTTGTCTGACATTTTCTCCATTTTAGAGAAAATATTTCTCTATCATAGTCAAAATGTTCTCTATAATTGCTGATATATGTTTTCTCTAATCTCCATTATGTAGTTTTGCAGGGTCTGTGTAGAGAAACTTACAGTAAGTAGGTATTCAAGTGAACAGACATAAATACATAATTAACTCTGTCTAGCTCTGCTGCTCCATATATCAAATTTCACAAGGCCTTGTAAGTTAGAAGAGTTACAATGAAATGAAAGCAAAGCATGAAAGCAAACATTAAAAAATTATGTGACAAAATAACTGTAGTATAATTATCAAACTCAATATTAATTGAATCAGTACAATTACTATATTTATTGCAGCTGGATTTACCTTGAATTGTTTCAACTTGTATGACTTATTTTAAAATTACCTTAACAAAATGTAATCATTGCATTGGAAGCAGATGGCTGAAGGATTAGACAATAGAAATAGACTCATGTTCTAATGTGTACAACACACTATTTAGGCTGACTGACTGATAAATAAACTAAAAAAAAACAAGAAATAGATAATGCAACAGTGACATCAAGGGGCAGGGATAAATTCAAACGATACAGGGGATTAATTTAGATATAAATAACCCAATTCATATGCAATTATGTTGATATTTGTACATTACAGGCCATCTACTATATTGTCTTTTAGCAGCTGCATTTAAAATCCACCAGACCAACATAGAACTTATACTGTCTCATCCAATTTTATATCTTCTAAATATCAAGGTCCCTAGATTAACAAAGACATTGACTATTGTGTTACTAATTATAATACATACAATTTATATATTGTTGATGCCCTTATCTTCAAAATTAACATGTATTGTAAGCTATTTTGATGTCATGTAATAATATAAAATAATATTTTTATATCTAGAAATGGATTGGCTGGCACTCTATAGGAAAACCTAAACTTATGTCTCTTCTAAGCATTTTCTATTTTCACTCATTTCAATCACTCCATTGTTCATTTTCAATATTTTCCCTACCCTTTATCATTGGCTACTTTTTGGTTAATCAGTATCAGTTGTTTACTTGTATGAATTCTAAATAGCATGTTTTATGTTTTGTTGGTATTAGCAGAAAATAGACACAAATATAAATATATGAATTATAGTTTTCCCCACTTAGTTTAAATAACAGAGATTGCATGTTGATGCCATATCTTCTTTGGCATTGATGGCTGGCTTCCAGTTAGATCAAATGATGTCCCAAGGGAATTTTTTTGATGATGAAGATGATATATCTTTGCTGGATATTTTGACGTTTCTATTTATCATCTTGTATATACAATCTCCAAGATCTAAATGTACAGTTTTTTATTCACAAAATCATTGAAGTAATTAGGCAGCTGGTAAACAAATCCGTTACCAGAATTTCCAGTCAAACCAATTTACAGCTATAACTTGTAGTATTATTATTCTTCTACTGCAAAATTCTTGCAAAGTTAGCAAGTTTCCATTATTATCCAATTATATTATATCAGTGCTGTTCAAGTGGCATTCCATGGGCTGGAGGTGGCCCACCAGCTCTTTTCTGTGGCTCACTGTATTGATGGGAGATTCTACTCACAAATCAAACTTTATTAATTTAAAAAACATGGGGTAATTTACATTTTGGACTTCATATAAAAATGTGTTATTTCATACAGTATATATAAAATATATGTTTTGATATATATATTTTTTTATATAATATTTTAAATCTGGCCCACCAGCAAGCTGGCCAATACAAATCTGGAATTCTAAAGAAGTTGTACAGCACTGTGCTATATAGTTGTGGTTCAGCATGAGTACCTGCATTTTTTCAAAAAGTATGATCTTGACATTGTTTGTTATTTGTTTCCTACACAATTATTAATTAAAAGTATGTTTATTAGTCAATTTAAGACATACATCATGGTCATCACTAATCTAGAAATGATAATTTCCTTGATATATTTTATAAATAAATATATTATTTTCCCATTAGTAACAAAGTTAGGGTTAGGTAGAAAATTATAGTGTAGGGTATGTTTAAATTGTATAAAATATGTTTGAGGAGCAGAGTAAAAATAGAAAATTCTGCTAGAGACAGAAAAAGTCAGAGTAAAGAGCAGGTTTAATGCTTTTCTGTGCCTACATGTGCTTCAGTAAGGGTTTATAATAAGATATCCCCAACCTTCAAGTTAGATTGAGCTAGACAGCTTTTGGTTGGGCTTGGGGTCATTGGTAAAACTTTCCAAGTATAGTGTTTGCAATGTTCTTTGACATTTCTATTGCTCACATACAACAGGATCTGCAGTAGATGGCCAGAAATATCACCATGCACTATTGGCTATTCTTGTCATTTATGTCCTAAATGATCTTTTAAGTCAGGTAGATTCTATGTCTTAGATTCACTAAGTTATTATTTGTTTACATTTGAAAAAGGATCTGCATATGAAAGCATAAGAATACAGGAATACCCGGTTTAGTGCGGTATGTGCATTCCTGCATGCAGGAGCACTATACGAAAACCGTGATAAACGGGGTGTTATGAACAGAAGGGCCTGCTGCACTGTTTGGGGTTAATCAGCTATTATATGTGTGGTTAGAAGGTACTAACAATTTGCTTAACATTTATGTCATGGATGTAATAAGTGCATATGGTGCTATCATTAATTAACATTGGAATACTGTATCTGTGTTAGAAATAGGATACTGGGCTATGCTTAAATAATAAAGTTAATGTGGTTACTTATGTGACAAAGAGTTAAAGATTTTAAAGGATTTTTATGGTCCTGCGATCAGCCACATGTGAAGGCTCTGGCTTTAGTCATGAATGGGGGAGCTAGTTTTATGGCTCTGTAAGAGGAGAGTAAATGTGTAATGAGAAGAAAGCCATGTGGGTGAGGGAGGTAGCAAGCTATTTGCCCAGGAGGATGGGCTAGAACAGGGGGAAGGACTTTGGTATTTTGTGTCATCTTTCTTTGTTTTTATATATCTCTAACAATAAAGAAGTGGGCAGTGTGACTTTGGACACATTAAAGAAAGGTGGTGTCGTAGTCTGTTTGTACTAATCAAAAGTACATGGTGTGTGATCTGAACAAACAGTATAGAGAGAGAGACTTGGGGTGAGCGTAAGCCCCCAAATTAGGCGGGCCTAACAGCTGGTGGCATCGGTGGGAGATCTCAAGCATTTTTACCAGCAGCCAGGATGGCTACTTACAAAGACAGATAGAAAGAGAGCCAGGTGACAGAGGCAAAGGACTTGCAGAGGAAGGGCCCTTCTAAAGCAATGGATGGCATTACTAGGATTGTGGCAGGGCCATGAGCTGCCAGGAACTGGTATGGAAAGAGATTGCCTTGGAGATACAGTATCATGCCAGGATAGGGTCTATTGGTGCCCTTGAAGAGGATCTCTATGTTCGATTAAAGCTAATAGATGGGCTCTGAGAGATTGTGTATGGTGAGCCTGAATGTGGCATGGGGACTGTAAGGAGACAGAACAACTTATTTCTTAAACACTGTTGAGGTCTGGGACTAGAACCATGGTTCCTGGAGGCTAATTTGCTGGAACCCCTGATTCAGCAAGAGCTGCAGCTGGAGGCTGAGTATGTTAAATTGCTGGATGAAACATCCATGGAGGGGTTTTGGCCATCCAGTTGGGAGGAAACCTGTCAGACGGACAGGGAGGAAGAGGACTTGTTACCAGAGATCTGGGGAGAGTATACTATGGACTCTGACCAGGACTTTACCAATATGGAGGTACAAATGGGCAAGGCCCAGTTAATTTTGTACTACAACTGGTACAGATGAGGATGGTACCATACATTATGGGTACATCTCAAAAGCAGGGGAGTCTGAGTCTCAGTCAGGAGTAGCAGGCCAGATGGAGGGCCTGAGAGAGTTCTGGAAGGAACCAGAGATGGATTGTGAACCAATCATGGGGTTCCCATGGATAACTACACTCCAGAAACCAGCCATGGATACAGCGGCGGACACAGATAACAAACTTGGGACTGTGTCAGACCGGTGGGGCCAGACATACCCAAATGGCTGGGGCACAATTGCTAATCACAAGGCAGTTGAGAAGGCAGAGAATGTCTATCAAACTGATGGCCCAAGGGGAAGTCTGGATGAGAGCTGTGAGGTCCTGCCAGTGAACACAGTGACCAAAGATCCCAAGGGAGGTGAGTGCTGTGCCTAGGCGGTGGTTCCAGAGAGAGGGGGATGTGACATGCTGATCCAGATACAACATAGAGATTTGGAGTCTTTAGACCAGACCACAACATTGGTTGCTGGCTTACAGATCCGTCCAGTACATTCCCCCTCGGAATTACAATTTTTCTGGGCGCCCCAGTGGAGTGCTTTACCCATGCAGTGGGGCAGAAGAGTGCATGGGCCCTGGTTTTTGGGGGGTGGGATGGCAATGGCACCCTTGGACTGTATTGATTACCCTGGCACAGAGGGCTGTTGGCAGGACCCAGGCCTTGCAAACAGTCTGGATAGGAGCATCTATGCTCACTGGCCCTTCGGAAAGGTTGTAATGGACTGTGGACCTTTGAGGGAGCTTCAGCTGATAAAAACAGAGGGCCAGCTATGGCACCTTAGGAACTGTCGTCTGAACTGGGTACCACCCTGGGACCCTTTGGACTGGATGAACTAATAGGCCCAATTACTGTTTTAGATGTACTTTTCCAAGGAAATTGTTTTCCACAATAGATGCGGAGGGAGGGGGCATGTGCCATGGACCGGGGAAGGTGGTTGGGAATTGAGCCATAGAGGCTATGCCCATTGGAACTGGAAGAAATGTGGACTGTGAGGTAATAACAACTCTTTCACTGGCACAAGTGAGATCAGTGTGGCTAGAAATTAGTCCGGCAGGACGAATTCCTAGGCCACACTAGGATGGAGAAAACTGAGTTATTAGTTGTTTACATTTGAAAAAGGAGCTGCATATGAAAGCATAAGATTACAGGAATACCCGGTTTAGTGCGGTATGTGCATTCCTGAATGCAGGAGTACTATACGAAAATCGCGATAAACGGGGTGTTATGAACAGAAGGGCCTGTTGGACTGTTTGGGGTTAATCAGTTATTATATGTGTGGTTAGAAGGTACTAACAATTTGCTTAACATTTATATCATGGATGTAATAAGTGCATATGGTGCTATCATTGATTAACATTGGAATACTGTATCCGTGTTAGAAATAGGATAGTGGGCTGTGCTTAATTAATAAAGTTAACGTGGTCACTTATGTGACAAAGAGTTAAAGATTTAAAAGAATTTCTATGGCCCTGCGATCAGGCACGTGTGAAGGTCCTGGCTTTAGTCATGAATGGGGGAGCTAGTTTTACGGCTCTGTAAGAGGAGAGAAAATGTGTAATGAGAAGAAAGCCATGTGAGTGAGGGGGTAGCAAGCTATTTGACTAGAAGGATGGGCTAGAACAGGGGGAAGGTCTTTGGTGCTTTGTGTCATCTTTCTGTGTTTTTATATATCTCTAACAATAAAGAAGTGGCCAGTCTCACTTTGGACACACTAAAGAAAGGTGGTGTCGGATTCTGCATGTACTAATCAAAGGTACATGGTGTGTGATTCTTAGATCCTAAGAAAAAGGGTCTGATGGTGCCTGTCTCTTCAGAAATTATGCTGTCATCTGAAGTGTCTGCTGATGTCGAGATCTGAACAAACAGTACAGAGAGAGAGACTTTGGGTTAGCATAAGCCACCAAATCAAGTGGGCGTAGCCCAGGGCATTTTTATCGACATAACACTAAACAGCAATATAGTGAAAAAAAGTGTGCTAAGAGGGGATTTAAATGCCCACAACATGATTTTATCTGCTATCGGGACATTTAGCTTTTTCTGGGGACTGGAACCGGAAAGAGTGCTATAGCGAAACTGCGCAAACCAGGGGAGCATAAACCGGTGTATACCTGTACTGAAAGTTCACTCTCTGGAGCAAAGATTCTCACCTTGGAAGAATAGACTATAGTGTCTTTCCCGGTGTCCGACAATAAATGCTGAAAAAACTAAATAAAATCAAAGTAGGCGGGAGATTATATATAGATGTATACATATGTTTGTAGATAACTTTTAATGTGTGGTCCATTTGCTATTTATCCAGTTTGTGCCACTACTTGGTGATGTTACTTGATTCCAAAAATGTGTTCCTCACAAAATAATGATTTGTTGATTAAATGCTATAATTGCTGTGACATATAGTCCTAAGCAGAAAAAATAGTGCAGTTTTGATTGACCCATAACTTAGTTTGTATGTTGTGTTTTTCTTTAGCTTAATTTGTAATGTATTGTAAATAAAAAGTTTGAACTGGGTATATGTCTGTTCATGTTTTGGTTTGTTGCAGTCTCTCCAAATAGATTGCTAATTATATAAGAAAACTATCTAAAGGCTGGTTCAGTAAGGTGGTAACTTGGTTATATGAGTTGAACCATCTAGCTACATACCTAAGAAATAATTGCTGTTTTTGTCTAGAAAATTAGTATTTAAATCCTTATTAGCTCTCTACTACATACCTTTACTGGTTAGGTAATCCTAGCAATGGCCAGAAGTCACATTCTCATCATATATACTTGAAGAATAGGACAATCCCAGAAAAAATACAATTCTTTCTATTCTGCATTCTGTTCTTTATATTACCTATATATCCTAACTATTCCATCAGATCCAGTAGTATAACAACATTGAAAGGCTATACCAACTTGTTGTTTAGGCCGCTACCATAGATAGAATAAATAAGATATAAGTATTGACATAGAACAATTATATAGCATCATCCAACCTTGGTCTCCAGGAGGTTGATTTTTTTTTAAATGCTACCGTTCAACAGATCTGTCTTGAAATTATTGGGATTATATAAATGTATCATTTTAACAATCTAGAGCTTCCGTGTTCCTGCTGAAGATGGCATTTGAGGACTGTTGATAACCTTTCTTTGCTCAAAAATAGCACATGCAAGTTGCTCTCTAGTACTAGAAATGAGGATGTGCTGGGGTTACTTGATCCCAGCTGTGGCTACAGCACTCCAGGTGCTCAGGAAAAGTCAGAAGAACTCTTTTGGGGATATGTGCAAATATGCTACACAGATGTAGATTCACCCTTTATGAGGTTCAAAAGATACTTGTAGTGAGTAAAAGGACGTCGCCTTGTAATACATTTTAGTAATGTGCTGCTTCTTTGGTACACAACATTCACAATTGTGTCCTAGAATAGTAAATACAAGAAGGGAGGGGAAAAAGAAGTGCAACTTCTCCTAGTGTGGAGCACTCAGATGACAAATGAGACACACCAAACATATATGTAATTGCCCTCACCTTAGATTACCTCAAAGACATGAGGTATTATGAATGCACATCTGTCTTTCAGACGTCCTCCTTCAGATGGGCTTCAGTAGTTTCTTCATTCATTTGTGCATGACAGGTTCCTCCTTATGGAATGGACTAAATTCCTATTTGTGTAGTCTAAAAAGTCTCATGGGGATTATTGTCTATTTGAATCGTAGGTAAAGGAATCACTATGCCAATCAAACTATTAGGCATAGAAACTGTTTGTTTTTTTCAATCGTAAAAAAATATATATATATCCAAGATAAAAAGAAAATTACATATAATTTAATAACTAAGAGTTTATCCAGAACTAAACTCTCAAATTAAAAGGACCACTGGTTTGCCACGAGTGGTATTGTGGTCAAATTCATTTTGCAGTGTCATTCACAGCTTCCTCAGTGATATAAAACGTATGCACACACATATATATGTATATTAGTATATGTTCATATGCACACATAAGCACCTTCCTACACATATAAACATAACTAACAAGGACGCTTGTATGTATCGGCCATTGAGAAGAACGCAGTATTTTTTACATTGTCTGCTGGAAGCAGAAATTGTACCAGGCTGAGAGGAGCCTGAAAGTTTACAGTCTGGAGTAAAAAGGCTGTTTGGTTTGGACTTCTGCAGTTTGCATAGCTCAGAAAGCAAACTGAGAAGTCTGCAACAGGGATTGCTGGAGCTGCAGAGAAAGATGATTTGTGCCACAAAGAGCCTTTACACGGTTGACTGTTTGCTGCAGAGGAAAAAAGGGGTTTGCAGAGGAGCTGCTGCAAGGATTTTGATTGAGACTGATTGGTGCTTTCCCAGCGATTGGAGCAGAGGATCCATTACAGGAGGGAGAGACACCGGTTGTAAAGGTACCATTACAGAGTCTGATAACCCCAGGGAGAAGACTGTGTAGTTAACAGATTTGTAGCCTTCACCAAAAGAGGGTGTTAAGGGTCCCTGGAGGTTGGGGTATCTGGAGAGTAGAGCGGGCCAGAACCCCACCCTATGGTATGAAATTTAAAGACGACTGTCTACAGAGAAAGGACACTTTAAATCATTGAAGATGGACTATTTAAAGACTCTGTGTATTTACCTGAAGGCCGAGAAGTGGCTTCAGGGCTAGTAAGGGTGTTCCTGATGTTAAGCCAGAACGATTATGCAGAATTTTATTTTATGCTGTAGTAAGCTATTTTTAATAAAAAGTACAAAAAAAGAATCTTGGAATCTCTGCTATTTATATGTATCTCAAAGGAGAAACCAGTAGCCAAAGGCCACATTACCACAATATATATATATATATATATATATATATATATATATATATATATATATATATATATATATATCAAAATCTGCACACTAGACCAGATCTGAATAGGACAAGGTGGGCTGCCATAATGTCAGTGCTAATATTAAAATATTTAAAAAATGTAATAAATATTAATAGGTAAAGTTTGCTTAAAATAATGGCGGAAAATATGTATATATTTTTATATTGTGTCTTTAGATCCTTGGTGCTTATCTTCAGTTTCTGTTTCCTTAGTGCTGAAAAATAGACAAGGAGAAAGAGGCTCCTCTAAGGTAGCAGGTTTTGCAAATGAGGAAAATTCTTTAAGAAGTAGGTAATCTCCTTACATTTATGTCAGGTTATTCAGGCCTTCAGATCCTGTCACTGCTCTCCTGGTGCAGGGTTATGATTGCAGTCAGCTTTATGCATGCAGTCATCAGGGAGAGAAAGGTATGGTCAATAAAGTTTTAATACATAGTAAAAAAAATAATATAAAAAGCTTACATTGGGCTTAGTAATGTCCACAAATGGAAGATAACTTCCTTCAGTCCTCTGTGTCTGTATCTCCACAGGTCAGCAGCAACACTCTTCTATAACACTGTTCTATCTGTATTTTTTTTTTAGATCTTGGATGTATATATGTTTTTTACGATTGAAAATGAACCAGTTTCCATTCCTAATATGTTGTTGGCATAGTGATTCCTTTACCCACAATTCAAATAGACAGTACTCCCCACAAGACTACACGAAAAGGAATCTAGTCCATTCCATAAGGGGGACCCTGTCATGCACAAATTGATGAAGAAACTACTGAAGCCCATGTGAAGGAGGATGCCTAAGAGACAGATGTGGATCCATGATACCTCATGTCTTTGAGGTAATCTCAGGTGAGAGCAATTACATATACGTTCGGTGTGTCTCATTTTTCATTTGAGTGATCCACACCAGGAGAAGCTGCACTTCTTTTCTCGCTCCCCTCTTGCTCTCTTGTACTGGGGCTGTCCTTACAAATTACCTTCCAATATAGATTGGTCTGGTAAAAATATATACTTTTAGTATAAATCTGTATAAAAAATTATTCATTCTAAAATCTTCATCTACAATTACTAAAAAGTAATGCAATAAATGAACCACTAAACAAAGATACAGGGTAAGCACAAAAAATAGAATTAAAAACAGATGTCCCAAGTATTTTACAGATGAAATTAGCATAGTTAAACATAGGACATACTATTAAAATAACACTGGATTCAACTGCCGTAATGACTCTAATATGTCTATGTAATCTCCTTTTATGCAAAGATATGTGTAACAAAAACTACAAAATGTGAGTTCTATCCCTAGGACCTATATATGGTTACTATACTCTAGAAGGCATAGCATAACCAGCTTTGCTCCTGCATGAGTCAAAAATACTGTGTCAACCCTGAGGAAACTGCTTCTTCCAAATGATGGTTGATCCCTCCCCTTGCCGAAGTTGGTTCGAGCACAAAAATGGTACTAGAGACAAGAACAAGAATATCTGTAAGTTATGTGGTTGATCTAGAAGAAGAATACGAAGAACTGGGGAACTATATTTGAATTATTTAAAAAAATATCCAAACATTTTTAATTTACTCACGGATAAATTAGATGGAATTGTTTAGCTGTCATCAAAATGTCCATCAAATCACTATCCAATGATAACCTTAGATGTAACTTACGGGGTCATTCCCAGGTAGGAAAACATGCACTACTTTTGTCATCCTAGTTGTAATAAGGATAAATCCTCCCAAGGTATAGGGTTTAAATTAACATACTCACAGAAACACAATGCCTATGTACCATAACCCCAAATGCTGGACTTGTACTGTCAGTAAATTAATGTTTTGCCACTGTGATCCATTCAAACCATTAAAAATCATGCATACAAGTTAAACATTAGAACACAACAATCATAAATCCCATTGAAAGGGTATAAATCTTGCAAGCAATGTGCTGTCACCTTAAATTTTGGGACCTAATAAATCTATGACTTATAGCATCATCTTATAATTAGCTGGCAGACTATAAACAGGTATTCGAATCAAATTCTGTTTTCCAAACCAGCAGCATCATTTTTCAAAGAACTGGTCTGAGAAGAGACGACGCAGCAGTCAAGAGGTATTTATACCTCAATTCTTGTTGTGTATTGTAAGTGGCCTTGTCAGACTCCAATTGGAAGCAATGGAGCTACAAATGTTTGCATTGTAAGTAAGAGAAGCAGATCACTGATTTGTAACCCATGTCGAACCGCAGGACTTAGAACGGAAAATTTATGGACTTAGCATAAAAAAGATCGATTTGCGAGACTTAGAAAAAACAACATTACAAACTCACAAAAATACGACCTTAGCGGCCGAACCGCGCACACCTGAAAACATTAAAAACACAATAAATACACACAAAAAATACATAAAAAGCTTACCTACAGCAAGAAGGGGGCACCCAGGACCTCTGCAACTGAAGTTACACCTCAATTTAAGTCTAAATTACCGAATTTAGACACACGAAAATCCCCTAAGCAATGGAAAAAATGGCCGCCGAAAAAAACGAAAACGAGGCTACAGGACCCTAAATACGCAAAACACCACCAAGCAAGATACACTCTTACCAAGGACGCTACATCATCCACAGCCGCGTACCACACACATTCACCGCCATTTTACAACACTAACTTACACAATGCGGAAGTACACAGCTACCCTAACGGATTTCCCTCGCACACGCAACCTATTTACACTACACACTGCACACATTGCTGACACTTACACTTCAGCTCCACATTCTCAGCTCGAAATTCTATGCTGCAGGAACATCAAAAAAGATTGTCAGCTCTTCAACACACTGCTTCCTGCATATATTATTTCCAAATAGGTAAAGTATATTAATTTATTAATTTATTATTATTTAATTAGCATACCAAAAAAAATATACACAAAAAAAAATACACTCTCACAATAAACACAAAAGCCATTTACTGCGCCACTCACAACGAGCGCCAGATCCAAAAAACATAGCACAGAAAGCCTTGCAATAAACGCAAAAAGCAGATCACAGCCGACCAAACAATAACAGCAAAAGGCCTATCAGGCAAAAAAAATACAACCAACAGCCTCGCAATGAGGGCCGAAGGTGCTAATTGCGAGGCTTGCAATGAGCACCGAAGCATCTCGGACCACCAACCAAATTAATGTCTGGACCAAACAGCATTACCTGCCTTACAATTTTATTGCCATCATTTTTGACGCAAGTCGCTAGTTTGAATATAAAATAGACTTGGCTGGTGAATTCTCAAACAACATTTGTATTCGCAAGTATTGACATAGAACAATTATATAGCAGTATCTCACATAACCTTGATCTCCAGGAGGTCGATTTTTTTTAAAAGCTAAAAAGAGGTTTTTGGGACCGTTCAACAGATCTGTCTTGAAATAATTGGCATTCATCCTAACTAGGAATTATTTCTTATTCAATGGTAAATCTTATCACCAACAAAATAAAACAGCAAGGGGAACACTTTGCGTGCCCAGTTACACCAACCTATTTTAGGTTGGTGGGAGGTAATGTAGGTGTTTGATGAATCAATGCTCTGGCATTGGTTCATAGACGATATCTTAATATTTTAAACTGGCCCAAAATCTTACTTCAGTACTTTTGCAGCCTTGCTAAAGAACTCAGATTAAAATTCACCTTGAGGCCAATGACACCCAATTGTTGTTGTTTTTTGGATCTGTGTATAACAAAAACTCATAAAGGTAATATTGAAACTATCATTCACAGGAAACCAACAACCTCCAACACATTTCTGGCCTGGTCCAGTATGCACCTAATACAACTTAACAGAGGCATACCAATAGGACAATATTTAAGGACCAAATGGAATTCTAGTAATGAGTTTAAATATCAGGCAGACATACTCAGATGTAGATTTAGGTCTAGCGGCTATTCAAACAAATGTTTTTTTGCAGGCTTACAAAAGAGCAATTATGACCAAGAGAGTTGACCTGCTTAATCCAAAGCAGATAAGTTGATTAAAAACGGTCTGAAGTATTGGAAAAACATTGGTCCATCCTTTTGGCTGATGAAGATCTGAAAGAGGTCATATCAGAAAAGGCCATAGCCACTTTCAGGAGCAGCAAAACTATTAGAGATTATCTAAGATATACCATTTACCAGTTGAGAAACATTCCTCAAACTTGGTTGATGCTTCTTATATACATCAATGTCAACAGTTTGTTTACCCACAAAATAGCAAAATGAATCACACAGAAGGATATATAACTAACTGCAGCTCTTCAGGAGTCGTTTATGTGATGAAATGTGTTTGTTCCATACTTTATGTAGGAAAAAATAAACGCCAGCTCAGGAGACAAGTCCTTGAACATGTGTATACTTTTAGAAAATAACTTGATAATCCTGTAGCAAGGCATGTTAAAACATTTCATCAGAATAATCCCCACTTATTTAGCTCACTTGATAGTGTGTAAATAGATGTCATAGAAGAGGAGATTTTGCCCCATTTCTACTGAGAAGCAGAGTAAACAGGTTTTCAAGGTTTTATGTACAGAGCGTTTCCATAATGAATTAATAATAAGATTGGTATAACTTAATTTACACTTATAACATCATTCTAATAGTAAGGGGCTACAAGTTGATTATTTATTGTTATGAAGTATAAGTTTACACTAACAACGGTTTGGATCCTTCATTCAAAAAAGGTAATGGATTGAGAATTTATATTAACCACTGCTTTGATCCTTTATATACTTACCTTGTTCATGGAGAGATATGGTATGAATCAATGCTATTTATCTGTAAGTATCCTACATTATGTTTATTGACATATAAGAATGGTAGAAATTCTGTAGTTCCTTGTATGGATTTATAATCCAATGTTAGATGCTATGAGTTTTAGAAATACACACGAGAGACAAAAACAACTGTTATTTCATTCTTGGTATTTTTTAGGATTTGTATTAGTTTGTTCACTGTAAGTTCTAAACTATCACTTTCTTCAACCAAAATTTAACCACATTCATTATTATTTGAATTAGATGACACTTTAAACTTATTTTGATCACTTTCCATCTTCAATCCTTGCCATCATTTTCATGCTAAAATGCATGTGCAAATGTATTCACATCAACACTATTCTCTACATGATATATATTTTTCTATTACAAGGATGAATTTATATGACATGCTTGTCATGTTGGTATTTGCAAGAACTTACGCTACACACAGGTCATTAAAATCATATAGGAGTCGAAGTGGCTCCAATTTGTCATAGTAAATTTATGTATACTCTTCAATAGAATGTATGATTGGTTTGTTCTAATTTATAACTTGTATGCCTAATTGTTAATGGTTTGAATGGATCACAGTGGCAAAACTTCCATTTACTGAGGGTACAAGTTGGGGTTATATGCCCTTCAGAAAGGAGGTTCCCTGTGAGGTACATAGGTCATGTGTCTGTGTGTATGTTAATTTAAATCCTATACCTTGAGAGGATTAATCCCTGTCAATACTAGGAGGACAAAATAAGTATTTTCCTACTTGAAAATTACCCCATAAGTTAGAACTAAGGTTAACATTGTGATTTGATGCAGATTTTGATCACAGTTAAACAATACCCTCTGATTTATCCACAAGTGAATTATTTTATAAGCAGTGTTAGTTATACTTTTTAAATAATTCAAATAAAGTTCCTTGTTTTTTCTTATTATTATCGTGTATCTAATTGGTGTTAAGCACTGGAATTTAGATTTTTTTTTTGAGCATGTTCATTATTTTGACTAATATCATATCCCTTTTGATGTGTTTTGACTATTGATTTATTCAACTTGGGCAATAGAAATGTTTTGCAATGATCATTGATTGTATATACTACATCTAATGATTACTTATAGTTACTATTTTAGCCATTTGGTAGGCTTTAGTCTTCCATTTACAATTGCAATGAGTGTTCCAATATTATTTGAGAGTAGGGTATTTATAGCTAGCAGTGAGGCAAAGCTCGGCCTTCCACAGAGAAGACCCTTGCTGGGTCCGTTGAACAGAACTGTCATTCTCTAATTTCTATCGGTATTATAATTACATAAATGAGGGTTACTTGAGATTATTAGATGCATTTATGCAGTTAAATAATTGATGTTTATTAACTTTGGTCTTGGAAATATAAGCCTTCATAGTTTATGTGTGATTGCATTTGTGTTCTTGACTGATGAAAACTCAGCTCAGGTCAGTCCAGTGTAAAAGTTCAAGAACATATATTTAGTAAATAACATGTATTCAGTTTTTTCATTATTCAGTCATCATGCCTACTTTTTAATGGTGCACTGCCTTACATATCTTTTTTTCTTGTTTTTTTAGTTTATTCAATTTTCCAGTACAAAAATAAAACAAAAAATATACATGACCATACGAAGACAAAAAATAGATTACATATCACCTCCCCGTGTTGTTTGCTCTAACTTGTAAACGGGTGACCTGTACATACACATCTTAAATCAAGAGTTAACAATTATAACAGTTTTTGATTATTGTATCTCTTTTTCCATCCAACATGTTATAATAAATAGTATCATAGAACCATTTCTAAAATACTTTGCAGTACCAATGTAAGTTTCTCCTGAGTTTCCATTCATACATGGAATAAAATATTTTTTATTAATCTCTTAATTTAAATCCAGCTAATTATCCAGCTAACTAGTTTTTAGTATATAGTAGAAGACTATTCTAATACGGAATTTTTTGTCCTTATTTATCTCCTTTTAGCTTTCAGATTTATACTTTTCCCAAATTTTCCACCTAATTTCTTATTTAATATAATACTCAAGTCACTGATTTCAATTTCCATTAACCAACTTTTTTCCATTCTATTACTTATTTCCATCCAGGTTGGTACGCTATTTTGTTTCCAATTACTTCCTATCAGTGCCTATCAAAAATGTTCTAACATCACCATTTAATTTATCAGGGAACATATGTAGTAAAGAGATCTCAAGGGTCAATGTTATTTTTTCTTTTGTGATCTCCGATAATTTTTATGATAAATTCAACCAAAAATGTTGGATTGATGGGCATCCCCACCATACATGTAGGAATGACCCTTCCTCACCACAATTCCTCCAAGATAGATTGGTATTTTCTACTTGTCACGATCTGCTTCTTCAAGGGGGCTTGATATGAACCTAGTTCAAACCTACCCCAGCAGAATCATGTACTTCCTGATCTCTGTGGCACAAAAGATGGCTTCTGAAGATTGCAAGGCCCAAAAGCTACAGGCAGAGAATACTGGATCCAGGTTACTTAGTGGCCCATAGCAAGACCACTCACCAAGTCAGGATACAACACACAGAAATAGTCTCACACCTTGTTTATGTGAAAACTATATTGCAACCTTTATTGAATGAACAAAACAACATATTTATACTCTCCAATACCACACCCTTGTGTACATTTGTGTATGTGTGATGTCAGACCATCTGGCTTGCAACCTTGGGCTATCAAAGCTCTTGAGATCACATTCATTAGATAACCTTTATGTTAAACTCAAGTGTTTGCCCAGGACCACTTGAAGCACATGCATCTGTCTTGACCCAAGGTCTGCATGTTTGAGTGTGCAATGATCTGCAGCTAACTTCTATCCAGAACATTTCTACCAATTCCACATATGTTCTATATAACATTTTCCCTCATAATATATTATACCTAGGATACATAATAACCATGTACAGGCAACATATAACCGCACAATAACACATAATCCCAATGCAACAATGTCATGCTCCCTTGGACATACTCACAAACCACTGACAATATGAGTCCTTAAACAATTAAATCATGACAACTTCTCCCCCTTCCTTTCTAGTATAGCATAGAGGATCATCCTAACGGATAATTCTCTAGCTATACTGCTTTTACTTGTCCTCCTGTCTGGAAAGTCCATCCATGTGATAGCCTCAGTGGCTCTCTGGGTACCCTGCCTCCCCCTGTCCAGGGCGAATACTCGCTCCTTCCCAGTGGCCTTGTGACTTTCCCAAGCTCCTGGGGAGACTTATAAGACAACTGCCATGGAGGACCCTTCAAGGTAGTCCAGGGGAAACAGTACATCCCAGCTAGTAAGTCCAGCATAAATTTGGGAGGATCCTTACCCAGCAAAGCCCTTTCCTTCCAGGCTAGGGAGACCTCCTGTCCTGCCGATTCTGGATCAGCACTCTGTCCCATGGGTAAAATTGAAAAGTACAAGGTTCCCTTTGTCAGGCTTGATCTTTCTCCTGAATAAACTGGGATACGGGAGTTGCAACATGGGCTAGTGACATTCACTGGTGGCATCCATGCTGGATTAATGGGCAGTTCTGATACAAGCTGTTGTGGCTCAGATGCCAACCTTTCTCCCACCAAGCCTGGCCAATGGCCCCTTCTTTCCAGGGTTACAGGTACACAGCCAGTGTCTTTGGGTAGCTGCAGGGGAGTCATTGTAGGGATACCAGGAGACAAATCACAATCTGGGGTACCCTCTGGCTCTTTGGTCTCTGGATCCTCAGGTGGAACCTCCTGACTCTCTCCATCTGAGACTGCCTGGTGTGTAGTTACAGGCAGCCCTTGAGAAGCAGCAGCTACTGCCTCTTGTTCAGGCTGAAGAACAGGGCTACTTTCTGTTTCTGCTCCAGGGTCTGTGGCTGGCTCCTGGACAATGGTCATCCAAGGAACCTCTCTACAATTTCCACAGTCAAATGGTAGGGCCCAGTGCTCATTAGGTTCTTCTCTTACACTAGGAGCAGAGTAGCTTTTCCCCAGTTCTTCCCCTGGGCCTGGCACTGCTGTGGTTTGGCCCTGTCCCCCTTCCTCTAACTGGGTGAGACTTAGCCCCCTAAAGATAGGGACCAGTTCTTCCTCTTCCCAGTCCCCCCCATGGATGCCGGCATCCTTGTTATTTTGAGAATCATGGATATCAAAATTCTCCCCACAGTCCATACATTTATTTTCTGACCCCGCCTCAGCAATATTTAGCTGGGTCTCTGTAGTACCTGTTAGGTGGTTCTGTTCCATGCCTGACTGGCATGAGCCCTCCCAGCTGGCTGGCCAACAACCATCCAGGGATGCTTCATCCAGTAAGTCTATATAATCCACCTCCAGCTGTAGCTCCTGTTGGATCAAAGGCCAAAGTAAGTTAGCTGTATGAGAGTCTGTCTCCAGTCCCAGCATGTGACAGCGCTTGGCAAACAGACACAGCTTTCTTTTCTCTGTCCCCAAGCCACAGTCCGGATCCCCATGTACTATGTCCCAAAGTGCCTTTTCCAGCCCCAATGAAAAATGATGATGTATCCCAACAGGTCCAACCCAATAAGCATATTGATCTTCCAGGGCGACCTCCTCATATACCAATTCTTCCAGCCATTCCAGTAGCCTGTGACCTGGCCATAGTCCCAGGAATGCCATCCATTTATTTAGAAGGCCCATTCCTCTACAGTCCTTTCCAGTCACCAGAACATTCTCTATCTCTACTGGGGATAAGCATTTCCCCTCCACAGGAGCTGAGACAGGGCCATTGCTTACCCTTCTCCTGTTCCCCTTTACCTCCTGTGTGATTTGTATCCGGAGTTCCCTCTGCTGATCCTTAGTAAAACCTGCAGGCATTACCTCCATCCATCTTTGATACCGTCTGGACACTTCCTCCTCCTCTGCTGCAGACATCTCTTCATAAGCTGCCATCCTTCTGTGTTTTATACAGAGATCCCCACCGCTGCCAGCCAAATGTCACGATCTGCTTCTTCAAGGGGGCTTGATATGAACCTAGTTCAAACCTACCCCAGCAGAATCATGTACTTCCTGATCTCTGTGGCACAAAAGATGGCTTCTGAAGATTGCAAGGCCCAAAAGCTACAGGCAGAGAATACTGGATCCAGGTTACTTAGTGGCCCATAGCAAGATCACTCCCCAAGTCAGGATACAACACACAGAAATAGTCTCACACCTTGTTTATGTGAAAACTATATTGCAACCTTTATTGAATGAACAAAACAACATATTTATACTCTCCAATACCACACCCTTGTGTACATTTGTGTATGTGTGATGTCAGACCATCTGGCTTGCAACCTTGGGCTATCAAAGCTCTTGAGATCACATTCATTAGATAACCTTTATGTTAAACTCAAGTGTTTGCCCAGGACCACTTGAAGCACATGCATCTGTCTTGACCCAAGGTCTGCATGTTTGAGTGTGCAATGATCTGCAGCTAACTTCTATCCAGAACATTTCTACCAATTCCACATATGTTCTATATAACATTTTCCCTCATAATATATTATACCTAGGATACATAATAACCATGTACAGGCAACATATAACCGCACAATAACACATAATCCCAATGCAACAATGTCATGCTCCCTTGGACATACTCACAAACCACTGACAATATGAGTCCTTAAACAATTAAATCATGACACTACTTTATTAATTTGATGTAGTCTTGAAGGAACAAAGTGCCACCTATTAATAATTTTACAGTGATGCTCTCTTTGGGCCACATTTTTTATCACTGACTCAGTTACTTTCCCATGTCTATTTCCCATTTAAGCATATTTTTAAATTTCACTTCCTCATAGTTCTTCCTCATTGTATTATACATTTTCAATGTAAAATGTTGATAATCTCTCGTTCTTATACATTTTTCAAATAAGGTTTTTTCCCTCTTACTAAAGTCAATACTTAAGCTCTTCATGTTTAAACATAATGCTCTATAGTCGAGGCAGTTTGCTGATATGCTAGGGAATTCAATTTTTACTCTTCAAAGGCTCCAATTCTATTGTTGACATATAGGTCTCCTATTTTAAGTTCCTTGTATCTATTAGATTTTACCCCCCCCCCCCCCCCCACATTCAATCTGAACTTAGTTGACAGAATTTCTACAGGGAAAATGGGACTTGGGAAAGGTACTAATCTATATTTTTTATTTAATTTTTTCCATATTTTTATATTATTTTTTATCAATCTTCATTCTGGATAGATTGCTACAGTTGTATGATTTTCTTGATATAAAATTTTCCTAAGTTCTCCTAGTCCTGCGCAGTAATTTTCTATCTGCACCCATTCATTTTCTGCACTAACTTGACTCCATTCAATAATATGTGATAGGGAAATTGCCTCTTGAAATTTTGAGTTTGACGGGTATGCCATCCCTCTCTATTAAATCTCTGCTCTAAAATTGATCTCCTTATTCTTAAGTTCTTCCACCATGGACAAAGAGATCCATTTTTTTTCTGAAGTTTTTTTATTAAGTAGTGCAGTAATGGAAAAGGGATGGATCTCAAAAGGTAGCCAATAGATAATTATCTTTCCTGTCCACAAAAAATGTAAACCCTGACAATTCTTAATTAATTGTTCTATTTCTTTATTTATCTTATTATAGTTTATATTAATTATCCTTTTTATGTCCTTATGTAGTATAATTCCTAGATGTTTAATTTCTAATTGCCATTTTAGATTATAATTACTTTTTAATAACTCCAAGTCGTCCTCCCTTAGATTCAACGACAAAGCCTCTGTTTTTTGTTCAATTTATGATGCCTTGCATATCAACTTTAAACAACTCTGTAGGTCATCACAAGGATAGTGTTTCCTGGGAAAGTCTCAAAAGCTGTATGGTAATGCATGTTTCCCTCTACACCAGTGGTCCCATGAAAAGGCACAAAAGACAAGTTTAGTAAATGTCATGTTCCTTTTTCTATTTAACCATTCCCTTTTCCAAGTTTGTTGACAGCAGTTCAATTTTTTTTATGTTTTTTTGGTGCCAGTAACACAATAGAGATCTTAACCACTCAGCTAATTGGCTATTTGTGTTTTGAGCCAATTAGTGTAACGAAAGCTTTTCTCACATCAAAGCTTAGACCAGCAGGACTTGAGGTAGGAGGAGTTGGACACCAAACTGAGGTATGGATTAATATCCAAATGGAGTCTCAATAACTAGAATCAGCATATACAGTGAATAGAGTATGTGGCATGTATTACATAGGTCAACAGATTGCATCAAGGCTGGCTAATTGTTGCAAAAGCATGGGTCACATTTTCAATCATTATAGCAGAAGACAAGCTAAGGACAGTTAATTACATTGAATCAAGGTCAAAGGGCATAGGCAAAGAAAAAAAGGTCCACAAATGTCAGGCATCATACTGCCCCAGTAGGGGGGTTGAATAACAGCATGAATAACAGCATGATTCAGCAATCAAAACACTACTTGGTCCAAGCCAAAAGTGGAATTACAGCTCTGACTTATTTATTTATATACTTATTTCACATTTATTGCACTTTTATCCAAGGTGCTTTCAACTGTTGGATGTTTTATGACAGCATTGGTTGATTACTATACATGTATAATCATACAATTACAACAGTAGTAGGAAACAATGCCTTGAGCAACAATCTAGGATATAAAGTACCCTTATCCAAAGCTATGTATATCCTATGACTGTGGCTCACAAGCTTACACACTAAAGGAATTTGAAGGGGGATGCTTGAGACAGTAGGTGACGGGTTAATGTGAGGTTCACAAGGTGAATAATGGTAATAGGCATAAATGGTCAATGTGATACCAGGGGAGAGAGTTTGTGAAAGGGTGGAAGTTAGAATGATGTTAGTTATATGCATGTTGGTTGGATGGCTGACAATACAAATTAGGGTGTTAATTTATAGGTGTTGCTCCCTAAAGTATGTGTTTTATAAGTCCTTATATAGAAAAATTAACCAGGAGCAAGTGGGAGAGGGGTAGCGAGGGAGGCGATTGCTATAAAAAAAAAAAATAATACGTAGCCTGCTTGACATGTTACATGATTTCTGTGAGAAGAATATAGTTGTTATTGGGAGAAAGAGCGGGAAAAAAGACTGAAAGGTAGATATAGAGGGAAATATGAGAGAGACTAAAGCATAGAGAGACAGAGAAATGTTTGACTAGCAAAGTTATGCAGGATAACAAGAAACAATGTTAAAATACAGACACGTTATGGGAATTGTTAACCATACATTACAATATCAAAGTGGATAAGGGCAGATCACTCTTCCTTATTTAGATTTGATATGGATTAGCTAGAGTTTACACAGAACATGGCAAGCCTTATAATTAGATTACAGGTTCAGAATTATAATGTGTTGGTGACAATGCAGCCCAAAAATAGGTAAAAATTGTACACACAATTTTCCAACTACAATAATTTATTAAAGGACCACAGAAGTCACCTATATGTGCTCTGCCCCATTAGTCAAAGGGTGAAAAATCATAGTGAAAAAGTGCTTTCATTTTGAAAATTGCTGAAGAATTGGTGGAGTTATGATCAGTTGAAATCTGCCTGTTTCAGTGAGCTAACTGTGTGCCTTATTAAATTGCGATTTGGCCAATTGAATAGGGCTCTATTTAAGCACAGAGCCTATTTTTTTACAGAAGTTTTTAGTTAGTGAATACCTTGCTTTTGGATAGAAGTTCACAAACTAAAAACTTCTGTTAAAAAATAGGCTCTGTGCTTATATAGACCCCTATTCAATTGGCCAATTGAATGAGGCCCTGTGTCTGGATTAGTAATGAGCTCTGTACTGCGTGGAAGAATGATTAATTCATTAGATTCAGGTGTAGACGCTTTTAGTAAGTGAATCAGTCTGTTACTAACTCTCTGTAACTACTTAGATATATTCTAGCAACACAAGTAATAGCTGGAGTAATAGCTTAGTCAATAGAGCAGTTGTTTCTGAACCCAAAAGTTGGGAGTTTTCTATCCAAAGGTTATTTTTTTTTTTTTTTTACTGTTTTCAAAATCAGACATCACATATAATAGTTGTGGTAATTGCGAGTTGTCGTCACGCAATGTTAAAAGATATGGGCTTGCGCATGCACAATGAGCCCCAAAGGTGCTCATTGCAAGGGCCGAAAGTTGCGGGTTTGACGGGGGCTGCAATGAGCACCAACGGCGATCATCGCAAGGCCCAATATGTGCGCCGAAGGCCGTAGGTCTTTGGCGCTCATCGATAAGCCCGCAAGACTTTGTAAAAGGCTCGCAATGAGCACCAAATGGTTTCAGACCCATAGAGCACAGAGGATGGAGAGGGAGGAGAAAGACAAAGGGGACGGAAAGCAGGGAGAGAGTGGAAAGAGACATTGGTGAGAGAGGGAGGGAAAGAGAAACAGGGAGGGAGATAAGGGAAAAACACACAGGGAAGGGAGAGGGGGCAAAGAGACAGCGGGAGGGAGAGAGGGGAAAACAGACACAGGGGTGAGAGAGTGGGGAGAGGCACGCGATGAGCACCAAAGGCGCTCATTGTAAGCCCCGAAAGTTGTATGTTAGATGATGCCTGCAATGAAGGGGTCGTCGAAGGCGTTCATCGCGAAGGCTCATAAAGTAGAGGGGAGGGGGGTGGCTCGCAATGAGAGCCTCATTCAATTGTGATTCGGCCAGTTTAATAGGGCTCTATATAAGCAAAGAGCATATTTATTTACAGAAGTCTTTACTTGGAGAAATTCTATATAAAAGCAAGGTCTTCACTAACTACAAAGTAAAGATACCTGCTAATATTGTTAGCTATGTTAGATAAGTTACAACTGTGATTTATTTTTCTAAACTACACTAGTCATTTAAAGCCTTATTAAATTGTGATTCGGCCAATTGAATATTGCTCTATATAAGCACATAGCATTTTTTTTTTACAGACGTTTTTAGTTAGTGAACTTCTATCCAACAGCAAGGTCTTCACTAACTAAAAACTTCTGTAAATAAAATATGCTATGTGCTTATATAGAGCCCTATTCAATTGGCCGAATCGCAATCTAATAAGGCTGTTAATGTTTACTACATCAGTACTCTTGGGTGTTTGGACTAATAAATTAATTGTAGCTATATATCTATATCACATGCCTTCATAATGTGTTTTCCCTTCATGAGATAATTGGCGATGTTTCAATTGGATTTTTTATTTGTCTTCCTCTGGATCAATTAACAATTAACAATTCACTAAATACAAGAATCAGATGATATCTATAAAGGTTGGACTTGATGGACTAAAAGTCTTTTTTTTCAAACTCAATTACTATGTTACTATGAAAGGTATATATCTAGGCTTAAAAATGTATGCATTATTAAGAGGCATAAAATGGAGCTGATTATGAAATATATTCAGGAATATGAATGTGTTTATGAAGCAAGACATGGCAGTACATGGCAGCCACAAAACCAATTGCTTCCAGATTGTTTGCAAGACAAATAGAGCTACATTTTTTTAAATCATTTTATCGAAAAATATCTATACTATAGAATTGACAATGTAAATGCCTTTCATTTATTGTGTTTTATCAATTCACTTGGTATTCATTTCTTAACACATGTCACCAATGTCATCTACAAATTCAAGGACTTTTATAAAAGAGAACAATAGGAACACAATTATACTTCATATTAGTTTTGTTCTTGATTGATATCGACATAGCAAAGTGCAAACAGCACTGGCTTTTGTTCACTGAAAGGCCCTTTATTTGTCTCTTTGTAATTTTTTTTTATCTCCTTGCATTTAAACATTTTTATCAACCCTTTGGGGATCCAACATAATCAGTTTTTACTTACCTTTGAAATTCTCATATTAACAAGCTAATTTTTAGAAAATCAAGTGCATTGCAGAAAATGCGTGGAAGGGAAGTGAAATGAGATATGAGTATCTCATTATTTATTGAACTTGAAAAGTATAAAGTGAAACATAATAAGGAAAAGTTAAACACAGCCAGAAAACATGAGGATGTTTTGTATAGAAAGTTATTAATGTGTTCATATATAATATGAAAGCACCATTAGATTATGAAATATCAAATGGTATGCTTAAGTTATTTATTTATTTAGCATAATTGTATAATGAACAGGTAAATAACTATCAATAAAGACAAACGATATGAGAAGTGCTGGATAAAGTCCCTATTGCAAAATGTAGTGACGAATGAGGTGTGTGTGTGTATGAAATGTCCAAAAATGTGCATTCAATAATTAGAATTCATTTACAAAAGGTAATCTTGGAAATTAGAGTGATAATAATATAAACGGAAACATAAAACAACATTGTGAATAAATATTCTTCAAACACTGGGGTGATAGAATATACAAGTAAATCCAAATCGATATATTCAGAAGGAATACCCAACAATCAGATAACAAATGGTCTTCAGAGTGTCTTCAGAAAAAAACTGAAACAAATAGTAGCAAAGCCAATAAATAGATGGGATCCTTGATGAAGTCTAAGAGATGAAACATTTTTTTTTTAACTGTCTTATACTGTTTGCTCATCTCACTTTTGTGAATATTGTGCCACTTTCTGGGTGCTCTACTTCTTTCTTGTTTTAGATTGTAAGTTTGCAAGTTTTCAATCATGTGTCGGTGCTTTGGAAACAAGCACTATGTATATTTGATTTTAAGCTCATTCTTTGTAAGGTGTTAATTTTATTTTCGCCACGTACTTAACCGCTGTATAGCACTACAGAATATGTTGACGTGTTACAAATAAAGATAATAATAATAATAATAATAATAAAGATATTTATTATTATGTTAAAACCTCTTTTGAATATAAACAAACATACAACAATAGAATACAGAAGAAATTGTATATGGCCATTATGATTATGAAATTGGAATTATTTAACCAAGATTTATAGGGCTCTAGAGTTATGTATAAGTTTTTTTTATAAAGTGAATTTGGTACAAAACATGTAGAATTATGTGCTGAAACAGCACACTGAATGCAACACCCTTCGAGTCATGTGACCAGCAATATTTGTTTATTGCAGGTAGAGTTTGTAAGCTATCCCAGACAATGACACCCAGGGAATTCGAATCAGGGATATTAATAGCGCACAAATAATTGAAGCCAGGACTTGCTGAAAGACTACATTAAAGGTATATACAAGTTTCCTGGCTTTCAAATGGTTGGTAAGAAACAAGCAGTGATTATCAGAAAAATATGTGTACTTATAAATGTATAGGCTGGAGAGTAAATACCAGCTTTGCACACCCAGAGGAAACTGACATTACCAATTATGCAGAGGAAATGTATCTAGGTATGGAGTTTGTGCTTGTGCTGGATTGCTTCTTTGCAACACAACAACCCCAGAATATGATACAAATGTATCTGCTTTTTCCTGATTGGCCAAAACAAATTATGCTAATCTAAGCATTGATTTTCAGGGGAGTCAACTGACAAAAGCATCAGCTTGCAAATTGAAAAGATTAGGCAAACATCGGGGTGAGTTTGTAAATGTTTATTTTGGTATTTTTTTATGCACAAAAAAATGTTTGCATAAACTACTGATTCTCCTCTATCCGATGCATTCATAATCCAGGAAACTTATGTATTCATTTAAGTAAAACACTTTTATGAGACTTTAAGAGTGTTTCATTGTGTAGATATAAGAAGCTACAATTTTATAAAACAAATCCTAAGTATACATGTTATTCTATGCTTTGTCTGCTTGAGTACATAGTATTGCGTCCAGTGTTTTCCAACAAAGGTGACAGGAAGATCCTTGTGTGGGTCAATTGTGAGGGTGTATAGTATCATCAAAGTAGCATTTTGTACCCTTTAATCAGTGAAATACATATATTTGCCAAAGTTTTCTCAACTTCTAGCCAGTCATCTAGACCTATTGTTATTTTCACAGTAAAATTGCAAATGTATGCCTTTTACATGTGAATCTTGTGTTCTAATGTAGTACACATCAGACTCAGCTGGTTATCAGTTTCTGAACATTCATAAAGTATTTCTTTCCATGTCTTTGTCAGTACTCAGCAATGCAAATTATTTTAGAGAAAGAAAAATGTTAAAAGTATGGTTAAACATATTTTGCTATCAAAATATGCATAGAAGTTATGTTTTCAAGCTGATATAGTATGCTATTTATTCAGAACATGTTTGAAATTATATATTGTCACAATTCAGCATGCATTTCAGAAAACAGCATGCTTTTTTTTTCTCTGTATACTGTGATGCAGACTGCCATATATTACTTTGTAAAGAGTTTTCACAAAGCACAAATCTTAGCTTTGACAACAGAGATCTGTAAAGTGGATGGCAGCCTGGATCAAACCAGAGAAACAACATTTTGGCAAATCAGACTCTGAATTGTTACTAACAAATTTAATGTTTTCTGTACATTATTATTATTATTAACTTTTATTTGTAAAGCGCCAACATATTCTGTAGCGCTGTACAGGGTAGGAGATCTATATTAACAATATTAACAACTGAAGAATATAGTGGGCCCTGTTTTGAGCTCAGAATCTTTGTAGAAAGTACTTTTTTCCAAAGCACCCTACAAGATTGGAAACTCGCTACTTACAATCGAAAGGGGATGTAAGAGGCAGAAACCTGGATAAAAAAAGACAAGTAATAGCAGGGTCAGGAAGGTGAAAGTTTACATTAATCATTAAGTATCTTGCAAAAACACCTTTTACTCATTAGGGCTGAAGAACCTCAACGGGAAGGTCTCTGGGATTGGAGTAATGATTTCATCAGTAGGTTTTCATGGAATCATATTCAATAGAGGAAAATACAGACATTTTAGATATTAAATAAAGTCAAGAATTAGTATCTGACGCATTATTGCTGGTAGGAATATGATAACACCTATGGCTATTCTGTTTATGGATTCTTAGCATTAAAAGTATAGCAAACAAAAAACAACTGATAATGAATCAAGACAAAACTTCACAGTCAGTTAGTGGTATTTAGGTATTTGATTAATCTGATTTATTTATTTATTTATTTTCATCTGCTTGCTTAACTGTCCATTTGCTGCTCAGGATCTCCTAGTGCCTTAAGCTACTCTTCGAACACGGAAGAGAATATACTAATGGTGATGATGCCGGTGCTGCTGGTGCTGTCAATGCTCCGGTAGTGAGGGATGGAGTGGAGGAGAAGGGGCCTGAAACCCAAAGTGCCGGCAGACAGGGTGCTAGGAGGTTGGGTAGCTTGGAAATGGATACATTTGTTGGAGGAGGGGCTGATTGGGATTAATATTTACAGGTGTCGCCAGAGGGCAAGGCATATCCTTCTCAGACCACTGAACATCAATGCTGGAGCTGTTGATGTTGATGAAAAATAACAAATATTTAGTTTCTACTTTTTATAACAAAAACATCATTTAATGTCTGTATGTTTGCAATTTTGAGTTGCATAGGCAAAGATTAGGATACACCTAGATAATATTAGCAGTAATTTCCAATGTCATGGGTCTGAGTGTTGACAAGATTTTGATTGTAATTGTGCGTATGTACTCATGGTTTGTCTTTGGAGTTATGTTCAAACATAAGTTTGTGTATTATTAAGTATATGGCTTCATGACTATATAAGTTTTTTCCTTACTATATCATGCACTGGTGTGTCAGTTTTAGGCATGTAAATAGAGTTAATAAATACACTTATTTACTTATAACCATACAGAATGTGAGAACAAGAGAGTACCCACTGTACGATGGTCAACAAAACTCTATATGTATTTTACTAACATACTAAAATGAATACAGAACTTTTATAATAAATAATAAAAAGAGTTTGTTGCAGCACCTCAACACCATCTTTTTAAATAAAAAGCTCCGCCCATCCTATTACGTCACACGCTATGGAAAGCGCGATCAGTCAAACTTGGCTATTTCTCTTAGTCTATATAAGAGTGTACTATGGATGGCTTTGTTGATGATTTACTCAGTACACTTTCATTTACAGCTTGTTATTGAAAATAGATACAATACAGATCACTATAATACAGGTATTTTACTGTGATTAATTAACATATACTTTGACAAATACCGAAATAAATAAATAGAGTACTCTTAGTGTAACTGATGTAAAAAATAACAAGAATTAAGATATTATTTATTTGTAGGTGGCACTGTAATTAATATACAACTTAACTGATCTAAACTTGATAATAAAGTATACCATCATTATCTCCCATTACATGTCTATATTACCATGACATTTTTAACACCAACCTAATATACACTCAAAGTGCCTATTTCAATAATAAAACATTTTTTATACATTATTTATTCCATAACAATTTAAATAGTGTATTTCCTAAAGGATATCTTATTCCTGATGGAGAGTTCATAATAGTTTTAACAGATATACCAGATAAGATGTTATAATTATTCCATTATTGCTTCCTCATGATGAATGGATAACTTCTTAATGATATTCATTTCTAAGTGACCCTGATGTTGAAGTAACTCTCTAAGGTATACATTTGGAGAGATTCTGTTATTGGGATTGCTGTTTCATATAAACGCTGTATACGTGAAGAGTGGGAGGACAGTGTAAAATCTCCTGGTGTAGATTTCTTATGTCTTGGTAAGGACACACAATAACACATATATCAATAATACTCACCTTGGTCAACCCCAAAGTATAAGGTATCATAAAGGCGTCCTTTGTAATGTGCCCAGTGAATCCAAGTCCCATGTATCTTGTACTTTCTTGCACTTTATGGGAGGACTTCGTGGTGGATGCTTGGTGTGTTCAGCAATGCATTAAAATATCTGTATGCTAATTGCACACAAAAATAATTCAATCAAATGATAGTTTAATATAATTAGTGATATAAATACAATAAAATAGATGATTGATTTTATATCACAATCAATTTTTATCTCTCAGATATAAGATCAAACGAGTTTTGCTGACTATCCGGCAGCTTCATCAGTGATGACTATCCTGTAAAAAACACACCCAAAAATGCCTTCTATGTAAAAAAGTAATAAATAAGTATAATCACACCTACACATATAAAATGTATAAAACCAGACCTTTTAGGTATTTAGGTACAGTGTCTTGCAAAAGTATTCACCCTCCTTGGCATTTTTCGTGTTTTGTTGCCTCACAACCTGGAATTAACATGGATTGTTTGAGGATTTGCATCATTTAATTTACAGAACATGCCCACAACTTTGAAGATTTTTTTTTTTTGTGAAGCAAACAACAAATAGGACAAAATAACAGAAAAAGTCAATGTGCATAATTATTCACCCCCTAAAGTCAATACTTTGTAGAGCCACCTTTTGATGCAATCACAGTTTCAAGTTGCTTTGCATAAGTCTCTATGAGCTTGCCACATTTTACCACTGGGATTTTTGCCCATTCCTCCTTGCAAAACTGCTCCAGTTCCTTCAAGTTGGATGGTTAGTGCTTGTGAACAGCCATCTTTAAGTCTGACCACAGATTTTAACTAGGCTATTCCAACACATTTACATGTTTCCCCTTACACCACTCAAGTGTTGCTTTAGCAGTGTGTTTGGGGTCATTGTCCTGCTGGAAGGTGAACCTCCGCCCTAGCATCAAATCATTCACAGAGTGGTACAGGTTTTGCTCAAGAATATCCCTGTATTTAGCACCATCCATCTTTCCCTCAAATCTGACCAGTTTCCCAGGTCTGGCTGCTGAAACACATCCCCACAGCATGATGCTGCCACCACCATGTTTCACTGTGAGGATGGTGTTCTTTGGGTGATGTGATGTGTAGGGTTTGCACCAGACATAGCGTTTTTTTTTGATGGCCGAAAAGTAACATTTTTGTCGTATCAGACCAGAGCACCTTCCTCCATACATTTTGTGAGTCTCCCACATGCCTTTTCGCAAACCCAAAACGTGCCATTTTGTTTTTTGCTGAAAGTAATGGCTTTCTTATGGCCACTTTGCCATATAGCCCAACTCTATGGAGCGTACGTCTTATTGCAGTCCTATGTACAGATACTCCAGTCTCTCCTTCAGGGTAACCTTAGGTCTCTGTGCTGCCTCTCTGATTAATGCTCTCCTTGCCCGGTCCGTGAGTTTTGTTGGTTGGCCGTATCTTGGCAGGTTTGCTGTTGTGTCACGTTCTTTCCATTTGGTTATGATAGATTTGATGGTGCTCCTGGGGATCATCAAATATTTGGATATTTTTGTATGACCTAACCCGGACTTTTACTTCTCAACAACATTGTCCCTTACTTGTTTGGAGAGTTCCTTGGTCTTCATGGTAGTGTTTGGTTAGCGGTGCTTCTTGCTTAGGTGTTACAGCCTCTGGGGCCTTTCAAAAAAGGTGTGTATATGTAATGACATATCATGTGACACTTAAATTGCACACAGGTGGACATCATTTCATTAATTATGTGACTTCTGAAGGTAATTGGTTGCACCAGAGCTTTTTATGGGCTTCATAACAAAGAGGTTGAATACATACGCACATGCCAATTTTTTGTTTTATAGATATATTTTTCTAATTTCACTTCACCAACTTAAGACTATTGTGTTCTGATCCATCACATAAGATTCAGATTAACAAAACATTGAACTTAAGGCTGTAATGTAACAAAATAGGTAAAAAGTCAAGGAAGTGAATACTTTTGCAAGGCACTGTATATGAATATAAACGTATATATATATATATATATATATATATATATATATATACATATATATATCACGTACAGTATATAGTTGTGGACCAAGAACGCTGTTCAGAACGTTTTCAAAGTTGCTTACGCAGTTGCGACCTCGAAGCGAGGCGAAGCAACCGCGCAGCACTTAGGCTGCAATGACCGCCAAATGTGCTCCTTCCAGCCAGCGGCACCATCACATTCGCGAGTCTCGCGAGGCGAAGCAGCCGCACAGCACTTAGGCTGCAATGAGCGCCTGGGGGGCTCATTGCAGCCAGTGGCGTGTCACACATGCGAGCTTCGCAAACCTTACTTACGCTGCATTGTGAGGGTCATACTTCGAACCGAGCGTAACTCTAAAACCCTAAAAACAAAAACAAAACATGTAACAAATATAATAACACACTCACAGACAGCACAGGGGGAGAGCCAGGAAGCCTGGGAGTGAGGTTGTAAGTGATTTTGAGCCATATTTAGGGGGTTTCATCAATTCAAAATGGGCTAAGCGAGGAAAAAAATGGCGGACGAAAAACTTAAAAAATGTTGAAACTGCATGAAAATGAGGCTGAGCAAAGCCAGGCACGCAGGACTTAGAAAATACACAACGGCAAATACAGTAAGACACCAACAACTCCAGGCACGCAAGACTTTGAAAATAAAACGGCCTTCAGCAAGTAACCCGCAAACATTCAGCAGACACACAGAGGACAAACACACAGGGAAGGGACAGGGGGGAGATGGTAGAAAGAGACACATGGAAGGAAAGGCTCGCAATAAGCGCCGAAGGTGCTCATTGCGAGACACAAGATGAGCACCAAAAGTGCTCATCGAGGGGCTCACGATGATCACCGCGAGCGGGAGAGACTTGCAATAAGTCCTGAAACGTGGGGCTCTCAATGAGCGCCAAAGGTGATCAGTGCAAAGCAACAACGTTTAACGTTTTTACACAGGGGAGAGGCTAGCAATGAGCGCCAAAGGTGCTCAGCACTGGGCTCGCAATGAGCGCCGAAGGAGCTCAGAGGAGCAAAAGCCTCACATTGTGTGGCAAACAGCATTGCCAGCATTACAATTGTAATCCTGTCAGGCAAGTTCCTAGTAGATATATATATATATATATATATATATATATAGATATATATATATATATATTGACTCTGACTTGACAAAGAGAGGAACGCTCTCAAAATCTTGTCATGAAACCTATGAATATGTTTGTCCAATAAAAAAGGTATCACTATATACTGCAATACTGTGATTATTCATCTATATATGTATATATATATATATATATATATATATATATATATATAGATATATAGATATATAGATATAGATATATATATATATATATATATATATATCCCTGTACATGTAAGGACATGAAGCGTAATTTAGTACACCGTGTGAGGTAATTCAGTATTCCATATATCTTATTATCTCTTATTTGAGAATCTAGAACTGTGTGGGTGCTAACACATGCATAGCAGTATATGTAATACAGACCAGGTAAAGTACAGTAATCGTAGATGAAGGATTTAATATAAAACGAGAACAAATTATGAAATAGTTTAGTGTGATTTCCAAAAAAGAACATGAATACTGTAGAAATAAACATCCAAAGGTTGTATCTTTTTATAGCATTCCTATATAGTATATAAAAATCTGCAATCACCACCGGGCAGGCCTATATAGTATTGTCCTGTAATAATAGTCTAACAGAACGCGCAAGTGAGTACATAGGTAAAGTTTTAAGACCCTTTGTCTTTACCCTCTCTTCGTATGTACAAGACACAAAACATGTGTTACAAAAGTTAGATGACATTATCCTAGAAAATGGTTGCTTACTAGTATATAGAGAGAGTCTCCAGAGTTACAAACTGTTAGTGTGACGTCACAAGCGCCCCACGTCATTAGCATATATGAGGATAGGGGGGTTGAGGAAGGAGGATGAGGATGGGGGGTGGAGGAGGGGGTTGAGGAGGGAGTTAAGGATGAGGAGGGAGGTTGAGGGTGAGGATTTTGCTTCAAAGTTCTTTATTTGAAATGTATTTTTTTTTTCCTGAAATTTTCTTCTTAAAATTAGGTGCGTGTTATACGCCGGTGCGTGTTATATGCCGATAAATATGGTAACAATGATGCATAAACTAGCTTTCGTGGTATGGATCACAAGGCTTTGCTACTGGCATAGTCCAGGGACACACCTCATAAAAATCTAAAGTATACATACAAAACTTGCATAAAGGTCCCCTATGCACCTGCCTCTAGGCACTGGACAAACATATATATAGAGACTGCAGACTAACAAAGTGGTAGACAGAGAATGAAATCATCTAAAGCCATGGCCACCACTCACTACATGCTGCTACTGACAATCAATTATGATGTGACCAGTAGGCTAAAGGTTACAAGACTACTACAATCACAAGTGGAGATAAAAATCCAGAAACTGGCATCTGTAGCCTGGATCACAAGGTTGCCATGGGCACAGTCCAGGGACACACCTAATTATAAATCTGAAACATTTTTGTACAAATATAAATATGGAACTGGCATAGTGATCCCTATACACCTACCTCTGTCGCCCTTAATTATATGCTTAAATATCTCTCTTTTTTTGTCTACACAGTACAGGACACCGTTGTGAACAGTGTCAACAGGACAAGCTGCAAGTCTACCAAGTTTCGGTTAATACACATGACATTCATCAGAAGGCACATTTTACCACAGTAACACTACGGCCGCCTTATCTCAATACTCAATATTCATATTGTGAGAGCTATTAGTTCAACAGAAGTAGTACCCCATAGGACCCAATATATACAGTTCTAAGAAGCTCAGCCTTTGAGATTACCCGAAGCGCTTTGACCATTACTGGGGCCAACTAACCCTAGTATTTGCTTGCTGTAAATATGAAGCCTTCATTCAGTCCTAGAGGCTCTAAAGTTTTTAAATAAAAAAATCATCATGCCTCCTTATGCAATAACATACAATATATTTCTCCTCTCCTTTTTGAAATTCTGTTCTTTTCAATTCATGTAAATGTAAGTACATCCCTGTCATGTACATTACTGATTTGTCTTGCAACTGGTACGACCAAACTATTTAATATTGAATTAATATATTCCAAGACTCTGCACGTAGTTGGCGATTAGTCTTTCCAACCTATTTCAATCTGCATTTGCATTCAATTAGATTGATCACTACCGTTGTTCAGAAATTAATACCATCCTGTCTTTTTACGTTTTTAATCTGAAAAGGTTTTTGTTGTATTCATATGTAGGCATGCTTTGCAATTTTGACACAGTCTGGATCCTATTGCCAGTTATTCTAGCCAATTGTGTTCTCTTTTTCCTGTTGGTGAACTGTAATGGCTCTGCACAGTCTTACCTCTTAATGATGCCGCTCTGTGATATGTTATAGATGGTCTAATTGACAAGACCTCTTTTAAATCCGTATCGGATCTCAAAATGTATCAGTGTTTTAGAAAAATGTGTTTAATTTCTCTAAATAATGGTTTAAATGTACCGATCATTCTGATCTCCTTTTTGTCTTCTCTGGAAATTTGTGGAGAGCTTGATAACAATTAAGCCCAAGTTTTACTTTTGGCTGTAGCATACGTTTTTTTTAAGTAATTGTGAGAGTAACTTCTCTGATGAAATCTCTGAAATAGCTCATAAGCTTCTGTTCTTCTGGACTTAAACCTAGATCTTGACATTGTTTATCACCCAAAAGATCTATAATACAATCATCAGAAACAATGCAGATCATTAATTTATCTGGATTTACTCTCATACAACATCATATTAGTCTTTTAAATAAGGGTTTATCATTCTCACCAACATCACAATTTGATTTATTCAAGTGGAGGACGGATGTTCATTTATTCGCTAGAAAATTGCTATTAGTAAAATACCACAAAAATCGATTTCATAAACAATGTCAAGATCTGGGTTTAAGTCCAGAAGAACAGACATTTCTGAGTGATATGATGTCTCTGTTAAATGAGGACGATAAAAAGTCTGAAAAAGGTCCAGGACCTTATACAGATCTAAGATCTAGAAGGAAGTTCACACCGAATTTTAAAATATCATGCCTTGTAGAAGTATTTGTGTTTTTGGTGTGTAGGGAATTGGAACAACTGGCAACATCAAGACATAAGTATCCTACTAACCTTACCAAAGAGGAGAAGAGATCACTGTCTGAATTACAAAAAGCAGATGATGTAGTAATAAATGCCCTCAGACAAAGGGGGTAACACAGTTTGCTAAATAGATCTATGTACCATGAAGAAAACCTAAGATTATTAGGGGATGCACTATTTTATAAAATATTCAAATATTCAAGATTCAAACAAGAATTGAGCATGATCTTAGATGATGGAATAGTTCACGATGTGATTTCCAAAGAAGAACATGAATACTTAGGAAATAAACACCGAATGGTTGTGACTTTTTATAGCATTCCTAAAGTGCATAAAAATCTGCAATCACCACTGCAATCAACATTGTCCTAGAAAATGGTTGCTTACTGGTGGGATTGTGCATGAAGTCTCTTTATACGTCAATTCCTCACAAAGAGGGTATAAAAGCGTGTGACCACGTCTTGAAAACGAGAAGCAGACAACATGATAGACATAATGCTTTCACAATAGATCTGTTGAGATTCGTTCTGACTCATAATTATTTCCTAAGGATGAAAAAATGTACTAACAGATACCTGGGACGGCAATGGGTACACGTACGCACCCACAAATTTATATCTTGTGTGGTGGGAGGATACCATAGTTTTAATGACAAAATTAGTGAATTTGTCACTAATATTGAAATCTGGCTCTGCTACATTGATGACATTTTTATGGTGTGGCGGGATCCAAAAACAAGCTTGTGAAAATTGTTGAATCATCTCAATAATAGCAAACTGGGATTGAGACAACACTCTAGTCACAAAGACATTTAGGAAGAGCATAGCAGCTAACAACTTGCTATTAGACAGATGCCACCACCCTTCGTATTTATTACAAAGCATCCCTTATGGCCAATATCTGTGTCTCAAACGCAATTGTTAACGAGTGACAGATTTTGAAAATGAAGCTCGTGAACTGCATCAGAGATATCGTCAGACAGGTTACTCTCACAATTGCATAAAAAAGGCATATGCTAAGGTTAAAAGTAAAACTAGGGCTGAATAGTCATCAAGCTCTCCACAAATTACCAGAGAAGACAAAAAGGAGATCAGAATGATCGGTACATTTAACCCTTTATTTAGAGAAATTCAATTATTCTATAACACTGGTACATTTTGAGATCCTATACGGATTTAAAAGATGTCTTATGAACAAAACCATCTATAACATATCATAGCGGCATCATTAAGAGATCAGATGGTGCATAGCTATTACAGTTCACAGACAGGAAAAAGAGAACACAGTTGGTTAGAATAACTGGCAATAGGATCCAGAATGTGTCATAATGAAAAAACGTAACAATACAGGATTGCTGAACAACGGCAGTGATCTATCTAAAAAAAAACAACATGTGTTCCATTTGGAGTTGGTAGCTATAATTGCATACATGTTTTAAACACTGTCATAGCTGCAGTATGACAATAACATATATTGTATAGGTGGTACCACACCATCTCCAATTGTTATGTACTTACTTGTACTGCACCTTTTTAAATCATAGGTTGTATTAATAACATATAGGGGTTCCTGGAATAGGGGGCAACTTAATATATTGATTACCTTTATTTACGGCAACTCTCACTAGTGCAGTGTTTTAGTTAAATTGAATTTACCATGGTAGCTAGTTAAAGTTTTTGGTACGTAATAGTTATTGCAGAACTAGGTGCAAGCTTTATGGGCGCCCCTCACAGGGCTAACCCAGATGGTGATTTTTCCATTGTAGGCAAGTGTCTGTTCGCATTACATTTTGAGGGGTTACACACTGGCTTTCCCCCTGTTGTAACAATTTTGTATTCAATAGAGCTTTCTTTTGTATTCTATACAGTTACCCATGTTGGAACCTTCCAATATCCTATACAGTAATATAAACGGTGTGAAAATTATGCTCTTGACAAGAAATCCATTGACAATGGTTGAAGGATTTTAAGTTTTTGAATTCCCCAAAAGGATTTTTATTTTATATAATAAAAGTTATGTATTAATTTTGGTATGTTAGTAAAGTACAAATAAAGTTCGGCTGAGCATCAGAGAGTGGGTGCTCTCTTGTTCTCACAGTATGTATGGTTATAAGTAAATACATGATTTATGATTTACTTTATAATACAATGTTAATTAATAGGAACAGTGTTTTTAGATGCACATAATACCTTTTTTTATATATGCAAATTACCACAGTACTAGTCACTGGTCAGAAAACCCTGATTTCTAAATGTCAAAATGTTATTAGATCTCTGAAAGATCTGGATAAATCTTTTTGGATCAAGATTTGGGAAAGAGAGTTGAATAAGATATGGTCAATCAAAATGTGGTGCAGTGCCTTTTGCCTGGTAAAAAAATGATCCTCAAATTCATGTTATAATGCACTTTTCTTTAAAAAACTATACAAAGATGGTATCTAGTCCCCGCAGACATTAACAGTTTTGACTCCTCTACACAGCATATGTGTTGGAGGGGATGCGGAAAATCTGGTACCATTCCACACATGTGGTGGTGGTGGTGTGAACAGCCTTTCTGGTTGTAGTGTGGGCACCAGATATCTGAATTACCTGGTAAGGTCTTTTTGATTGATTTGGAACTTGCTATACTCCATTTGGAGTTGGATGTTTTGTTCCCACACTGTAAATACTTTATATGTCATATTTTATTGGTGATAAAATGGATTCTAGTGAAATCTTGGAAAAATGATCATAACCCTTGCTGGAGGGAAGTAGTTAATATTACTTCAAGAACCCCTCAAATGAGAAAATAATTGGTTTTCTTATAGTAACTATGGAAAAAAGATCCAAGACTAATTGGTCATTATGGGACAATTATATGAAGGATTATGTTTAAGTAATCTCCTCTAGTATTTTTCATTTTATAAAGTAAGAGAATATGTGAGAAATATTTAGAATTGTCTTTTTTTGTCTTTGAACAGAATGTATGTACTTATTAATCATTGTGACAATAAGTTGTAAGCAAAGTATGGTATGGATGTTTTTTATGTTGAATATTTAATAAAATATTATAATAAAAAAAAGAATAGATTTCTTGTTGACTGTGCCTAAGGTGATCAGTGACGAGGTCTGAATATCTCAAAAAGAACATCTGAGGTTGACTATTTCTACTATTCTGGAGGGAATTGCCAGGTATTTTGGTTCTGGACAATTCTTTTGAGTGAAGACTGACTGATAAAATACAGCATAGTTCACGTCTGTGAATAGTATAGTGAGCTAGCCAGGCCTAGATGACATTTGGTGTAGAGTTGTAGTCTAATCGTTGAAGGTACATTGAGCCTGGTTTTAATATTGGTGGTTTACTGCTTATTATCCTATATTTTATTACTATGTAGCATACAAATGGTCACCTTAATGTTATTGTTCACATTAGTGGAATACATTTGTGTAATTTATACATTATCTTTAATTCTTTTAATATCAAATTCTTAAACAATCATTTTATATATTTCATATCTTTATAATTAAAAATACTGCAACAATTTCTATGAAATTATGTATCACTACTATGATTGTGTATTCATAGACTTAAAGTTTAAAGATATTGAAACAATTAAGTTTGCTAAAATAAGCATTGATCATCACACGTAAAGTGAATTAAATGTAGTGCACATTTCTTTCAGAGGTTGTGTTGAGAGTGGCTTGCTGTACACTTGGCTGATTCACTACAGCTCTTTAGAATTTCATTGACAGGAAAAAAAAGCCCTTCATGGACCTTGCTTAAAAGGAAGTAACTAGGCTGCAACGCTTTAATTATGATATTGAGACATGGAAGGGTATATAAAGAAATCAGTGTGGTAAATGGTAGAATACTTTGTCTTGTTCTTGTACATGGCACAGATCGATTACCTATGTTTTGGTTTATAAGAAATAAAAATTCTCATACTGGCTCATTAAATCTTTTCACTAGACAGATAATCTCAAGGGAGGTCATGTAGCTAGTAAAAAGGAAGAACTAGAAGCCATTACTAAAGCACATAATTGTACTCCAGAAGGTCAGACTCTTTGAATAAAGAAATTACATTATTGTCATTTTCTCAAGCCTGTTTAACATTGTTTAAGCAGAACAGAGTTACATGTACTGGGAATATGATTACTACGAGGAATACATGATGATTCAGATACACAGCCTGGGAGGGGGCACATTCCCTTTCATGCATGAGTAAATACAGTATGGAAATGTCCAAAGGGGCATTCAATGATTGGGTCACTTAAGCACTGTCTATGAATCAGAAAAGGAACAAAATGATATTATTTGATCACAGTACAATGCATGGTTCTACAAGCAGAATGAGTGTATATGCTGTATATATGAACATTCTTACATTATATTTACAGAGAGAGACAACAGTATGGTTATAAACAAATAAAGTGATGTAAAATTCATCATATAGTATTTAATCATAAGGCGTACATACAAAATGTACATTGGTGTACAGTTTGCATTTATTTATATAGCCACCAAGTTATTTTATTGTGGATATACGTGTGACCAAAATCGATATACTCAAGGTTTCACAACAACAAAAATCAGAATTTGTAAAGCTTATGTGAAGAAGAATCCATATTGATTTGGTTTCATAATTTCCTGAACGCTGGAACATGAGAGGTTTGTACATCTATCTATATTTTGAGACAGGGTGAGGGATGACAGAAGAGGGAGAGATAAGGAGGACATTTAGATCATGGAATTTCATTGTATTTGAAACCATCCCTCACAGGACCAAAATAAAGCAACTTGCTTTATAGATGCAAGCCAACCTCTCTGGAAATGTCAACACCCCTCAAGACAATTGCTGTAAACTGTATATTGTTTCTACTGTATATGTAATAGTTTTCAATATACTAGTCAAGAACTGTTGCTTTATGTGCATAATGCAGCTCAGTGATCACTCAGTTATAAAACTATAAATAATGTAAATATATTCAGGATTCTGAAAATATGAGAAAAGTATACCAGTAACAGTACTGCAGTTAAGTAGAGTGTGATGTAACTACACTCTGATGGCAGAAATGTTTTCTCTTTCACATCACTATTTTAAGTCCTGGAAATGTGTAGTTCAATAAATTAAGAACGGAGAAATCATACAATTCCATAGTTTTGTGTGTAGGTATGGAAAGAGATTGAAGACGCCCATAGCCAAAAACAGTAACACTTAACCGAAGCCAGTAACACTTAGCGGAAGCCAGTAACACTTAGCCAAAGCCCGTAACTCGCAAGAATACCAAAAAAAAAGAAACATAATGAACAAAATAAATTAAAAACCTCACACACAAGTAACGGGGACAGCCAGGGAGCCTGTGTGTGAGGTTGCGAGCTAATTTGAGCCCTAAATGCCGTTTTTCGTAGATAAGTGAGGGAAAAAATGGACGCTGAAAAAACAAATTTTCTCAAACAGGATCAAAGCGAGGCCGAGGCCAGTAATACTTAACCAAAGCCAGTAACACTTAGCCAAAGCCAGTAACAATAAACCCAAGCCAGTAACACTTAACCCAAGCCAGTAACACTTAACCCAAGCCAGTAACACAACCCAAGCCAGTAACATTTAGCCAAAACCAGTAACACTTAGCCGAACAACGCCAGGCACGCTCATTGCGTCATGGTGGGTTGCAAAACGTCTGCAATGAGCTCTCAATGCAGGGCTCATGCTGAAGGCGGGCTTTGCGAGCCACACGATAAGCACTAAAGGCACTCATCGCCGGGCTCTAGATAAGCGCCTAAGGTGATCATTGCAAAGCACCAAAGTAGACAGGGGAGAGGCTCGCAATGAGCACTAAAGGCACTCATTGAGAGGCACATGATGAGCGCCAAAGGTGATCATCGCGGGGCTCGCAAAGAGCACTGAAGGGGCTCAGAGGGGACAAAGCCTCGCATTGTGTGGAAAACAGCATAGCCAGCCTTAACATTTTCTTGCCGGCATTTTTGACGGTCAAGTCGCTAGTACATAAATATCCTTGAAGCAAATCTACCAATATCCAGGCCTTCCTACCTGATAGATTGTTAAAAGAATCTCCCAATATAGTCTCACATACATTTTTGAATGTTTTTAAAATGGGATTAATCACAGTTAGTTAACTACTGTGATTTTTTCGTCTGTTTTATTTATTACTATTTTCCTTATATTTATATTTTCTTACAAGCTCTCTTCACTGAACAGTTGAAAGAGTTTTACTGGGTAAAATGGCACACAGACTTCAGACGCACACCCAATGCGCGCCGACGCATGCCCGCGCACACAACAGCTCACCGAAAATAGCACTCCCGACATCTGCGCTCCCTATACCCTGCGGTCAGCCCTCTCCCCTGCATCTCAGTTTCATGCCCTACCCTGCTCTTTCCTCTGTACCCCTGGCCCTGTACCCCAACCTCCTGCCTTCTCCCCTGTACCCCATGCCCTCTCTAGACCCTGAGCTGTTCAGAGAGTGCTGGATGCTGAGAGAAATGAGGTGAGTAATGATTAGGTACTTATACTTTCCAGGGCTGTCAGTCAATCATCTCTCAGCACTGTGTCGGTTGTTTCATCCGCTTGGATTGCCACAAACTGGGCTTCCTTAAGCTCTTGGTGAATCACTTCCTTTATAACTTCATGCATGCAGTCCAGTAGCTCATTCTGCACGGTTTTGGAAGTGCCCTTAAACACAGTTGCAGTCTTCAAATGCTGTTCCATTGCACTATCGATACTGCCAACCAAATCCACCAGGCCTCTAAACACTCCTGGATTTAGCGATGTTTCACTCTCGTCGTGTCCTCTTAATGCCAGTTCAAAGGCGCCACAAAAGCAAACACAATCAATTATCTTCGAAAGGATGTACCGGTTCTTAGCCACTTCTTCGTTGTGTTTTTGAATGCTGACTTGGTATCCTTGGTCCAGTTGAACAGCAATGTTCGCCTGTCCAAGCATCTCAAACTTGATCCTGTTATCCAAGTGAGCTTTAGAACTTTTGTGTTTTGCCAATTTGTCAGCTAGATGTTTGACGTCAGTCACTCCAGTTTTGGTCCAAGCAGCGTCACCACCAAATAGGATGCATGGGAAACAATATAAGGACTTCCTAGAAACGCTTCCAGAAAGCCAGTCGTTCTTCTTGTACCATTCAGTATTGAAATTACGGACATATTGCTTCCCTCTATCTCTTGCGATTTGCTGCAGATTTATCTCTGGTTGGTCAGCTCCTAACCGTTTTACTTCCACCTTCTCCTCATAGGTTAGGGTGGCGAAAGGCTTCACAAGTAGAGAGTCAATAGTATTCATTTCTGATATTGATACCAATAAAAGAAAGAGATCACGGTATATTAATTTATATTATGTCACAAAATTACTTAAAAATAACAGTGTGTTGATTTCATTGGTATACATTACAGATTGCAAACCCTCATGTGACAAGACTACATCACCATCAAATTTGCACCTATACACATGGACAGAAAATTAAAGGCAATGATACTCACCAACAGTTGACGCTCCTTCTCGGGGTATTCACGTCCAGTAAGTCAACCAACGAGTCCAAACAAATCTGCTTTCACAGATAGTTTGCACCTGGGGGGTGATAGAAAACAACAAAAAAAACATTAGAAATCTCAAGACCCAAACCGTAACTTTTAAAACCTTAAAAGTCCAAGTGTGACCATATACTCACCAACAGTTGACGCTCCTTCTCGGGGTATTCACGTCCAGTAAGTCAACCAACGAGTCCAAAGAAATCTGATTCCACAGATAGTTTGCACCTGGGAAGTTATAGAAAACAAAAAAAAAACATTAGAACGTTTAAGACCCAAACTGTAACGTTTAAAACCTTAAAAGAGCAAGTGTGACCATATAGGCCCCAACCGCACCTTAAAAACCTTAAATAACAAATTGGGACCATATAGGCCCCAACCGTACCTTAAAAACCTTAAATAACAAATTGGGACCATATAGGCCCCAACCGCACCTTAAAAACCTTAAATAACAAATTGGGACCATATAGGCCCCAACCGCACCTTAAAAACCCTAAATAACAAATTGGGACCATATAGGCCCCAACCGCACCTTAA
This sequence comes from Discoglossus pictus, assembly GCA_027410445.1. Taxonomy (NCBI): domain Eukaryota; kingdom Metazoa; phylum Chordata; class Amphibia; order Anura; family Alytidae; genus Discoglossus; species Discoglossus pictus. Next base: position 90,675,998 of record CM050166.1, read on the forward strand.
AAACCTTAAATAACAAATTGGGACCATATAGGCCCCAACCGTACCTTAAAAACCTTAAATAACAAATTGGGACCATATAGGCCCCAACCGTACCTTAAAAACCTTAAATAACAAATTGGGACCATATAGGCCCCAACCGCACCTTAAAAACCCTAAATAACAAATTGGGACCATATAGGCCCCAACCGCACCTTAAAAACCTTAAATAACAAATTGGGACCATATAGGCCCCAACCGCACCTTAAAAACCCTAAATAACAAATTGGGACCATATAGGCCCCAACCGCACCTTGAAAACCTTAAATAACAAATTGGGACCATATAGGCCCCAACCGCACCTTAAAAACCCTAAATAACATATAGGCCCAAAAAAAAAAAAAAAAAATATATATATATATATATATATATATATATATATATATATATATATATATATATATATATATATAAAAATTGATATCAATATATCACAATAAATAAATATATATATATATATATATATCAAATTGTTATATATATATATATATATATATATATATATATATATATATTTATTTATTGTGATATTTTGATATTAATTTATATATATATATATATATATTAAAAACCTTAAATAACAAATTGGGACCATATAGGCCCCAACCGCACCTTAAAAACCTTAAATAACAAATTGGGACCATATAGGCCCCAACCGTACCTTAAAAACCTTAAATAACATATAGGCCCAAAAAAAAAAAAAAAAATATATATATATATATATATATATATATATATATATATATATATATATATATATATATATATAAAAATTGATATCAATATATCACAATAAATAAATATATATATATATATATATATCAAATTGTTATATATATATATATATATATATATATATATATATATATATATATATTTATTTATTGTGATATTTTGATATTAATTTATATATATATATATATATATATATATATATATATATATAAAATTACACATAAATATACATAAACATATACATACAACAATATATATTAATTGATATTTATTATTTGATTAATTGATGTTCTTTATTACATGGTATATTATATTGTTCATGCATTTCTATTACACTTTATTTGTTATACATATTACAGTGCTATTTTTTGGCTATACATGTTACAGGATATTATCCTGTAACATGTATATCACATAAAATAGCCCTGTAATATGTATAATACATACAGGGTCAAACAAGTTCACACTAACCTTTTTTACCCTTACAGGCTTCCATACCTGCTTGCTGATTTGCTAATTTTTTAAAGACTCTCATTGGTTGAAATCGATGTCAATCAAAAATTTCAGCCAATCAGAGTCCTTCAAAAATTAGTATATATAGCAGACCGTGGGAAAAAAACAATTAATCGCGGGAGGGGCTCCTTGTAGGAGGAGCTCTTTTTAGTGTGTTGTTTTTTTTTTTTTAGAGCGTCGGTTTTTTTTTTGGAGGCCTCTTTCAATGGGCCAGAATGGATGGATGGACAATGGCTTCAATCAAGATTGGATTATTTTTGATCATTGGCTTCAATCAACATGGATTATTTTATTTTTGATCATTGGCTTCAATCAACATGGATTATTTAATTTTTGATCATTGGCTTCAATCAACATGGATTATTTATTTTTCATCATGACTATATCCAGAGAGGACAGAAGGCCAACGCTGGAGGGGTCAATTTTACAGGTAAGTATGTGCTGTTTATTTTATTTTTTATTAATGTTTGTTTAAAGCTGTTTATTTTTGTATACAATGTGTTGTGTTACTAACTGTACTAACAATGTGTGTATGTGCTGTTTATTTTATTTTTTATTAATGTTTGTTTAAAGCTGTTTATTTTTGTATACAATGTGTTGTGTTACTAACTGTACTAACAATGTGTTTGCTTACTGTGTGTTTAATTGTAATAATGTTGTTACTGTATTTTTTTTTCCCTTCCCTTATTTTTATTTTATCTTTAGAAGTGACATGCACATATACATGCCTGTTACTTCTAAAAATGGAATAAAAATAGGGGGGGGGGGGGGGGGTAGGTAGTTGGTTCATCCAGGGTGGGGTCGGTCACGGTCAGGCGCCCATCGGTCGCCCATAGGCCACGACCAGGGGTGGCACAGGCCTCATGGGGGTGAACATCCACCCCCATGTGGCCTGGTCAACCCCGCTCACTGCCCGAATACCCGGGGTAGCATAGGCCGCATCGGGGTGGTGCCGGGGGCCCGGTGGTGATCGGGCCTCGGGCAGGGTGGCATACATGGAGGTCATCAGGGGTGGCACAGGCCTCATCAAGGGGGTGATCCGATCACCCCCATGTGGGCCTGTGCCACCCCGCTCACCACCCGACTACCCCGATCCCGTGATCGGTGTAATCCGGTGGTGGCATGATGGCATAGCTAGGCTAGCATAGGGCAGGCCTGATCGGGGGTGGCACAGGCCACATGGGGGTGATGGCTGGGGATGGCACTGGCACCAGGCATTGTAGGCCTAGGGTCGACGGTGGTAGTTGGTGGGTGGCTGGGTAGGTGGCACTGGCAGGCCAGGCAGGCATAGTGGGGGACTGGGGGTAACTGGTCACCCCTAACTTTTATTAGGGGCTACTAGGGGTTTTGGTTTGGCCAGGGGCAGGGGCAGGTGCCAGGCAGAGGCAGGTGTAGACTTACTGTGTTAGGCAGGCAGAGCAGATGAGTAGATTCAGCCAGGGAGGTCTCTCAGTCTCAGCGTGACCAGGGTCAGGAAACAGAAAGGGGGAAGGGACAGGGAACTGGTGGTTTTATTGACTGTATCAGTCAATCAAAATCAAACTCGAGGCTCTATTTGCTGGCGGGCGCTCAGGGCTAACGGTCTGGGTGGGTTTAGATTGATCACTTAGTAACTGGACAGCCTTCCATCATTGATTGGTCAATGATGGAAGACTGTCATTTATTAATTGATACATTTATGACCGCCCATGCATATCGTCACTGTGATGGTGGGCGGCATGCATTAACGGTCAGTGGGCCAGGCCAGGACTCATTGAAGAGAAGAGAAGAGTCTAAAGGTTAGTGTACACAGTGTAACTATTGTAATTTGATCACACAGGGTGCAGGCAGGGGGCGATAGATACACAGCATTAGAGTTAATGTAGCGCAAGGGTTATTTTAAAGTGACAGTGTCCCTTTTCTAACTTTAATTCATTTTAATACTATTTAGACTTGAAATGATGATGTACACCTTATATTTATTTGTTTTTGGGTTATACTAATACATTGTTGTGTTTTTTTTATTGCAGGGTGAAGAAAATATTTGGGGGGGCGTTTGCCCTGACGCCCCAATGGACGGGCCGCCCCTGGGTTTATAGAATATTACTAGAAATGTAGATGCATTGGTAACATAAGTCTCCACAAAGACATATTCTAGTCTGACATGAATTGTTTAACATATTCATTAAGTGTAACTGACTGTATTCCAGATATTAACAAAGATAATTATGAGCCAGTTCAGCTATATTAACCATATAGATGGAGGAGTAGAACCGATGTAAAGAAAATAAAAATTATGCAAATTTAGTGTGAAATAAGTGGATATAATATTGGAAGTCCAAGCATATGTGTCAACAAAGCACAGCTACATAGGTAGCTCTTTGGGGAACGGGTTGGTATTTTGAGTATATATAGTCTGCTAATTAAGCAATATACATTGCCTTGCAAAAATATTCACCCCCCTTGAGTTTTTACCTATTTTGTTACATTACAGGCTTAAGTAAAATGTTTTGTTGATCTGAATTTCTATGTGATGGATCAGAACACAACAGTCTAAGTTGGTGAAGTGAAATGAAAAAAATATATACATAAAACTATTTTTTTAGAAATAGAAAACAGAAAATTGGCATGTGCGTATGCATTCACCCCCTTTGTTATGAAGCCCATAAGAAGCTCTGGCCTAATCAATTACCTTCAGAAGTCACATAATTAGTGAAATGATGTCCACCTGTGTGCAATCTAAGTGTAACATGATCTGTCATTACATATACACACCTTTTTTGAAAGGCCCCAGAGGCTGCAACACCTAAGCAAAAGGCACCACTAACCAAACACTGCCATGAAGACCAAGGAACTCTCCGAACAAGTAAGGGACAATGTTGTTGAGAAGTACAAGTCAGGGTTAGGTAATAAAAAAATATCCACATTTTTGATGATCCCCAGGAGAACCATCAAATCTATCATAACCAAATGGAAAGAACATGGCACATCAGCAAGAGATGGACCGGGCAAGTAGGGCATTAATCAGAGAGGCCGCACAGAGACCTAAGGTAACCCTAGAGGAGCTGCAGCGTTCCACAGCAGAGACTGGAGAGTTGGGCTTTATGGCAGAGTGGCCAGAAGAAAGCAATTACTTTCAGCAAAAAACTAAATGGCATGTTTTAAGTTTGCGAAAAGGCATGTGGGAAACATATGGAAGGGAGGTGCTCCGGTCTGATGAGACTAAAATGTAACTTTTCAGCCATCAAAGAAAGCGCTATGTATGGTGCAAACCGAACACATCACATCACCCAAAGAACACCCACAGTGAAACATGGTGGTGGCAGCATCATGCTGTGGGGATGTGTTTCAGCAGCCGGGACTGGGAAACTGGTCAGAGTTGAGGGAAAGATGGATGGTGCTAAATACAGGGATATTCTTGAGCAAAACCTGTACCACTCTGTGCGTGATTTGAGGCTTGGACGGAGGTTCACCTTTCAGCAGGACAATGACCCCAAACACACTGCTAAAGCAACACTTGAGTGGTGTAAGGGGAAACATGTAAATGTGTTGGAATGGCATAGTCATAGCCCAGACCTCAATCCAATAGAAAATTTGTGTTCTGACTTAAAGATTGCTGTTCACAAGTGCAAACCATCCAACTTGAAGGAGCTGAAGCAGTTTTGCAAGGAGAAATGGGCAAAAATCCCTGTGGTAAGATGTGGCAAGCTCATAGAGACTTATCCAAAGCGACTTGGAGCTGTGATTGCTGCAAAAGGTAGATCTACAAAGTATTGACTTTAGGGGGTGAATAGTTATGCACATTGACTTTTTCTGTTATTTTGTCCTATTTGTTGTACGCTTCACAATAAACAAAACATCTTCAAAGTTATGGGCATGCTCTGTAAATTAAGTGATGCAAATCCTCATACAATCCATGTTAATTCCAGGTTGTGAGGCAACAAAACATGAAAAATACCAAGGGGAGTGAATACTTTTTTAAGGTACTGTTTATAAAGGGCAAAGGACGAGAAAGAATGATAGTCTATTATTTTTTATACCCCATGTAATTCTATTGTAGGCATGCATTATGTTCTATTTATTTATTTGTCACACTGATAAAATCTATTTTCATAAAAACCTTGAGACAATAGATTAATCAACTCAAATATTTAAGGAATAAATTACTACCTGGCAGATATTTTTTGTTTAATATACAAATTATTTATTGTTTTAAAATGCAGTTAATATTAGGTGATACCGGCTAGGGAGGGCATAGTAACCTACCACTGAAGCCATATCATTCACAGGCATGATAAACAACAAGTGATGTCAAGGCTGTGACATTCCAAAACTATTAAAAAGAAATGAACAATCCAATTTTCTGAGTAATGTGGTCATAAATCAACAGATTCATTATCTGTGTATTTCTGTACAGTGTAATTCAAAGAGCTGTGCTAGCACTTGCTTGTATTACAACACCAATTACAACCACAGATTCCTCAGTATCTGATAGAAATACTTATTGATCCAACATGTCTTATAAACCACAACTCAACACTGGCAGTCCTGAAGCAATAAATGCAATTGATAGCAAGAGGTGCAAGGTATATTGTGTATTCTGTATTTCCACTAGACAAGCTAGGTCTTCACCTTTCAGATCAGATATTTTAGATTTGCAAACCCAGTAAGCAAAATAAAACTGAAAGCTTAGCAGCCAATTCCCCCCAAAGAATTTAAAAATACATCTGGTGTGTTATGTTTTCACCAATAAATGAGAAACATAATAATGCTACATTATCCAATTACTGCATTTTGTTAATTATACATGCATCACATACAATACAAATGAAGATGTATAGAAAATATTATGGAATATAAATATTTACATTAATTGTTTTTTTTTTACAATGTTATATTCATGGTTCTTTCACATTAGAGCTTGTAAGGTTCAGAAAAAATATGAACATACGATAAATGCCTTTATTTTGTCTATCACACTGACATCTGGTAAATATTTTTAGTGGCTTGGCATAAATCAGCAGGTGATAAAATTTAGAAGAAATAAAATACTTTTGTAGGCATGGGCCATCATATTACTACTTGAACGAGTTATCTACAATATTTAACCACATAATACCATAATCTCAAAGAATTAAGTAGAAAGTATGCTCTCTCCAATCAGTTTAATAAAGTATAAACAAACATAATTATCTGTGCATAAATCAGTATTCCCAGAGAATATTGTAAATTACATTCTATGTCCGGTGACTGCTGACATTTTGGTGGTAGCTCTGATTTTTATAATGTGTTTATGTGAGCACTAGTTTCTGCATTATGCTTGTTGGGGAAGGTATTAAGAGTACATTTTGCAGATAAATTCTTCCAGCAACAACTGAAAGATATTGGGGTAAGTTGAATAATGGATAGGTGGAGTGTAGGGAGCAGTCCCAAAATGGTTTTGATAAGTATCACCAGCTGGAATCAGACTGGTCATTGAGAAAGCAGACTGGAGTTCTAATGTGGGATTTGTTGATAAATAATAGGGATTAGATTTATGGTATGAGAAAATTGTTGTCTGAAGGTGTATATAGAGACTAGTGACACATGTAGAGGGATAATGTTCTATAATGGTAGCAGTATATATTTGAGACCTTACTTTTAATTTTTGAAGGATCTGTTTAAACATAGTAGATATTGTAAACAATGAAGGAGTATGAGTAAGTTGAATGAGGCTTAAGAACACATTTATGTAGCTGAAAGGTCAATTGAGAGGAGCTTGCAGTAGTCGTGGGGAACACAACAAGGAATTTAATTGGAGCTATAACTGGGCATTTATGGAAATGTTTTCTTTCCTTCCCCTTGAAAACTACTTTGAGGTGAAGGATAGGAAGGACAAAACAAAGAAAAAACTAGAGGAAAGAAAAAATGTTAAAGGAGCATTCCCAAAACTTTTAATAACTGGTGAAGAATTCCCGGAGAATTGTTCTTGATGAGATAGAGAACATTCACAGGACATATGGTGGTTTTGCCAGGTGGATGTAGGATGATGAACATTCCGTTAACCCTTGGCTGTGACAAAAGATATGAGATGGGACGAGAGGGATATGGGGACGTGTATGGGAATTGTAAGAAAGGGTACTGCTTCCAATAGAACGAGGGTGTCAGCAAATGGGGGACAACATGTTGATTCATACATTAATGCGGAGAGTGAGGAAATGCTCATCCCTCATTTAGATGCTATAAGAAAAATAGGACTGGGTAAGGTTCTGCTCCTATGGACAGAGACACCAATTCAGATAAAAGAGATGGCGCCTTGGCTAAAGCTATATGCTAGGCATTCAGGTTGTTCAAAAAGAGCTCAGTTATTGTTATCTGTGTTTACTTCTAGCTTTACTTCCCCTTCTAAATTGTCATCAAGCCGTAAATATGCAAGTATTTTAATTTCAGCTAGGCAATACAATAGCGTGGTAAGTGAAAAAATTATGGAAGAAATTTCTATTTTCTAGAAATTTCTCATCCAACTGGATGTACTGTTAAGGATGGCATTGAGAAATCTTTGTCAACAGTTCATTACGCTTCATTTGATCCGACAATTAAGTAAGTTAGGAAGGCTGGTCAAGGGGCTTACTTAGCTAAATTGAATCTAGTCATCTGTTTGGCTCCTACCAGTTCATCCTTCTTCTCATTTCCTCTTGGGATGTAAGTTCAGCGGTGACTACTACGTTGACTTATGTCTTGTGAGATGTTCTATTTCTTGTTCTTACTTAAAGACTTTCAGCTCTTTCATAACCTTTCAACAGCACATTCAAAAAAATCAAAAGGGGGAGCACGAATCTTCTCTGGGTCACTCTTATGTCCCTGCCTGTCAGAAATACAGTTAGATATTGCTATAACTTGCAATGAGATCAAATTTAACTTTACTCTTAGCCCTATGTTCACATTTCAGGGTCAGTTTCTCTCTTTGATAAAACTAACCATTTAGCAAAGCAGAACAAAAATGGAACAATTTAACTCTTACACTCCATTTCTCCAACCCAGATGGCACAGTATATAACATTTATACACTGAAAACACAGGAATGCTTTTAGCACCACAATATAATCAAAGGATCCAAATACTACCTTAAGGTTTAGTTCCACTTAGCAAGTGTTGGCATGTGCACCATGGACCGATGACACGGGCCCCAATGAGGACAGACTTCTAGGAGAAATACTCTGTGTGCTGGCTGATGAATGTAATCAGCTCATTATGATACCAGGGGTGGAAGAAAAAGGTATATTGAAAACTGCACAGTTTTAAGCCACAGAGGAAACCCATTCAATTTCTGAGCAATTCTTTCATACAAAACAATAGATTTTATACAGAAACTGTAAATTACTGACACATTTGTTAATCATTCATTGGTTAGTTAGTTAAAAGAGCAGACAATTTCAAACCAAAAAATCTCACATTAACAGAACCATTCTGAATTTTTTTTCATTCTTAGTAAAGTTGCAACTCAGAGAACCTGTTGCTAACACCGGCGCTACTACCCTAAGATTCTGAGACTCACTTCATTCCAAACTATTGTACAGATGGGTCTGCTATCAGATTCGTGTTTCCCTGCACAAATTATCCACAGCATCACTCAACAAAAGGCTCTATTAACTCAGACCATAAGTAATGTATTGTCTTTGTGGTTCTTCTTGATCCTGTCCTCTTTTTCATTACTCATATATATTCACTGACCAAATCTTGTCCATTTCATTAAAAAAATATCTCAGAAATAAGTCACTATCTAACACAAGACACAACTACAATTCTAATTTATTCTCTCATCATATTTTATCTCGACTGCAGCAACTCACTCCTTGCTCGCCTCCCCATCACCTGCATATTACCACTTCAATCTATAATTAATGAATCCACTAAACTCATCTACAATATGCAATGCTCACTGTCAACCACTCTGTCACTCACTCTACTGACTCACCATAACCTTCAGAATAAAACTTAATATCATGACCCTAACGTATAAACTCCTCAACAATAATGACCCCCTTATATCTCTGCTCTCATCTGAAAATACTCCCTGTCATGATTTAATTGTTTAAATCACACCCGAGGTTCCACCTGAGGATCCAGAGATTAAATAGCCAGAGGGTACCCCAGATTGTGGTTTGTCTCCTGTTCTCCCTACAATGGAAGAACCTAATGAGCACTGGGCCCTACCAATTGACTGTGGGAATAATAGAGAGGTTCCTTGGATGACCATTGTCCAGGAGCCAGCCACAGACCCTGGAGCAGAAACAAAAAGTAGCTCAGTTCTTCAGCCTGAACAAGAGGCAGTAGCAGCTGCTTCTCAAGGGCTGCCTGTAACTACACACCATGCAGTCTCAGATGGAGAGAGTCAGGAGGTTCCATCTGAGGATCCAGAGACCAAAGAGCCAGAGGGTACCCCAAATTTTGATTTCTGTCCTGGTCTCCCTACAATGACTCCCCTGCAGCTGCCCAAAGACACTGGCTGTGTACCTGTAACCCTGGAAAGAAGGGGCCATTGGCCAGGCTTGGTTGGAGAGAGGTTGGCTACTGAACCACAACGGCTTGTATCAGAACTGCCCATTAATCCAGCATGGATGCCACCAGTGAATGTCACTAGCCCATGTTGCAACTCCAGCATCCCAGTTTATTCAGGAGAAAGCTTAGGCCTGACAAAGGGAACCGTGTACTCTTCCATTTTACCCATGGGACTGAGTGCTGATCCAAAATCGGCAGGACAGTAGGTCTCCCTGGGGTTTTGCTGGGTAAGGATCCTCCCAAGTTTATGCTGGACTTACTAGCTGGGATGTACTAGGCCACTGGGAAGGAGCAAGTATTCGCCCTGGACAGGGGGAGGCAGGGTAAACAGAGAGCCACTGAGGCTATCACATGGATGGACTTTCCAGAAAGGAGGACAAGTAAGAGCAGTATAGCTAGATAATTATCCTTCAGGATGATCCTCTATGCTATACTAGAAAGGAAGGGGGAGAAGTTGTCATGATTTAATTGTTTAAGGACTCATATTGTCAGCAATTTATGAATATGTCCAAGGGAGCATGACATTGTTACATTGGGATTATGTGTTATTGTGTGGTTATATGTTGCCTGTATATGGTTATTATGTATCCTAGTTATAATATATTATAAGAGGGAAAATGTTATATAAAACATATGTGGAATTGGTAGAAATGCTCTGCATAGAAGTTAGCTGCAGATCATTGCACACTCACACATACAGACCTTGTAGATACAAGTACTTCAAGTAATCCTAAGCAAACACTTGAGTTTAGCATAAAGGTTTGTTCACTAGATATCTGGTGAATTTGATCTAAAGAGCTTTAATAGCCCAAGGTTGCAAGCCAGATGGGCTGACATCACACATACACAAATGTACACAAGGGTGTGGTATGGGAGAGTATAAATATATTGTTTTGATTATTCAATAAAGGTTGAGAGATAGTTTTCACATAAACAAGGTGTGAGACTATTTCTGTGCGTTGTATCCTGACTTGGGGCGTGGTCTTGCCATGGGCCACTAAGTAATCTGGATCCAGTATTCTCTGCCTGTACCTTTTGGGCCTTGCCCTCTTCAGAAGCCATCTTTTGTGCCACAGAGAACAGGAACTACATGATTCTGCTGGGGTAGGTTTGAACTAGGTTCATATCAAGCCCCCTTGAAGAAGCAGATCGTGACACTCCCCCAACCCTCCTCCTTCGTTTTGCTAATGACCTTCTTCTTTCCTCCTCTCAGATTTTCTCAGTCATCCCAGCCCACAAACAAGACAACCCATATGGAAGATTTTCCAGCCTTTATCTTTTCCTATGTGGCTATGGGCAGTCTATGTGCAAAAGCGAAGATCACCAGATCACTGAGGGTATTATCGCGGAACTCAGCAGTGCCTCAAAAATTTTGTGCAAAATATCCCACTCGGATTCTCTCTTAGTCAAAATTAAGTTGTTTTATTAATTAACTAGTGGATTGCCCGTCAAAAATGATGGAAATAAAATGATGGTAATGCTGTTTGCCACACATTGTGAGCCTCTCCGCCTGTCTACTTTACGGGCCTTGCGATGAAGGCCGAATTGCAGGCCTCTGCCAACCCGCCACTTTTATGCTTCGCAATGAGCACCTTCGGTGCTCATCTACTATTAAGTTACTAGGGAATCGGCGCTTATTGCAAGCCTTTTTCTAAGTCTTAGGGGCTTCACGACGAGCGCCAAAGGCCTATGGCCCTCAGCAGCAATATCCACTCCCCAACCCCCCAGGACCCCTTCAGAAACACCATTCACCCCCCCCCCCCACACACACCAAAAAAAGAAAAAAACACAGTGCCCCTCAGCAGCAATAATTACTTGTCACACCATTCATTCCCCCAAGCCCCTCAGCACCCATATTCACTCCCCAAGGCCCCCTCAGCAACAGGAGCATCATTCAATCCTTCAAACCCCCCAGGGCCCCTTGTCACACTATTCACCCCCTCAAGCCCCCTGCACTTCATTCACCCCTCCCCTCCTCTTACCTGTTCACAGCAGTCCCTGTCCAAGGTCCCATTGCTCAGAGGTTGGGTATCCTTCCCCTGTCTGAGCTTCATACTGCAGGGTCACGTTACATCATTAGGAATTCCCCTTCCCTGCAGTATGAAGCTCCGGCAGGGGAAGAATACCCAACCGCTGAGCAATGGGATCTGGGACAGGGACTGCAAGGGAGGATGAATGAAGTGCAGGGTGCTTGAATAGTGACAAGGAGCCATGGGGGTTTTGAGGGGTGACTGATGCTCCTGAGGGGCCCCTCACAGAGCAAGGGCCCTGGTGCAATGGACCATCTGCACTGGCGGTATATACGCCCCTCACTCTAGTATTCCTTGAGAACTGTCTAAGTGTACGTCATGTAAATTCCCCCAAATTGTGAAACATTATTCCAGTGTTAACATGGAGAAGTAATATAAGAATGTATAGTGTGGATTAAAATAATTGCTTAATGGAATGAAGGGGGAATGAACTGAAATGTTGGTATATAAGGGAAGATTAAAATGTAAAGGCTTTAATACAAAATTTTAGAATTTGAAGAGACAGGGGTTGTGTGAGGACAGTTGAGTGTCATGTAGGTGAAAGTATTTTTATATTGTTTTAGTTTTGTTACAGAGACCAAAATCAAAAGTAGATTTTCATAAAATGATACAGATAAAATTGTCCTGTGCATTTGATCACATTGATAAGATTATGAGGGAGAAGGAGTGTTCAAAGGAGACTTTAAGGTTTCAAGCAACAGGAGATATTAGGTGGCAGACATGGCCGGATAACTAGTACGCAAACTAGGCACACAAACTAGGCAGCCGCATAAGGGTGCTTCCCTGTGCAGGGCGCCAATTTTTTGTCTTACCCCCAAAAATATTTTCCTCTGTTTCCACTGTTTTCTCCTACCTTCATCCCATGTGTTTCCTGCTGAGTGTAGAGAAAGAAACTTCACTAGTGGTACAGAGTCAGCATAAGTAAGTAAAATGTTTTTTTGTTTTTTTAGGAAATATTGGTAGAAAGGAGCTCCTCAATAGTATTATTATTCTTTGAGGTCGAATATTTACTTGATTATAGGTATTCTGTCTGAATGGATATTTGTATGATTGTAGGTATTCCTGGGTTAATATTTATTTATATGTACATTTATATATTTGTATTCTAATTATATAGGCGACTCTTGCTGAATATGTGTAAATTAGTTTAATTATAGTTCCTGTTTAAATATTTATGTATTTATATTATACATATTGGTGACCCTAGCTCAATATGCATACATGTGTAGTCTTATAGGTGAAGCTGGTTAATATTATTTTACTAATATTATTGTTATTATATATTTTTATATTATAATTATGGTTAAACCTGTGTGAATATATGTCAATGTATATGATTTAAAGGAAGCCCTGGCTGAATATATATTTAGGCAATACAAATAGGGAACCCTGGAGGAGTTATGATTATAGATGATCCTGATTAACTATGTATGTGTTTATAATTATAGGTGAACATGTCTAAATATGTATACATTCATATGATAGATAAACCTACCTGAATATGTATTCATGAATATAATAATTGTCAATTGTGGTTGAATATGCATATTATAATGGTCCCTGGCCCCCTTATGTCCTGTATTTGTCTAAAGGAGACCCTGGCTAAATATGTGTTTGCTTGCATGAAACATTGACTAAATAATTATATACTCTATTACTATGATGATTACAGATGACACTCTCTGAATATTTATACATTTATATGATCATAGGAGACTCTGGCTCAATATATGTGCATATATATAGTATTAGAGGTGACCTAAATATGTAAATATGTACATATGTATTTAATTACACAGGACCATGTTTAAATATGTGTATATTTATTTCAATGTAGGGGATCCTAGCTGATTCTGTATACATTTGAATTATACCCATAGTGGGCCCTTTGTGAATGCAGATATAATATTAAGAGGCCCTGGTCTAATATGTGTAGATTGTATGAGTAAAAGCAAATCTGACTGCGAATCTAATTACATTTATATGCAGGGATCCCAGTGGTGGCTAGTAAAATGTTAAACTGGCAGGGTGGTAGACTTTAGCATTATATATATATATATATATATATATATATATATATATATACATATCATGGATTTCCCCAGGGTCCAGTAGAGGGATCAAAATGTGTTCTATCTAATTAAAAACTAGCTGTATGACTTTTTTTTTCCTAATTACTTATGCTCTTAGTTAGACTACATTTTTCTCAAATGATTTCTGTTTTCATTGTGCAGGGGCCCCTTAACTCATAAATACTCATAATTGCATAATTTTATTTGCAATACAAAATGATCAGGTTTTTTTTATTTGGAACATATGCTTGCTGTCCTCCCATAGAAAAATATAAATAATATGACACTATCAAATTAATTTAATAAACAAGTATTAGTATGGTGTGTTTATGAGTAGCTATTTTGTTAAAATGGCTGTTATGGAAAAATGTCTGGGATTTGCTCACACAGCAAGAGAGTGATATACACACACAGAAAAGGGAAACATGGATGTGTGCATATCTTGAGCATGTACTCGTAGGGGCTCCTCCACTTCACTGCCTAGGGGCTCAAAAAAATTGACCAGGCTCTGGTGGCAGAACACAATTTTGGGGGCTTCAGTCAAACATATATACCGTTTTTTAAGGCTGAAAGGGGCCCCCTCAGCTTATACTCGAGTCACCAAGCCGTGTCTCTCTTTGCCCCCCATGTCTCTCTTTCCCCTGTGTCTCTCTTTACACCCCCTGTGTCTCTCGTTCCCCCGTACCTCTCTTCCCCCCCGTATCTCTCTTCCCCCCGTGTCTCTCTTTCCCCCGTGTCTCTCTTCCCCCCCTTGTCTCTCTTTCCCCTGTGTCTCTCTTTCCCCCTGTGTCTCTCTTTCGCCCCGTGTCTTTCTTTCCCTCCCCGCTATCAACCTCAACCCCCCCATCCTCATCCTCAACCCCCCCAGGATGGTTGAGGATGAGGATGGCGGTTTGAGGTTGAGGAGGGAGGTTGAGGAGGGGGGTTGAGGAGGGAGGTTGGGGAGGGGGTTGAGGATGGGGGGTTGAGGATGAGGATGGAGGAGTTGAGGATGGGGGGTTGAGGATGGGGGTTGAGGATGGGGGGGTTTGAGGATGGGGGGTTGAGGATGGGGGTTGAGGAAGGGGGGTTGAGGATGAGTATGGAGGGGTTGAGGATGAGGGGGGTTGAAGATGGGGGGTTGATGATGGGGGGTTGAGGATGGCGGGTTGAAGATGGGGAGTTGAGGATGAGGAGGGGGGTTGAGGAGGGAGGTTGAGGATGAGGAGGGGATTGAGGAGGGAGGTTGAGGATGAGGAGGGAGGTTGAGGATGAGGAGGGGATTGAGGGAGGCTGAGGATGAGGAGGGGATTGAGGAGGGAGGTTGAGGATGAGGAGGGGGTTGAGGAGGGGGGTTGAGGAGAGAGGATGAGGAGGGGGGTTGAGGAGAGAGGATGAGGAGGGGGGTTGAGGAGGGGGGTTGAGGAGGGTGATATGGGAGGGGGAGGAAAAGAGACACAGGGAAGGGAGGGGGAGGGAAAGAGACACAGGGAAGGGAGAGGGGAGAAGAGACACAGGGGAGAGAGAGGGGGGAAGAGACACAGGGGAGAGAGGGGGGGGGACAAGAAAGGGACACAGAGGGCACACAAGAGGGGGACACAGAGGGCACAAGAGGGACACAGGGGACAGCACATTTCCTACCCTCGGCTTATCCTCGAGTCACTAAGTTTTCCCAGTATTTTGTGGTAAAATAGGTGCCTCGGCTTATACTCGAGTATATACAGTAATTCCATTTTAAATATATTCACGAAGAGACTGCTATCAATTATGAAATGTTAATGAGGCAAGAGTTGGTATGCGGCAGAGAAGAAATTGTAGATATCATCAGCCAAGAAATTAGTAAATAGTTGATTTTTTTGTTTTGTGTTCGTAATTTCACTCATTTGATAACTGAACCAGGGCCTGCCAGCCTGCGATAAGTTGGGGCAGATAATAACAAGGATGGTCCAAACAGAGGTTTTAAGGTCAAGGTGTGAACTAGACAAGAATGGTCAGGGTCATGGATTGAGTGGTAAAGGTCAACAGCAATCCAGAAATAACCGTCAAGGTCAAGGCAATACTCAGCAACAGAGAAAACAATAAGCAGGTAAATGTGCCCGATAATAAATAACAGGCTTAGGGCCTCATTCAAATGCAATTTGGCCAATTGAATAGGGCTCCTTATAAGCACATAGCAATTTTTTTTTTATAGATGTTTGTAGTTAGTGATCTTCTATCCAAAAGCGAGGTCTTGAATACCTAAAAACTTCTGTAAAAAAAATATGCTATGTGCTTATATAGAGCCCTATTCAATTGGCCAAATCGCATTTGAATGAGGGCCTTGGAATTCTTTTATACATAGGTCTGATAAGCTCTAATTTGGTGATTCTCTCATCTTTATGTTAATGTGTCAGATTATCTTATTCTTGAATGTAGATACTCCCATATAAATCTCATTTGAGTGCATACCTAGTTTGTTGTTCAGATCTGTATTTTACTCAAGCTGAGCAAAACTCACAGTTTAGTATTGCAGAATTCCTGGACTTCATACATTGGCAGTTACCCATGAATGCCCCGACCAAAGCATATCCCTACAGTAGTAAAATATTTCTAACTAGTATTTGCTAAATTATGCATATTCACAGAAACACAAATGCAAACCAATTTAGGTAGTTGAATAATCTTATTCAATCTAATTAATTTATATCTGTAAATAAATACCACTGCCAATTGAATAAGTAACTGAATACCATTTAATAAATTTTCATTGATGTAGGGGTTATTGAAATGAGTACAGCACTGCCAACATGCATCAATGAGCACTACTGATTTCTGGACATGGCATTCAATAAAATGATGCACATCACTTCAATGGTGAACTCAACATCCACAATGAAGTGAGCTTCCACTGTAGCTGTAGAGTAGTGCTAAATATATTTTTCTTTGATCAAATGTATTTTTTTATAACTAATAACTTTGCAGATTTCTATGATATTAATGCAACTGAGGTTGGGTAAAGAGTAGTGGTGATTTTACTTTGTCTTTCAATATTTTATGTTAATGTATCTGTTATCACTTTCTCACATATTGCAGTGGTTTTGGTGTGCAGATTATACTAAAAAGGATTATTGACCTAGTAGTGTTATCATTGCACTGTTTTGAAGTGTACGTGTGCAGCAAGCATTCTGTGATCTAAAAGAAACACAGCAGACACTGTCGGTTTTTATCGTCGCTTGTTTTTTTATTTATTTTTAGGATGTATCTTATGTTAAAGATGTGCAGCATCTTTTTTCCTGATGGTATAAAAAGTAAATTATTTTTATTATTTTATATATTTTTTGTAAATGACAATGAGTCTTGTAAAATAATATTAAGCTGTATAATGTTTTTTTTTTCAAAGAGTATTTTGCATAGTATACCATTCACAGAGGCTTAACACTGAGGAAACATGATTACATTAAAGGGAATTACATGAATTATTCATGACATCACATTTTGTAATCCTCATGTTAATAAGCAGGAAACCAAGAGTTTATTTTCCAGAAAATATTTTCAAACCATTTTGATTATGTGCATAATATGGGCCATTAATGCTGTAAGAAATGAAACACATTTTCTTTTCAGCTTAAACAAAAAAAAAAAAACTTTGAGTTGCTTTAAATAGCTTATTTAGTATTAAATGTGCCTAAACAAAATATCAGCCAGGGTGTAGCATCTGATAAATTCATGTAAAATCTCTAGTTTGAAGAAACCCCAGGATACTTTTGTAATTTTAAAACACGTACATTTTAGACAATAATAATTTATTGTTTATTCATTCAGTGCTACATAAAATTATTTTACAATTTAAGCAAGGGTGATTTTTTTTGTGTTATTCTTATATTTTAATAAGGTTTTATGATAACATTTTCTAATGGATTATATGTTTGAATATATTTCTATATTTTCATATATTGAAATTTAATTACATTGTATATTGAAAAAGTAATTAATTATCATTTAAAAACATGAAGTATCAAACTAAATACATTAATAGAGATTGCATTGTATGTTAGCCTTATTAAATCTTTTTTTAATTACTGTATAGTACACATTAGAAATTCTATGCGCCAATTA